>JACEEZ010002765.1:454457-459457 GCA_016584305.1 Chionoecetes opilio
ACTTCTCTTTATTTCTCTCTTCTCTTCCTCCCCTCTCACCATTCCCCTCTTTACCCTCCGTCCCTCTTCACATCCCCTCTCTCTCCCTCTCTCTTCTCCCCTCTCCCTCTCTCTCTTCCCCCTTCTCCCCTCCCCCCTCTCTCTCCCTCTCTCTCTCTCCCCTCTCCCCTCTCTCCCTCGGCACACTTTCCCAGGTTCACGCCCTAATGAATGGAAATTAGGCGATGATGCTTGGAACGACCCGCTCAGCTGCCGCGTCTCCGCCCTTGGGCAGCCACTGAGCCTTGATGGAGGAGACGTCAAGGGCTAAGGGTAAAGGGTAAAGGGTTAGGGGTGTAAAGGTATAAGGGGGAATGATGAAGTTAAGGGTTGCATGGGAAGGATGGGAGTTAGTGGGGAGTGAGAAGGATAAAACGGAGAAATGAAGGAGTTAAGAGCTGCATGGGAAGGATGGGAGTTAGTGGGGAGTGAGAAGGATAAAACGGAGGAATGAAGGAGTTAAGAGCTGCATGGGAAGGATGGGAGTGAGGAGTGAGAATGATAAAGAGTATGAGGAGGAAAGTAGGATATGAGAGGAAACGAGGAATGAGGAAGAGAGAAAAGAATCAACTTATAAGAATGGGAACATAGGATAAAAGTAAGTGTTAATAGGATAGAAAGAAAAGAGTTAAAGCAAGTAAAGAGAGTAGATCAGAAAGGGTATTGTGGGATAAAACCTTGAAATAATTTTGGCGGATTTAGGCGGATTTTGGCGGGTAATATACGTGAGATTCAAATTGATGTGCAAAGCGAATTTGTATAATGTTATAATACGAAGCAGCTTTGGAGACGAAAATGCCTGTTGATGATAATGCGGTGCGATTTGTTAGTACCTGGGACGCGAGGGAGGAGAGGCAGGCTAATGAGACGTGAGGCAGGACGTGTTTGGAGGGTGTATGAGAGGCAGGGGAGTGAGGCAGGGAGAGTGAGGCAGGGAGAGGCAGGCAGAGTATGTGTGCGCGCGTGTGTGAGGTAGGAATGGATATATGGGAAGGGTAGCAGAGGATATAAGACTCATGTAGACTCGTAGAGGGATCGATATTAAAAGAAGTGAGGATTGAATGGATACAATTACTTAGAAATAATGAAGAAAACACCATAGATATAATTATAGTAGATAATAAAAAGGACAAAAAAACCACTCAGGGGGGGGGGAGAGAGAGAGAGAGAGAGAGAGAGAGAGAGAGAGAGAGAGAGAGAGAGAGAGAGAGAGAGAGAGAGAGAGAGAGAGAGAGAGAGAGAGAGAGAGAGAGGACACGACTATAACAGTACTTAAGGGGACTGACAACGGATAATCTAGTGCAAGCGAGTGATGGGTGATCGTTGCCCGGGCAGACGTGGTCCTCGCAAATCACATGCCACGCCTTACTGATCTCCGACAAGGCGTGGGGGCGCGGGTGGCGTGGGTCTCCTGGCGCGGGGCGACGAGGCGGCCGGCAGATGTCCACGCCACCACACGCCACCACCCACGGCAGCCGCGAGCCCACTCCAATCACTCGGGCGTGACACCGCGACTTAATCCTGACGTAATTGGCGTATATTGGCGCTAAGTGACGAGTAGCGGCGGGCGGCTGTCAGTCATTGGTGCTCTCTCTCTCTCTCTCTCTCTCTCTCTCTCTCTTCTCTCTCTCTCTCTCTCTCTCTCTCTCTCTCTCTATCTCTCTCTCCAAGAAATATCATTAGCTTTATTTTTTCATTAACTTCGCACGAGAGAGAGAGAGAGAGAGAGAGAAGAAGAGAGAGAGAGAGAGAGAGAGAGAGAGAGAGAGAGAGAGAGAGAGAGAGAGAGAGAGAGAGAGAGAGAGAGTAAAAACAAGCATGACAAAATAAAAACATTGACATGAGTACGATAAAAAAAAAAGAGAAAAGATCAAAGACAGAAAAATAAGAAAAAGGAAGAAAAGAAGAGCAGGAATAACAATAAAAATAACCAAACAAATATAATGACATAACAAGATAACAACAATAGTAACAATCTCAATAACAATACCAATAACAACAGTAACGAAAAGGAAAAAATAGTGATAATAATAAAGATAAGAGCAACGAAAAAAAAAATCACCGAAAAAATCACACATTCAAAAGAAAACAAGAGAGGAAGAGGAGGAGAGAGGAGGAGGAAGAGGAGGAGGAGGGAGGAGGAGGAGGGAGGAGGAGGAAGAGGCAGAGAGAGAGAGAGAGAGAGAAGAGAGAGAGAGAGAGAGAGAGAGAGAGAGAGAGAGAGAGAGAGAGAGAGAGAGAGAGAGAGAGAGAGAATAAGAGAGAGATAAAAAAAAAGATATCACCACCAGCAGTATTAAACCTCCCACACCACCACTACACCACCACCACCACCACCACCACCACCACGTCTCTAATCTGCTGTGTGCCAAGGAGTCACTGATTCTGTCCTACGAATTAATTTATACGGCGAGTCAATATTTGCCTCCGTCCACTGAATAGTCTCACAAACTAATAAGCTGGCGCGGGGAGGTGGCGGAGGTACGATGTCTGTAACGGCGCCGCTTAATGATACAGCCTCTCTATTTGCGTCCAGATTCTCGCTCAGAGGCAATACCAGCGGCTTCTCTAGTTTGGCAAGATGCAGTTTTCAACCTTATGTAGGTTAACTGGGGCTTAGAGGAACGTGTGCGATAGAGAAGTGTTAAGAAGTCAGGCGAAAACGAGGAGGAGGAGGAGGAGGAGGAGAAGGAGGAGGAGGAGGAGGAGGAGGAGGAGGAGGAGGAGGAGGAGGAGGAGGAGGGAGGAGGAAGAGGAGGAGAAGAAGGAGGAGGAGGTAGTGGCTGCGTGTAATCACTCCCACGAAACTGCTAACGTCGCTCGACTGCAAATCCTCTTGTGAAACAGTTCGCTTGCAATAAAAAAGAACTAATGAAAGTTGCTGAACAAGAGACAATAATGGGAAGAAGACTACGGGACAAAGTGGCTGTCTTTTTCATATCTGGAGAAGTGGAGTTATTGCCGTATTTGATATTTATTACTTGACGAGGAGAGAGAGAGAGAGAGAGAGAGAGAGAGAGAGAGAGAGAGAGAGAGAGGAGAGAAGAGAGAGAGAGAGAGAGAGAGAGAGAGAGAGAGAGAGAGAGAGAGAGTGTGTGTACGGGCCCATATACAACATACCCTGTTTTGATTTCTCATATAAATATCTATAAAAACCACTACAGGTTTCTTACACGTAAAACTGAGGCAATGAGAATGAGAGAGAAAGAGAAAGAGAAAGGGAGAGAGAGAGAGAGAGAGAGACAGAGAGAGAGAGAGAGAGAGAGAGAGAGAGAGAGAGAGAGAGAGAGAGAGAGAGAGAGAGAGAGAGAGAGAGAGAGAGAGAGAGAGAGAGAGAGAGAGAGAGAGAGAGTTTTTAGGCAGTATACACACAAAGTTTGTTCCTCATAAAATATCTTAAAAACCACTCATTCTACAAAAATGATGATGCACCAATCGAGAGACATGAAGGGAAGTAATTAGAATGGAGAAGGGTCACGGAGCGTCCCTTGACGCGAGACGAAGGAAAACGTAGGGTAAGGAAAAGAGAGAGGTCAAAGGGGAGGCATGTTTGAGGAAGGACGCTCAGGATCGAGCCGAGGAAATGGCATGAGAAGCAGAAGAGAGAGAGACGCAAGAGAGAGAGAGAGAGAGATAGAGAGTAGAGAGAGAGAGAGAGAGGGTGAGAGGATGATGAGATGAGAGAGCCGTGAGGAGAGAAGAGAATTAGGCAGTATAACCAGCAAAGGTCTCCTCAGAAATACTCTTAATTACTCTTCAGCAAAATTGTTATGATGTTCACCAATCCCAGGGCTCACATGAAGGGTCAATTACTGCAATGTGTAAGGGTCACGGGGCGTCCCTTTACCCTGCGGCGACGAAGGAAAACCGCTCCAGGATCATAGGAAAAGAGAGGTCAAAGTGGGAGGCATTGTTTTGGAAAGTTTACGCCTCAGTTTGATCGCCGAGAAACTGGCATGGAAGACACAAGGAACATTCGACCTCAAGTTTACATCGAAAGCCATGACGGATTCAGAAGCTTTACGTTCGGTCGGTAAATCGGTTCTTTTTTACACTTATTATTTATTTCAGTATATCTCCTTCATCATAAATAATTTCTTCATTTCAGGTTTTTTTTCCAAAGGCGTTATTTTTTCTTTTTTGCTATATTTCAGAATAACTCCTTCACTATATTTCTTAATTTTCGGGCGTTTTTTTCAAAGAAGGCACATTATATTTTACTTTTTCCCATTTTTGGGGGGTAATATAGGACTCATAAGGTAATGTATCGGGCTCTAATTTCTGATTTCTGAATCTTTTGTAGTTTTTTCAACGAGCATGGCTTAGTACAAAACATTAATTCAAGTAAAGAAGCTGACTGGGAAAAGTGGAAGGCATGCAGAAGAAGGCAAGCTGCAAAAACGAGTAACATGGGATAAATAGTGTCAAAAGAGAAAGTGTCGACTGTTTGGTAAGTAGAGCAAACAACCCACAATGCAGTAAAGTACAGAAGGACACAAATGAAAACATGGGCGGAAAAAAGGCAGGAAAAAGGGAAAAACTTGAAAAATGATACTGTGGTCAGCATGAAGAGGAAAGAGATACAAGGGGGCAGATAAAAAGTAGAAGGGAGGAGAGAAGAGAGAGAGAGAAAGGGGAGAGGGAAAGGGAACTAATAGAAGAGAGGGAAAGAGGAAGAGGTGAAGGAAGGGTCAGGCCAAGGGGAAGAAAAGGAAAGGGAGTACAGGGAGGGAGGTGGGGGTAAAGGGAGGGTACAGGCAGCTGTTCCTGTTAGTAAACTCTCCCTTTGTTGATGTATCTGACCATTCGATCAGATAATTTCACGTTACCATTGAGTCGCCTGAAGCCCGGAGGGAAAACATCGTCGCGACATCATTTACGAGGCGTTGAAATGTACGAAGTGTTTTGACGCGTATAATGATGACTATGTGTGTGCTTATACGTATAGCTATAATGATGAC
>JACEEZ010002765.1:461957-474457 GCA_016584305.1 Chionoecetes opilio
AGAGAGAGAGAGAGAGAGAGGAGAGAGAGAGAGAGAGAGAGAGAGAGAGAGAGATGAGACATATTAAGGCCTCAGGATTCAGAAAGATGTTAGGAAAATGGGCGGGAGAGAGGACGGGAGGAGGACGGAAGGAGAACGGGAGGAAGACGGGAAGGGGACGGGAGGATGGGCAGACGGAATATACAGGAGGGAGGGAGGGAGAGAGATCAGGATGAAGAGAGGGAGAGAGAGAGAGAGAGAGAGGGAGAGAGGGGGAGAGGGAGAGGGAGAGGGAGGGGGAGAGGGAGGGAGTGTGGTGGTGGCAGCAGTAGAGGGGTCGAGTTACCTATAGAGGAGCAGCTTTCATCGTCACCCAACAGTTTGTACACACCCGCCTAACTTACACGCTGAAAAGGCGATCGGATGCGCGCCAGGCCTGCCAACCCTGGACGCAGCACGCTTCCCCCACGCCTGCCAACCCTGCCTACCTCTGCCCTATAACTATCTATACCTCCCTCCCTATTTATCTCCCCTTATAGGCATGGACATAAAGTATTTCTATGAGAGAGATATAAGTAGTAGATAGTGGTAGTATATAGTAGTTGTAGATAGTAGATAGAGGTAGTAGTAGTAGTAGTAGAGACGGTGGAGGTATCTTGTAGTAGTGTAGTAGTGAGTAGTAATTGTAGTAAAAAGTAGTAGTAGTAGTAGTAGTAGTAGTAGTAGTAGTAGTAGTAGTAGTAGTAGATGTTGTAGGGTAATTGAATGGTGCAATTTGGCTGGGTTGGTGTAATGGTTGGTATAAAATAATATAATAACCTATACCTCTGCCTTAACTATGCATGGAGACGAAGTAATGTTATGGATGTAGTTTAATTAATGAGTAAATGGTACAGTACAATTTGGTTATTTTCGTTATTTCAATATTATTCAAGCCTTAAATTCATAGCGTCATCGTTGAAAAATTACACTTCGACACGCCTGCCAACCCTGTATACCTCTGTCCTATAACTATATATACCTCCTCTCCTATATATCTACCCGTATAGGCATGGACATTAAGTATTTCTATAGATAAAGGTAATGAGTGAATGGTGCAATTTTAATATTTTTAGCCCCTATGCATGGACATGATGTATTTTGATGGATGTTGTAGGGTAATTGAATGGCGCAATTTGTTTATTTTAGTTATTGAAATTTTAGCCTTTCATTTATAGCTTTACTGTTGACAAATGAAATGCTTGTAAGTTGTTGCTGCTATTTATTATCATCATTATTACTTCCCCATTATTACTTACTATTATGCTTACCCCAGGCCTGCCAATCCTGCCTACACCTATATGTATTATTATTATTATTAGTAGTAGTAGTGGTAGTAGTAGTAGTAGTAGTAGTGGTAGTATAATCAATTTTTTAATCTCATTAGTAGTAGTAAGTAGTTAGTAAATCTTAGTAGTAGTAGTAGAAACGGTAGTAGTAGTGTAGTAGTAGTAGTAGTAGTAGTAGTAGTAGTAGTAGTAGTAGTAGTAGTAGTGGTAGTAGTAGTAGTAGTAGTAGTAGTAGTAGTAGTATAGTAGTAGTAGTAGTAGTAGTAGTATAGTAGTAGAGCAGTATAGTAGTAGAAATAGTATTTTGTTATAGTAGTAGTAGTAGTAGTAGTGTAGTAGTAGTAGTAGTAGTAGTAGTAGTAAGTAGTAGTAGTAGTAGTAGTAGCAGTAGTATTAGTAGAAATAGTAGTAGTGTAGTAGTAGTAAGTAGTAGTAGTTGTAGTAGTAGTAGTAGCGTAGTAGTAGTAGGTTAATAGTATTTGTTATAGTAGAAATAGTAGTAGTAGTAGTAGTAGTAGTAGTGGTAGTAGTAGTAGTAGTAGTAGTAGTAATAGTAGTTGTTATAGTAGTAGTAGTAGTAGTAGTATAGTAGTAGTAGTAGTAGTAGTAGTAGTAGAAAGTAGTAGTGGGTATAGTAGTAGTATAGTAGCAGTAGTAGTAGTAGTAGTATAATCAATGTTATAATCTGGCCTTCGTTTTTTTCCCACCCTTCTCACTTCCATTTTTAACCCCTTTCCTCAGCCCTTCCCCTTTTTTCTATTCTTTTTTCCGAGCCCTTTTCTCCCCCCCTTCCCCCCTTCCCCAGGGTTTCTTTTAGCCAACTCCTGACCCTTATTTTTTTCCCCCCCCGCCCCCCTCTCTTCTCTCTCTCTCTCTCTCTTTTTCTCTCTCTCTCTCCCCTTCTCCCCTCCTCTTCTTTCCTCCATCTTTCTCTCCCCTCTCTCTCTTTCTCTCCCTCTTTTCTCTCTCTCTCTTCTTCTCTCTCTTCTCTCTCTCTCTTTACCTCACTAATCCTTTTCCCTCCTTTTATCTCATTTCCTTTATTTCCTCCTTTCATTTCCCCAAACACTTTTTACATTTCTCATTCCCCTTTCTCTCTCTCTCTCTCTCCTCTCTCTCTCTCTCTCTCTCATCTCACTCTCTCTCCCTCTCTCTCTCTCCTCTCTCTCTCTCTCTCTCCCCCTCCCCTCTCTCTCTACCTCCTCTCTCTCTCTCTCTCTCTCTTTTACTCGTTGTTTGCCTCCCGTCTCCCCTCATCACTTTTTTCCCATCCCTCAACTCCCCTCCCTCCCTCACCCCCCTCTCCTCCCCTCCCCTCCCCCTCCCCTCAACCTCCTCTCCCCCTCCCTGTTTTTTGCAGTGTTCACCATTTCCATATATATGAACGGGAGTCTGGGTAACAATATTAGTCTGTCATATAACGGAACACTGTACTCAATAGATGCATTTGACCCGACTGACATTGTTATTATAGATAGTTCGTGTTGTTGTCACCTGTGTGTGTGTGTGTGTGTGTGTGTGTGTGTGTGTGTGTGTGTGTGTGTGTGTGTGTGTGTGTGTGTGTGTGTGTGTGTGTGTGTGTGTGTGTATTCATCTAGTTGTATTTTACAGGCCAGAGCAACGCTCGTATGGCCCCGTCTCCATATCAACATTTTTATCATTCATCCTTAGTGGTTAGTGTAGGCCGAAGCCACCAACCCGGGAGGGGGGTCACAAACCCCCGGCTAACACCCGGTACCCATTTGCTGCTGGGTGGACAGGGGCTCGGGTTTTAAGGAAACAGCCCAACTGTTTCCGCTCCGCCCGGGGATCGAACCCGGGACTTCTCGGTTGTGAACCGAGCGTGCTAACCACTACACTACGGAGTACCCGTGTGTGTGTGTGTGTGTGTGTGTGTGTGTGTGTGTGTGTGTGTGTGTGTGTGTGTGTGTGTGTGTGTGTGTGTGTGTGTGTGTGTGTGTGTGTGTGTGTGTGTGTGTGTGTGTGTGTGTGTGTGTGTGTTTGTGTGTGTGTGTGTAGACGTAATTTTTTTTTAACTACAACTATATTTACAACAGCAGAAGCAACAAGAACAACAATAACAACAACTAAGGGGGTCACTCAGTAGAGCGCATACCTCCGCCCGAATATTTCATCAATTGGTTGCCATGGCAACAGTTGTGATTATATATTATATATGCACTCAGTATGAGCGCATACCTCCGGCCGAATATTTCATCAATTGGTTGCCATGGCAACAGTTGTGATTATATATATATATGCACTCAGTATGAGCGCATACCTCCGGCCGAATATTTCATCAATTGGTTGCCAGGGGGGGGCAACACCAGTTGTCAATAAGATTTATCCAAAATTAAATCAGTTCTTCCTTATACCAAATAGACTTGGTATACTGAGTTTGGTCCAAATCTATTGGTAACTTTTCGAAAAATCCTGTACACTAACAAACAGACAGACAGACAGACAGATCGGGGTGAAAACATAACCTCTCCAACTTCGTTGGCGGAGGTAATTATAACTACAAAGATAATAATAAATAATAATTGTAATAATAATAACAATAATAATAATAACAATAGTAATAACAATAATAATAATAATAATAAATATAATAATAATAATAATAATAACAATAATATCAAATAATAATACCAATGATAAACATAATAATAGAAGCAATAATGACCTTTATGATAATGATAATAATGATAATAGTTACTCTTGCTATCATTCCCGTTACTATAAGTGATATTGTTACGGTTTTCATCATCATCCTTACTACTAATAGCAATCCCACTACCTTTACGAGCTAAACGAAAAGAAAGAAGGAAAAAAGAAAAGAAAAATGAAGTTGAGGTAGAAGAAGTAGATAGTAGAAGTAGAAGTAGTAGTAGAAGTAGTAGAAGTTGTTGAAAAAGTAGTAAGAGGTAGAAGAAGTAGATAGTAGAAGTAGAAGAAGCAGAGAGTAGAAGTAGAAGAAGCAGTAGAAGTTGTAGAAAAAGTAGTAGAAGTTGTAGAAAAAGTAGTAGAAGTTGTAGAAAAAGTAGTAGAAGTTGTATAAAAAGTAATAAGAGATAGAAGAAATAGATGGTAGAAGTAGAAATAGTAGTAGTTGTAGAAAAGTAGTGAGGTAGAAGTAGATAGTAGAAGTAGAAGAAGTAGTAGTAGTTGTTGAAAAAGTAGTAAGAAGTAGAAGAAACAGTATACAAGTAGAAGTAGAGGTAGAAGAATTAGAAGTAGATGTATAAGAAGTAGATCTGGCGTAGTCTACCATCTCCCGATCATAATTAATACCTCACAATGGGGCTCAGACTTTATGATGACACGAGTACGATGACAGCGATGATGACGGCAGTGTTTCCTGGTAATATGCCGCGTGTAAAGCGTTGAATAGAGGGATTATGAACCGTAAGGGGATGGAGAGAGAGAGAGAGAGAGAGAGGAGAGAGAGAGAGAGAGAGAGAGAGAGAGAGAGAGGAGAGGAGAGAGAGGAGGGGAGAGAGAGAGAGAGAGAGAGAGAGAGAGAGAACACACACACACACACACACACACACACACACACACACACACACACACACACTCACACACTCACACACAACCACACACAACCACACACACACACACTCACACACAACCACACAAAATAAAACAGTTAGACAGACGAATAGACAGTAACGAAAAGGAAGAATTATTAAGGAAGATAGAAATAGACAGATAAAGACGGAAATTATAGGAAGGGTAGAGAGGAAGAGAGAAGGGAACAAGGAGGGAGGGAAGGAGGGAGGAAAGGAAGGAAGGAGGGAGGGAAGGAAGGAAGGAGGAAGAGAGGACAACAATTCACTTTTGCCTTGATATTCGCGGCAATCAAATTATTCGCGAAATTTAGTGCCGAATCGAGTGACCTTTGGCGGGAACAATTTACCTCTTGGAGTGGAAGATTCTGATTGGTTAGCCTGAAAATGTTCCGGCCAATCACGGCGACAAATTGCAGCTATTGTCGCGAGAGAGAGAGAGAGAGAGAGAGAGAGAGAGAGAGAGAGAGAGAGAGAGAGAGAGAGAGAGAGAGAGAGAGAGAGAGAGAGAGAGAGAGAGGAGAGAGAGAGAGAGAGAGAGAGAGAGAGGAGAGAGAGAGAGAGAGAGAGAGGAGAGAGGAGAGAGAGAGAGAGAGAGAGAGAGAGAGAGAGAATACCTATCTATATGAGCATAATAGCCCTACAACGAGAAATTACAACGACTAATAATGATAATAATAACGAGAATAATAACATTTATGATATTATTAACACTGATATTCTACTGTTCGTGCTTCTATTGTTACTACGACTACCATAGAAAAAAATAATTGAACACCTATTGACACTTTGTAACTCGAGTGGAAAATGACCAAGAAAAGTAAGTAAAAGACTATCTATTATCTTGTCTTGACATAAACACGAAGCAGGAACAGTCGGGGCCCAGGACCAAAGCCTTCTCTATTTTAAAAGCCTGCGCCTGGGAGCGGCGGGATGGACGTGACGTCACGAGCTGAGGCTGCTCCGCGAGTCAGTAGGAGCCGAGTTTTTCAGCATGTGAGGATGTACGGGCGGTTATAAGATATATGTTATCTTTGGAAATGTTTGTTCTATAATATTATCAAAAAAAAAAACCGTAAAACACACTAAAGAAATGCCATTATGAGACTCTCAGAAATATGCATGAACTTAAAAAACTCTTCGCCATTAATATTTTAAACTCGCAAACATTTTACATGGTGAATACCAATAGAAGCGGAATTTAATTAGCTTTCCATTGTTTATTTTGTTTTCTGATAAATGAATTAGAACCATACATCATTAGCGTTAACTAAATAATACACATCAAACGGGAAAAATTACCCGATTTCATGACCTTTTTTGTTAGTTACGCTAATTTATGTATGGTTCTAATTCATTATCAAAAAACGAAATATAGCATGGAAAGCTAATTAAATTCCGCTTCTATGATATTCTCCAGGGTAAAATGTTTTTGAGAGCAAAATATTAAATGGCGAAGGGGTTAAAGTTCTACATATTTCTTGGAGTCTCATAATGCCTTCTTAGTCTGTTTTACGGTTTTTTAGTGATAATATTATAGAACAAACATTCCGAAGATAACAATATATCTTTTATACGATAAAGACTATTAGGGGTAACGAAATACCCGATTTGCATGATGGTTATGTATTTAGTTAACGCTAATTTATGCAGCTGCTAAATCATTTATCAGAAAACAAAAGAGAGAAGGAAAAGCGAATTAAATTCCGCTCTATGATATTCTCCATGTAAAATGTTTTCGAGAAAAAATTAAAATGGCGAAGAGTTTAAGTTCATGCAATATTCTTGAGAGTTCATAAGGCATTTCTTTAATGTGTTTTACGGGTTTTTATTTGATAATATTATAGAACAACATTTCGAAGTTTAAATATATCTTTTATACTGATAAACATATAATTAGGTAGGTAAACTTGTCATCTCGGTGGCCTCGTACAGACGTCGTCCGTGACGTCATCAAGTCAAGCACAAGGCCTTTCTAATACCAGACGGCCTTGGCAGGACGAGGCAGGTTACAGGTTATATATGTTTACCCTGGCGGCTTTTCAACCTTATTCTGTATTTCTGTGTTTTCTATGTACTTTTTATACTTGTACAACCCCCCTTCTATGTAATCTCCCCCCCCTTTTTCTCTTTAATAAACTTGTAAACTTGTAAAAAACCTACTCCTAACCTCTGCTTGCCTATCCCTTTACTGATAATTATATACCCGCTACCCTACCCTACCCTACGCATCAAACCTATCCATCCTGCCATTTCTTAGCCTTTCTTGCCTTGCTGTCCTTACTGTATACAAAAACAAATGTAAGAAAGCAACAACAACAAAAACAAGGAAATAAGGTAGCAAAAAAAAAAAAAAAAATTTAAGAAAATAACTAAAAAAGGAAATAAGGTAAATAAACAAAAAACAAACACAAATGTAAGCAAATAAAACAAATAACAAGGAAATAAGGTAACAATAAAAGACAAGCACAAATGTCTGAAATTAACAAAGAGAAATAAGATGTCAAAATAATCTAACGTGACTTTTTCATCATTATTATTTATTATACTTTCTTTCCAATAACCTCGCTACGCCTACTGTCTACAAACATAAGAACAAAAAATATTAGTAGTAAGAAAATAGCCAAAAAATATTAGTAAGAAAATAGCAAAAAATATTAGTGAGAAAATAGCAAAAAAATATTAGTGAGAAAATAGCAAAAAAATATTAGTGAGAAAATAGCAAAAAAATATTAGTGAGAAAATAGCAAAAAAAACCACAGAAATAACGTAATAAAATAACCGAACTTAATTATTTTCACCATATTTTATTGATACGTTCTTTTCAATAATTACCTACTTTTTACCATTATTTTATTGATACTTTCTTTTCAATAATTACCTACTTTTCACCATTATTTTATTGATACTTTCTTTTTAATAATTACCTACTTTTTACCATTATTTTATTGATACTTTCTTTTTAATAATGACCTACTTTTTACCATTATTTTATTGATACTTTCTTTTTAATAATGACCTACTTATCACCATTGTTTTATTGATACTTTCTTTTCAATAATTACCTACTTTTTACCATTATTTTATTGATACTTTCTTTTTAATAATTACCTACTTTTCACCATTATTTTATTGATACTTTCTTTTCAATAATTACCTACTTTTCACCGTTATTTTATTGATACTTTCTTTAAAATAATGACCTACTTTTTACCATTATTTTATTGATACTTTCTTTTTAATAATGACCTACTTTTTACCATTATTTTATTGATACTTTCTTTTCAATAATGACTATGTATACACACCACCTTCACCGCCTCCGTTACCTTAGTTAAACGTCGAAGAATCACCCTAAGGACGACAAGGCCGGGATGTGGCTGGTACTAACCTTTAACCCTTTGAGGCCCATAACGTAATTTCCATTGCAATTTAGACTATTTTAATTAATATAAGCAATATCTTATAGATATGACCTGTTTTGTATCTTTGTCCACTAGCTAATTTGGTATATTGAGTTATTTTTCGTAATTATGTGGCTAACAACAGATAATTTCATATAGCAAAGTAAAGATCTAGGCGTGAAGGGGTTAAGGCAAGTCTGATTCGCGTCTTGATTCAGTACAAGTGAGGGGCTTTAAGACAGGTGACATGAATGGTTACTATGATATATAAGCACATTACGCTTTAAAATAATGGGTCCATGTTAAATATACAGTGCAACTCCCTTTATCCGGCATTCTGAGATCCAGCCCCTCCCCGTATCCGGCATTCTGAGATCCAGCCCCTCCCCGTATCCGGCATTCTGAGATCCAGCCCCTCCCCGTATCCGGCATTCTGAGATCCAGCCTCGCCCCGTATCCGGTATATTAAAAAAGATAAAATGATAATGAAATATAAATGTATACAATGGCTAAGCTTTAATAACACAGGTGTGAGGGCGACCAGGTGAGCTTGATACACGTGTTCAAGCCCGGGAATCAGCTTGAGGCGTTATCAGATGTGTGAGATAAGGCCCACCACCTGCCTGGGGGAGGGGAAGGGACAGGGGAGGTGGAGGAGGGGACCTATTTTATTATATATCCCTTGTTTTTATTTTTGCTTCTGTTAAAATGTAATAGATGTAAATAAAGCTAAAAAAAAATATAAGGAGGGGATTGATACGTTAAATGCAGGTTTTGGTGTGTTGAAGAGAATGAAGAGAAGTGATCGTGAGGTGAGGAGAGAAGAGGAGACAAGAGAAGAAGAAGAAGAAGAAGAAGAAGAAGAAGAAGAAGAAGAAGAAGAAGAGAGAAGAAGAAGAAGAAGGAAGAGAGAGAGAGAGAGGAGAGAGAGAGAGAGAGAGAGAGAGAGAGAGGAGAGAGAGAGAGAGGGAGAGAGAGAGAGAGAGAGAGAGAGAGAGAGAGAGAGAGAGAGAAAAAAAAAGAGTAAAGGGTTGGAAATGGGTTTGGATTGCAGGAAGTTTAGCAAAAATATGCGGCGTAAATTAATGATGGATATTACTATACCATTGAAGACTGCTACAGTAACTAAATGAGACTATAAACTAATAATTTGACGTGCGCACACACACACACACACACGTACACACACACACACACACACACACACACACACACACACACACACACACACACACACACACACACACCACACATAAAACAACAACAACAAAAATATCACTAACCATTGTAAGAGTATAACTTGAACTTCATTAACCACACAATAAAATTTATAAATTAAGCTGCGTTGTGAAAAATTGAAATCTTTGAAAAATTGAAAAGGGAAAAACTGGTTCACAAATAGGGTGGTAAATGATTGGAATGGACTCAATCATCAGGTAGTTAGTGCGGAGTCATTAGGGAGCTTCAAAAGGAGGCTAGACAATTTCATGGATGGGGATGAAAGGTGGATGTAGGTAGTGTTAAGTAACAGGAACTACCTCGTGTAGGCCTCGCGGCCTCTTGTAGCTTCCTTATTTTCTTATGTTCTTTGTTCTTAAATCTGTGCATCTCTCCTAAATATGACCTTTGACTCTTCTTTTTACTCCCTCCACGCCTCCCCTCCCCCCTCTCCCTGCCTCCTCCTCCCCTCCCCCTATCCCTGCCTCCTCCCCCCCCCATCCCCTCCCTTCCCTGCCTCCCCCCTCCCCTCTCCCCCCTATCCCTGCCTCCTCCCCCCCTCTCCCCCTATCCCCTCCTCCTCCTCCCCTCCCCTCTCTCCCCCCTATCCCTGCCTCCTCCCCCCCTCTCCCCCCTATCCCTGCCTCCCCCCCTCCTCTGCCCTCCCCCTGCTTCATACGTACACAGGTGAGCGGAGTCGTTAATGAGGAAGCGGGTACTCAGGTAGGTGCAAGTGACGTGGGAAAGGAAGTGCTACCAGTAAGTAACTTCATCTTATCTTAATTCCTTTGTTGTGTTATCTCTTATCTCTATCTCCTTATCTCGCTAACTCTTCCTTCTCTACATCTGGAATCTCTTGTACAATCTTGCCTCTTACTTTATCTCCTTGTCCCCTTCCTGTTCCTCTTCCTTCCTCTTTATTTTTGTCTTCATCTCATACTAATAAGTAAGATTGAAGTGAAGAATAATGAAACACGTAATATCGTTGAAACCTATCAGATTTTTTGCTCATTACTATTATGGTTCCGTGTTTTAATATTATTTCCTCCTCCTCCTCCTCCTCCTCCTCTTCGTTGGGACCAAAGATTTGTTGCTGCTCGCTATTTTTTTCCACTTTCCTTCTCCTCCTTTCTCGTTACACATTCATTCTCTATGGTTCTTATCTTCATTTCTTCCTTCTTCCTTCTCTTTCCATCTTACACTAATCACAAACACCATCTTCTTCTTTGCTATTCCATTGTGCTTCATGTGTCAGGACAGAGTTTTCCTTCCCTTCAATGAAATTCTTTAGCCAACCTCATCCTCTCTTCCCTCGCTTCCAAAAACTCCTCAAAAAGCCTCATGCATCTACCATCTCTACGCATCTCATGGTATGTATATATAACCCCTCCAAAAAGTACCCCTCCTCTTCCACCACCTCATGTCTGTGTCTCTGCCTATCCCTCCTCTCTGCCACCTCCTGCCACGTCTCCCGCCTGTCTCTGTGTCTCTGCCAATCCCTCCTATCTGCCACCTCCTGCCCTGTCCCTCCCTTCAGCCTCCCGCCTTCCCTGTCCCAGCAAGACCCGTAGAGGTGATCAGACGCCTTCATCAGTGTGCTTAGTGCCTGTGCAGTCTCTTGTGAAATCCTCGGCTTTGTGCTGACCTGCTCTCTCCCTCCACCTCTCCCTCTCTTTCTTATCTTCATTCCCTCCTTCTTACATAGCTTGTCTCTGTGCCTTTGCCTCCATTCATTTTCGCCATCTTTAATCTCGTTCTTTTACTTCATTCCATATTTGCTTGTCTTTAGATGATATAACTCTCTCTCTCTCTCTCTCTCTCTCTCTCTCTCTCTCTCTCTCTCCTCTCTCTCTCTCTTCCCCTCTCTCTCTTCTCCCCTCTCTCTCTCTCTCTCTCTCCTCTTTTTTTTTTCTCTCTTCTCTCTCTTCTTTTTTTTTTTTTCTCTCTCCTCTCTCTCTTTTCTCTCTCTTTTCTCTCCTTCTTCTCTCTCTCTCTCTCTCTCTCTCTCTCTCTCTCTCTCTCTCTCGGTCCTGATAGAAATGCACACGATTCGATTCTTATTAAGTATTCTCGGGGTAATTTCATCTCCATTATGTAACCCTCCTTTAGAATCTTCCTCCTCCTCCTCTTCCCTTTTGTGTTTCTTCTTTCGGTGGAAGACATGAGGTACATTTTAAGTCATCCTGGGTGTACCTTGCATCCTCCTCCTCCTCCTCCTCCTCCTCCTCCTCCTCCTCCTCCTCCTTCTTATACTTTACTCAGGCATAGGATTGAAGTCGTGCTAAAGGAGTGGATTATGCAGGCGGCCGAGGAGGAACCGGGCGAGTCTGTAAGCTCATCACAATAATTAAATGCCTTGTACGACCTAACATATTTGGTTTCTTGCCGCGAGACGAGCAAGAATCGCGGAGACAGAACACTCAAGGGGCGCAGCGAGGCAAGGCAAAACAACGTCAACACTCGACCCTATGTTGCCTGTGTATAAAGGTGAGTTTTCAGTGGAAGTATAGGTTGTGGGAAAGGATGTTTATGCCACCACATGCCTTCTAGGTAAAAGCCATGAGTAATCCTGGTGTTAAAAGCTCGGCAGTTAAGATATCTGGAGGGAAGGAGGGAGGGAGGGAGGGAAGGAGGGAGGGAAGGAGGGAAGGAAGGAAGGAGGGAAGGAGGGAAGGAAGGAGGGAGGGAAGGACGGTAGGAGGGAGGGTACACGGGGGACAGGGAAGGTAGGAAGGAAGGATGGATGGAGGGTAGATAGGAGAGGAAGGATGGTCGGTTGGAATTCTTGCCTTACTCCAGGTTTACGTTCAAAGGTGAAAGTGTTAAAAGGAGAATTCGATCTAAATCCACCTCGACTCCACATCGCCTCCATCTCAATCTTGCCGCATCTCTCCACACACACACACACAACACACACACACACATACACACACACAACACACACACACACACACACACACACATGCACACAAACCCATTTACTCCAACACTAAACACAT
>JACEEZ010002765.1:481957-501957 GCA_016584305.1 Chionoecetes opilio
AACAAAACAAGGTTTGCTTTGCCCCAATCAGAAATTATAGAAAGATCAGAAGTTAGGCGCTCGGTGGCATCTCTCCGTGAATCACTTAGTTCCTGTTGAGTTGGACGTCTAATAAACGACGTTGAAAAATGCAGGGTAGAATCATCAGCGTAGGAGTGGATAGGGCTTTGACTTGGACTTAGAAGATCATTAATGAATAATAGAAAGAGAGTGAGTGATAGGACAGAACCCTGGGGAACACCACTATTGATAGATTTAGGAGAATAACAATGTCCGTCTACAGTAGCTGCAATACAACGGTTTGAAAGGAAACTTAAGATGAAGGTACAGAGAGAAGGGTAAAAACCGAATGAGGGTAGTTTGGAAATTAAAGATTTGTGCCAGACTCTATCAAAAGCTTTTGATATGTCAAGGGCAACAGCAAAAGTTTCACCGAATCCCCTAAAGGAGGATGGCCAAGATTCAGTTAGGAAAGCTAGAAGATCGCCAGTAGATCGCTCTTTACGGAAACCGTACTGACGATCAGATAGAAGATTGTGAGCAGATAGATGCTTAAGAATCTTCTTATTAAGTATAGATTCAAAAACTTTAGAAAGGCAAGAAGTCAAAGCCATAGGACGGTAGTTTGAAGGATTAGAACGGTCATCCTTCTTAGGAACAGGTTGGATGTGAGCAGAACTGGGTAGCATTTAAATACATTTGTATTTAAATACGTATTTAAATACATTTGTGTATTTAGAAATGTATTTATAAATACATTGGTTGTCATGTATTTAAATACAGTATTTAAATACTTTTTTGAGTATTTAAATACATTGTATTTAAATACTCATAATATATAAATGTAATTTTTTTTTCTTCAGTTAATTTGGCCATAAGCCCGCCCAACTCTCTGGCAACCCTGATGTTACAGTGAACCAGTGCTTCCACTTGCAAGGAAATGTCCTGATTTCAAGGAAATTTAGGCCAGAGAAGGAAATTTCTAAGGAAACCCAAAATTTAAGGAAATTCTAGGAAATCCATTTTTTTAGGACATGTTAAAATTTGTGTGTATTTATAATGTATTTACAAATGTATTTAAATACAATTGATGTATTTAGTATTTAGTATTTAAATACATTCGTAAAATGTATTTAGTATTTAAATACATTTCTCCCATGTATTTATTATTTAGCACTAGCCGCAAAGCCGCCCTCCGGGCGGACTTTTTGGCTAGCTCCTGCGGAGGGCTATTGGTGGGCCTTCGGCCCACCACCTGTGTTTGGTGGGCCTTCGGCCCACCAAACATGGACTCTCCAGATAGCCCCTTCTAACTTTCCTGAAATCATGGATGTAGAAATGTATGTATTCCCCCCACCCATTCACTCACCCATTACCCATCACCCCCCACCCATTCACTCACCCATTACCCATCACCCCCCACCCATTCACTCACCCATTACCCATCACCCCCCACCCATTCACTCACCCATTACCCATCACCACACACCCATTCACTCACCCATTACCCATCACCCCCCACCTATTCCCTCACCCATCACCCATCACCCCAACCCATCACCCCCCACCCATTCACTCACCCATCACCCCACACCCATTACCCACCCATTCACTCACCCATTACCCATCACCCTACATCAAGGCTTCCTCAATTCTCGCAACCCACTTTTGTTTTCACAATTCTCGCTAATAGGCTGCTAAAAAAAAAAGAAAAAAAAAAGTGATCGGATCATCTCATAAATGGGCTTATGACCTTCCCCTGGTCAACCTGATTCCAAAAATGTGCCATATGAGGTGTTTGCGCCACGGGGGGCGGAACCTATACCACACACACACACAGACAGACAGACACACTTTCGCTTATATTATTATAGATTACCCATCACCCCCACCTATTCCCTCACCCATCACCCATCACCCCCAACCCATCACCCCCACCCATTCACTCACCCATCACCCCACACCCATTACCCATCACCCCACCCATTCACTCACCCATTACCCATCACCCTACATCAAGGTTTCCTCAATTAGAGAGAACTGCAACTCCGAAATGCCAGTGGTCGCTGGCAGTTTTAACTCACAATTTGGTGAAAAGTTGGTCAACTTGAAAGAAAAATATGGGCTTATTCCACTGCACTTAAAACACACAAAGTATAATTTTAAGAACGATTTTCTCTATATGTATATTGTATAGAAGCCTGATTCTGTAAAACATGTATTTAAACCAAATAACCAAGTAGGTTATAGTTGAGGAGGCGAGGTAAATGTTACTCTATGATATTATACAGTCAATAACGTATGTTTAGAAGTTATCTATACCTAGGCAGTCATATGTTCCTGTTATTATTGTGTATCAATCAGATAGAAAGCCTGAAGTGCAATGAGTCGACGTGTGAAGTAGCAATGTTTTGATTCAATCTCCCCGCCACAATCTCCCCGCCCACCACTCCTCGCCGCGGCGTGTCGCCTCCACAATTATAACCTACATTGTCGCAGTAACAAGCCGATTTCGGCATTCTTTATTCTTCGTTTTTCCAAGGCATGCTTATTGTATTTTGACAAGCGTTTGCCAGACGCAGCAGTACTGTCTTAGAAAACAGTGTGAACATCGCCCAAATTTTACATGCCACAATATACATGTAAAAAATATATTAAGCTTTGCTACTCGAGGCGAGTAATTTGCATTAAATTGCTATCTTAGAACGTTCAATCGTAATGCATGTCATGCATACACTTACTAGAACAACAGAAGAACGTTCTTTTTTAGTTTCAGATGCGGTGCATCAATATTTATCGCGAAATTGATTTATGAAAAATATTAGTCGCGGAGGGAAAACAACAGTAGACCAACCTTTGAGTTAAAACTGCCAGCGACCACTGGCATTTCTCGAGTTTCAGTTCTCTCCAATTAGAGAGAACTGAAACTCGAGAAATGCCAGTGGTCGCTGGCAGTTTTAACTCAAAGGTTGGTCTACTGTGTTTTGGCTCCGCGACTAATATTTTTCATAAATTAATTTCGCGATAAACATTGATGCACCGCATCTGAATACCAAAAAATATAGTTCTTCTGTTGTTCTACTAATTATATGGATGACATTCATTACGATGGAACGTTCTATAATAGCAATTTAATGCAAATTACTCGCCTCGAGTAGCAAAGCTTAATATATTTTTACATGTATATTGTGGCATGTAAAATTTTGGGTGATGTTCACACTATTTTCTAAGACAGTACTGCTGCGTCTGGCAAACGCTTGTCAAAATACAATAAGCAATGCCTTGGAAAAACGAAGAATAAAGAATGCCGAAATCGGCTTGTTGCTGCGACAATGTAGGTTATAATTGTGGAGGCGACACGCCGCGGCGGGGAGTGGTGGGCGGGGAGATTGTGGCGGGGAGATTGAATCAAAACATTGCTACTTCACGCGTCGACTCATTGCACTTCCAGGCTTTCTATCAGATTGATACACAATAATAACAGGAAAATATGACTGCCTAGGTATAGATAACTTCTAAACATACGTTATTGACTATATAATATCATAGAGTAACATTTACCTCGCCTCCTCAACTATAACCTACTTGGTTATTTGGTTAAATGCATGTTTTACAGACTCAGGCTTCTATACAATATACATATAGAAGAAAATCGTTCTTAAAATTATACTTTTGTATTTTAAGTGCAGTGGAATAAGCCCATATTTTTCTTTCAAGTTGACCAACTTTTCACCAAATTGTGAGTTAAAACTGCCAGCGACCACTGGCATTTCGGAGTTGCAGTTCTCTCTAATTCTCGCAACCCACTTTTTTTTTCACAATTATCGCTAATAGGCTGCTAAAAAAAAAAAAAAAAAAAGATCGGATCATCTCATAATTGGGCTTAAAACCTTCCCCTGGTCAACCCAGTTCCAAAAATGTGCCATATGAGTTGATTGCGCCACGGGGGGCGGAACCTATACCAGACACACACACACACACACACACACACACACACACACACACACAGACAGACAGACAGACAGAGAGACACACTTTTGCTTATATTATTATAGATTACCCATCACCCCCCACCTATTCCCTCACCCATCACCCATCACCCCCCACCCATTCACTCACCCATCACCCCACACCCCACCCATTCACTCACCCATTACCCATCACCCTACATCAAGGCTTCCTCAATTCTCGCAACCTACTTTTGTTTTCACAATTCTCGCTAATAGGCTGCTAAAAAAAAATAAAAAAAAAGTGATCGGATCATCTCCTAAGTGGGCTTATGACCTTCCCCTGGTCAACCCGATTCCAAAAATGTGCCATATGAGGTGTTTGCGCCACGGGGGGCGGAACCTATACCACACACACACACACACAGACAGACACACTTTCGCTTTTATTAATATAGATTTAAATACATTCAATGTATTTAGTGTCCAGCTCTGGATGTGAGCAAACTTCCAGCAAGAAGGAAAGGTGGAAGTAGATAGACAAAGACAGAAAAGTTTGACCAGGCAGGGTGCAAGCACAGAAGCACAGTTTTTGAGAGCAATAGGAGGGACTCCGTCAGGACCGTAAGCCTTCTGAGGATCTAGGCCAGAAAGGGCAAAGAAAACATAATTCCGAAGGATCTTAATGACAGGCATAATATAGTCAGAGGGTGGGGGAGAAGGAGGAACAAGCCCTTCATCAACCAGAGTGGAATTTTTAGCAAACGTTTGAGCGAAAGTTCAGCTTTAAAAGTAGATGAGACAGCTGTGGAGCCATCTGGGTGAAGCATAGGAGGGAAAGATGAAGAAGAAAAATTGTTAGAGATGTTATTTGCTAGATGCCAGAAGTCACGAGAGGAATTTGATTCAGAAAGATTTTGACATTTTCTATGAATGAAAGAGTTTTTGGTAAGTTGAAGTAAAGATTTGGCATGATTACGGGCAAAAATATAAAGGGCATGAGTTTCAGGAGATGGATGCTTACGGTACCGTTTGTGAGCCACCTCTCTATCTCGGACAGCATGAGAACAAGCAGAGTTAAACCAAGGTTGACGGGCTTTAGGATTAGAGAAAGTGTGTGGAATGTACGCCTCCATGCCAGAGACTATGTATGACCTCAGTTATGCGCTCTGCACAAAGAGATGGGTCTTTGACATGGAAGCAGTAATCATTCCATGGAAAATCAGAGTAGTACTGCCTTAGGTCTTCCCACTTAGCTGAGTTGAAGTGCCAGAAGCACCTCCGCTTAGGTGGGTCCCGAGGCGGCACCGGAGGGATAGGACAGGTTACAGAAATAAGATTGTGATCGGAGGAACCCAACGGAGAGAATAGTTTCACAGAGTAAGCAGAAGGGTTAGTAGTTAGGAAAAGATCAAGAATGTTGGGCGTGTCTCCAAGGCGGTCAGGAATACGGGTAGGGTGCTGCACCAGCTGCTCTAGGTTTTGAAGGATAGAAAAGTTGTAGGCTTGTTCACCAGGTTGGTCAGTGAAAGAAGATGATAGCCAAAGCTGGTGGTGAACATTGAAGTCCCCAAGAATTTCTGCTAAAGGAAAATGAGAATGTGCTCCACTTTTGATGTTAAATAGTCGAAGAATTTTTCATAGTCAGAGGAGTTAGGTGAGAGAAATACAACACAGATAAATTTAGTAAGAGAGTGACATTGAAGTCGAAGCCAGATGGTAGAAAATTCGGAAGATTCAAGGCCGTGGGCACGAGAGCAAGTGATATCATTGCGCACATATACGCAACAGCCAGCTTTGGATTGAAAATGAGAATAGAGACAGTAAGAGGAGACAAAAAAAGGTCTGCTGTCAGTGCTCACTGCTCTGTATGTTGTTGTACCATCACTATCACATTATAAAAGGGAACATGAGTCTGATACCTGACCCCACAAGCTACATACATAATTAGCTTTATCCCTTGAGGCCCAGAACGTAATTTCCATTGTAATTTTGCTATACCATAAAACGATTTTTGTGAATATAAACAAAATTTTATAGATATGACCTGTTAAGTATTCTTGTCATCTAGCTAATTTGGTATATTTAGCTACTTTTCGAAATTTCATGGCTAACAACAGACGATTTTATACATTAATGGAAAGATCTGGGCGTGAAGGGGTTAATATAAGAACATAAGAACATAAAAAATAAGGAAGCTACAAGAGGCCGTGAGACCTACACGAGGTAGTTCCTGTTACTTAACACTACCTACATCCACCTTTTATCCCCCTCCATGAATTTATCTAGCCTCCTTTTAAAGCGCTTTAATGACTCCGCACTAACTACCTGTCTACTGAGTCTATTCCAATCATTTACCACCCTATTTGCGAACCAGTTTTTCCCTATTTCTTTTTTAAATCTACGCTTTTCCAGCTTGAAT
The DNA here is from genome assembly GCA_016584305.1 of Chionoecetes opilio. Taxonomy (NCBI): domain Eukaryota; kingdom Metazoa; phylum Arthropoda; class Malacostraca; order Decapoda; family Majidae; genus Chionoecetes; species Chionoecetes opilio. The sequence continues at coordinate 488,327 of JACEEZ010002765.1, forward strand.
TCCGTTACTTCTTGTTCTATCCTGGTTAATAGCCGTAAGAACTTTTCCTACCTCTCCTTTATTATATCCCTTAATCCACTTAAAAACTTCTATCAGATTGCCCCTTACTCTTTGTCTCTCGAGTGAGTGTAAATTTAGTAGCTTCAATCTCTCTCATAACTAAAGTTACGCATCCCTTGAATAATTTTGGTGATCCTTCTCTGCACTGTTTCTAACAAGGCTATATATATCCTGTAATATGGAGACCAAAGCTAAACCGCATAGTCTAGGTGAGGTCTGACTAGAGCCAAATAAAGCTTTAGAATAACCTCAGCACTTCTACTTTTAATTCTTCTGGTAATGAGTCATAACACCCTATTAGCTCTAGATCTAGCCTCAATACATTGTTTCCTAGGTCGGAGGTCTGGGCTCACCCTCACTCCCAGATCTTTCTCACCTTCTGCTCTTTTCAGCGATACACTGCGTATGGTGTATCAATTACCAGTTTTTTTTTTACCAACATTCATAACGCTGTACTTATCAATATTAAATTCCATCTGCCATCTGGCTACCCACTCATTAAGTTTATCTAAGTCTCCCTGCAATATGTTTACATCAGACTGTGATCCAATAATCCTACCTACCTTAGTATCATCAGTAAACTTGCTGATATCACTGCTAATCCCACTATCCAAGTCGTTGATTGAAATCAAAAATAGTATGGACCCAAATGGACCCAAAACAGACCCTTGTGGAAAATAAGTGTGCAATATAATTATTGTAATACATGTAATCTAAGCAATATATAAGTAAATATAGATATGTGTAAATATAGCTACATGTGGGCCTATTGGCCCCAAAAACGAGGTAGTAAAGACATCAATGCGAGATAATGCAACATGCTTGTATTGAGATGAACGGTTGAGCTTGAACGGTTTTCTAGTCACTCAACAACCGCCTCAATAGTAGTGAGGGTTCTCTCTGATGGCCTCCAGGTAACCATTGAGGCTGGTTCTGGCGTCACGCCACTGCGTCACGCGGCGCTCCGCCTCCCCGCAGTGGTCGTCACAGGCGCGGCGGGAGGGCACCACCAGCTGCATGGAGCGCATGCCGCCCTGGCCGCCGCTGGAGAGCAGAATGTCGCCGTACGCGGCGCCCAGGTAGCGGCACCAAAAGTTGTCGGCGTTAACCTTGGGTAGATCGCCCACGTGTCCGTACACGTCCTGGTAGCGCTCCACCAGCATGCGGTCCGCCAACAGCTCGCAGGGCGGCGAGGCGGGCAGCTCGTTGGCCCTGGAGAAGAACTGGTGCGTGAACACCTCCAGGTGCGCGCCAAGCCCCTTCAGGGCGCGCTGCTCCCGCCGCTCCTGCTGGTGCGTGTAGTGCGGCACCAGCAGCACCAGCCGCAGCCTGGTGAGGGACACGCCGGTGCGTCGGGCAGCGCGGCGGACTCGCTGGGCGACCACCTCGCCCTCCCGGCCTGGCAGCTGTTTCAACGGCTTCTTCCAAAACTCGAAGCGGGTGACCTGCTGCCCCAGGCGGTCGGTCACGTCGAAGTGAGCCGGGAAGGAGCGGAAGAAGGTCTTGCAGTCCCGGGGCGGCGGCGTGAGCAGCGGGTTGTCGCCACTCATCACGTAGCCGCGGTCTCGCGCCATGGCCAGCGCTCCCTTCAGGGCGCGGCGAAGCTCGAGTGAAGGTTTTTTGCAAGGCTTTGAGGAAGACATAGAGACGGGGTGAGTCTTCATGATAATGTAAATGATCATGGTGTCCCCAGCAGGCAAGGAAAAAATCAGTAAACCAGCTTGGATCTAACACATCTTGGAACCTGCACAGACACACTTCCTAACTCCAGGCTCCCCTCCGGCCCTACCCCGATCACTGCCACCATAAATAACATCACGACGGATCCTGTTGCCGCTGCATCTGCTACTGCTACCTCTGCCTTACAGAAGCATCTACTGTAAGGCAGAGGTTACAGTGGAATGCATAGATAATACAGTAGTAATTATAGTCGTAGTAAGTAGATAGTTCTACTGTAAGGCAGAGGTTATAATACAGTAGAGCTGCTATCTATAATGACTGACTGCTATCACTATTTCTAATACTACTACTGCTACTACTGATATAACCACTACTACTATTATTACCACTACTGCTACTTATGTACATGAAATAGAGGAAAGTGTAAACAATATACAGATGAAATAGAGAAAAGAAAAAAAAGGATGAAAAAGTAAACAGGCAAATAATTCAAAAAGGAATGACGAGGTATTACAAACAATGGAAAAAATAAAACCACGCAGAAAATGACGACAACGAGAAAATAAAAAAATAAAAAAATCGAAAGGCTTGTCAACCAGGGGACGCAGAATCAAGTAGCAAGTAAGAGGAAGGTAAGAGGAGTAAGAGGAGAGTAAGAGGACACAAGCAGATGCCAAGATGGAGGAGAGGAAGGGGGGAAGGGGGGCAGTAATATTTTAAGGGGGTCAGAGGCTCTCAATGTGTGGAGGGAGGAAGGGAGAGGAAGGGAGGTGAAGAGAGAGGGGGGAGGTGAAGGGAGAGGGAGGGAGGTGAAGGGAGAGGGAGAGGGAGAGGAAGGAAGAAGGGAGGAAGAAAGAGAGGGAGGAAGGGAGAGGAAGGGAGAGGAAGGGAGAGGCAGGTCATGAGTGCAGGAAGTAAACTTAGTGGAGTGTGTATTGACTTTTTCTATTTAATGTTCTGCGAGTGTGCGTGTGCGTGAGAGAGAGAGAGAGAGAGAGAGAGAGAGAGAGAGAGAGGGAGAGAGAGAGAGAGAGAGAGAGAGAGAGAGAGAGAGAGAGAGAGAGAGAGAGAGAGAGAGAGAGAGAGAGAGAGAGAGAGAGAGAGAGAGAGAGAGAGAGAGAGAGAGAGAGAGAGAGAGAGGAGAGAGAGAGAGAAAGAGAGAGAGAGAGAGAGAGAGAGAGAGAGAGAGAGAGAGAGAGAGAGAGAGAGAGAGAGAGAGAGAGAGAGAGAGAGAGAGAGAGAGAGAAAGTAAAATAATAATAATATAGTTAGAAATATATCAATAAAATAAATCAACATCATAGTCAGTCTTCAGAGATCCTCGCGTCCAGCCCTGAGAGATATTGGCAGTTAATTCACTCATTGAAGATAAATTAAGCTAATACACTTCACCAAAAATGAGAAATTGAGGTTATTTCACATATGTATTATTCACTCATGATCTATTCTCATGTTGTTTTAGTTATATGGCAACCTTTTTTTTTACACATGGACTAATAATAACAATAACAATAATACTAATAATGAGTTTTTCCGACGTCGCGCTTTTAATTAACACCTCTCATGGCGTCCAGTATTTATAGACAGTTTCTGGTTTATCGCATCACACATACGTAAAGATGACAGTGTGAAACGCGTTATGTTCAAATGGCTTACGTCGGGAAGGGCATTCGTATCGTATTGCAAAAACTAACTTTGTTGCACTCACATTCTGATTAACTAGAAGAAATTATAAGTATTATCTTAATGCTCAATTACTGAACTCTATATATGTCTTCCCTCGGGGTGTGTTAGTTTATATTTATGGATTCGTGAACACCAGAAGCAACAAACGAGGCAGACATTTTCAAGTTAAATTCTTGAGACTTGAGAATTTCTTAAAGACATTTCAAGTTAATTTAGAGAGAGAGAGAGAGAGAGAAGAAGAGAGAGAGAGAGAAGAGATGAGAGAGAGACGAGAGAGACGAGAGAGAGAGAGAGAGAGAGAGAGAGAGAGAGGAGAGAGAGAGAGAGAGAGAGAGAGAGAGATGAGAGAGAGAGAGATGAGAGATGAGAGAGAGAGAGAGAGAAGAGAGATTGACGGGACTCAGAGAGAGATGACTGACTCAGAGAGAGATTGACTGACTGAGAGAAATTGAGGGAGAAAGAGAAAGATAGACATGACAGAAAGAGAGAGAGAGAGAGAGAGAGAGAGAAGAGAGAGAGGGATAGAGAGAGAGAGAGAGAGAGAGAGAGAGAGAGAGAAGAGAGAGAGAGAGAGAGAGAGAAGAGGAGAGAGATTGACTGACTCAGAGAGAGATTGACTGACTCAGAGAGAGATTGACTGACTGAGAGAAATTGAGGGAGAAAGAGAAAGATAGACTGACAGAAAGAGAGAGAGAGAGAGAGAGAGAGAGAGAGAGAGAGAGAGAGAGAGAGAGAGAGAGAGAGAGAGAGATAGAGAGAGAGAGAGAGAGAGAGAGAGAGAGAGAGGAGAGAGAGAGAGAGAGAGAGAGAGAGAGAGAGAGAGAGAGAGAGAGAGAGAGAGAGATCTTCCAAGTCCCTGAGATTTGAGAATTTCTAGAATATGTGTTTGTTTTCTTTGTTCATCGGAGTAGGCAAAAAAACCCGAAGGAGAATGGAAAACTGGGAATCATTCGTCCATTACTATTATCCATCATGAACAAAAGATTTTTTTTTATGTTTCCATGCATACCAGGGCAGGATAAGAGCATACAGTAAAAAAGAAAGCAAGTCGTTCTTAATGATAATATTTACGTGGGAGTGACAAGTGCGTGACCAAAGGAGAGGAAACGATCGAAGGCATGATGGAAAATATATAAAGAAATCAGAGGTAAATGAGGTAGACAAATGAAAAGGAGGAAGAGGATGAGAAAAATAGGATAAAGAGGACAGCACAAACAGAAAAAATCGTTCTTGATGATATTATTTGCGTGAGTGACAACAGTAGATTGAAATGAGGGAAAAAGAGTAAAAAATCAGAGGTCAAATAGTTGTAGACAAATGAGGAGGTAAAAGAAGAGGAGGCAAACAGGAGGAATAGGAGGGGCGGATGTAAGGCCACGCCACCGGAACATCAAAGACATGATACAAGTACTAATTTTAAGCTCAATTTTGACGCCCAGGAATCAACACTCGAGGCGCCGACACTCACGCGCCCTTCAACGAGAGACTGATGGAGGGAAGGAGTGAAGAGAGAGGCTGCGAGAGGGAGGCGAGGTCTTAAGAGCGAGGGAAGGGAGAGACAAGGAGGAGGGGATAAGGAAGAAAACGAGAGAGGGAGAGAGAGGAGACGAGGGGAGAAAAGAGAGAAAAGAGAGAGAAGAGGAGAGAGAAAAGAGAGAGAGAGAGAGAAGAGAGAGAGGAGAGAGAGAGAGAGAGAGGAGAAGAGGGGGAGAGAGAGAGAAGAAAAAAAGAGAGAAAAAAAAGAGACAGATGGTAAGAATATATTTGATAAATGACAAACTGATAAAAGAGAAAAAAAAAGAGAGAGACAGAAAGATATATAGACTGACTGACTGACTGACTGGCTGAAAGAAAGAGAGAAAGAAAGAGATAGAAAGAGAGAGAGAGAGAGAGAGAGAGAAGGGGAGAGAGAAGAGGAGAGAGAGAGAGAGAGAGAAAGGAGGGAGAGAGAGAGAGAGGAGAGGAGAGAGAGAGAGAAAAGATGAAGGAGGGGAGAGAGATAGAGAGGAGAGAGGAGAAGAGAGAGAGAGAGAGAGAGAATGAGGGGGGGGGGGCACCACGACAATCTGATCTGCAGTAAACCTCTTATACAATTGACTTTCCTCTTTGTATAACAGTGGTGGGCTGTTTGCTCCACCTCAGCCGTCGCCGCGTGAGCTCTCTCCTTGCCAGGGTCCTCGGCAGCCCTCCTCCTTGCACTCATCCCCTGCCACACTCTACTCTGTCACCTATACCCCTACCCCTCCCTGCCACACACACATAACACACACACACACCCCATACACACACACACACACACACACACACATACATACACACACACACACTTTCACAACACACACACAAACATACAACCACCCCACACACACACCACCACACACATCCTTTTCTCTCTCCTCTCTCTCTCTCTCTTCTCTCTCTCTCTCTCTCTCTCTCTCTCCTCTCTCTCTCTCTCCTTCTCTCTCTCTCTCTCAGTCGGCCAGTTAGTCACAGTCAGGGAGTCATTCAGTTCAGTCATCGCACAAATTCTCCCTCTGTGTTTTTTCCCCCTCTCCTCTCCTTTTCTCTCTCTCTCTCTCTCTCTCTCTCTCTCTCTCCCCTCTTTTCAGTCACCCCCAGTTAGTCAGTCAGTCAGGCAGTCAGTCAGTCAGTCATCGCACAAATTCTCTCTCTCTCTCTCTTCTCTCTCTCTCTCTCTCTCTTCCTCTCCCCCTCTTTCTTCTTCTCTCTCTCTCTCTTCCCCTTTTTATCCCAATTAATTCCTTTTTTTTACCAAACAACACAAATATTACATTAGTTTTCCCCCCTTCTTTTCATTTCCATTGTTCATTTTATGTGCTTTCGTGTTTTTAATGTTTTCTTATAATAATGTTTAACCTAATATAATAGTAATATTTTCTTCAATGGCGAACAGAAAATAAAGACTACGGTAAAATGGTGATCAGTTTCGTTTTCCTTTTGGTTTTCTCTATCCCTCCTTCTCTCCGTTTGTAATTACTTTTAACCATCTATACGTTTCTATGTTATTTTTTCATGCTCACCTTACTTTCCTTACAGCTTTGTTCACTTTATCTCAGTCTTCTATCCATCCCTTTTCCTTCAGTACCTTATATAATTACCTCAACCTTATATGTAATTAACAGAACATTATTTTGCTTCCATCTTCTCGTCAATCTCTTCCTTCATCTTCTAACTCTTTCATTTTTTCCTTCACCTCCCACCTAACTTCATTTCCATTTCTTCATTTATGGTGCATTTCTACCTTAAACTTTATACCATCGCAAAATAACACATAAAAAATAAGCAAATACATAAAATAATAGACAAATTACTTCATTATGCATCCCGTACAAAACAAATCCTTAATCTATAATCGCTATGCCAGTAAACAAGATCTATTTCGGTATTAATAGTTTCCCTTACAAAATCTAACAAAAAGTCCAGTTTTCTATAATGCCAGGCAACACTGAAGGAAAATGGTCGCAGGTTGTGGGGAGAGGAGGCGGTGAGAAGGGGCGAGAGATGGATGGGAGGGAGAGGCGCTGTGGAAGGGAAGGGCTTTCGGAGGGAGGGAGGGAGGGAAGGAGGGAAGGAAGGAGGGGAGGGGGTCAAGGGGAGGAGCAGCGGTCATGGGTGGAGTCTCAAACAATCCCCGCCCACAGACTCGCCTTGTCACTCCTCTTTAGAGAAAACGGAGGGAATAACTTAGCTATTTTCCATTCACTAAGAAAAGGATAGGCTTCGGTTTTATGGCTCTATTCTGCACGCCAGGGGTCATTCAGCCAGACATACAGACATTTGGCACTTATATCCATTACCCAGAATACGAATTTCTATTTATTTCAGAATATCTACCTCAGTTATAGGTTGAACAGGCTGCCGTATAGATACCATTCACTCTCGTGGTTCTTGTTTTCAAGGGAGACTCTTCAATATTTCACGGGGACTACTTTCATTTTTAGAATTTTAGGTCCAGATTTGTTAGGGAGAACTACTCAAAATTTCACAGGGAGTTCCTTGCTATTTCATGTAATACGTGGTTGTAACGTTAAAATGTATGTGAAGCTGATAATGAGTTAGATGGGATTAGAGATAAAACATAAATACGTACATTTACATGTACGACTCCCTGGGAGGCGGTGACCGAGTGGTTAGCGTCTAGAAGTGGCAAGCTCTGTGTACTACATGTACCGAGTTCGGATCCAGCCAAATGCCAAGATTTTTCGGCAATAGTGCGAGTGGTCTAAGAACACCCACATGCTGCCCATTAACTCTACCTTCGATTGCGAGTGCATCGGAGGACACACGGTGGCGGCATGAGCCTCTAATCACAGGCGTCACTATAAAAATCCTGCCTGCGCCACCACGGGCGAGGGCCAACCATCATGACTCACATCTCAATCATCGCTCAGTGAGTGGCTGTACACACAAGCTCTCAGCAAAAAAAAAAAAAAAAAAAAAAACCTTGGGAGATGGAATCACATTTATACCTAAAAATTGCCTTTTTTGATAAAGAGTAAATATGTATAATCACGGATAGAACGATACACAGAATGAGCAGATGGGAGACACAGTTTCGTTAGCTTATGTCACTAATGGCAGTACGAGAAGTACAAAGAAAGTTTAAAAGATATCCCGAGAGATAGTGAAGATCGACTGAGATGAGAGATGAAGATGAGACGAGAGAGAGAGAGGAGAGAGAGAGAGATAGAGAGAGGAGAGAGATAGAGGAGGAGAGAGGAGAGAGCAGAGAGAGAGAGAGAGAGAGAGAGAGAGAGATAGCACAATTATCTTACATGAGCCATTATAACTCTTGTCACAAACCGAAAGACCAACAAATCCCCCTGGAAGGCCACAAGGCTGTTGGCAACGATGAAATAAGTAAAAAGTTGATTCAGTAAGTAGAGAAGAAAGAGAGAGGTATAGAGTAGCGAGTAGTAAAATAAATAGTATTAGGAGTAACGTAAGGAGAGAGAAAGAAACAGATTAAAAAAGGAAAACAAAGGGAACGCGATCACAAAAGAGAGATAGGGAAGAAATGGAACTGAGCAAAAAATAAGATGATATATGAAGAGGAAAACAAACAAGAGTAATTAAGAGAAAGAGAGAGGAAACGAGTATAAGAACCTAGTAGTACACGGTCTTATGTCATGTATTTGAGGCTCGTGAAATTTTCATATAGATTCTTGCCAACATGATTTTGTAGCTAACATGGGGAGGTATGGGGAGCATGAAAAGTGATGTTGGCATTTTTTGTAATGTCCTCTTGATATTTTTTAAGCATTGGGAACGGAGGTGGGGTAGTAGCATTTTCGAAGTCAGTTTTGACCCAAAAATATGTGTGATTGGTGTTGTTAAAGTCATTATTATCCCTCCAATACGTGATATTCATCAACATTATGCACAGCAATGCCAACTAAATAGCAACTAAAGTTACTAAACCAACTAAATAGTGAGTTATATGAAGTTTAACGTCGCGTCAGCACTTTATTAGACTATATTGCGTTTATCAACGGTTTTTGAAGACTTGGGGTTAGGTGTATTAAACCAAAGACAGCTTCACACCCCCAAATGCATATATGGAAATCTATGACGCCCAAACCCAAACTCCCCCGGGCCCCCCAAAAAGCCCCGACACGTTTCCCGCTGTACCTAAACCTTCACCAAGTAAATATTATTTCCAATTAAAATCGGGGGCTAATCCGCCAATCAGCGATCCCCGGGATGTGCGATATTCGCGTATTTACCATTGTTATATTTTCTTATGTTCGAAAAGGGGTGAAGCCTGCAAATACATTTTTTTCATTTGTTTATAATTGCAGGGGCATTTTTTAGATTTAAATTACTTAAAAATTTTTTCGAATCAAATATTAAAATTGCTTTTAAAAAAAAATTTAAAAAGTCAATATCCAAAAAATTTCCATACCCTAAGGATAAAACATATAGAATGTAGTTTAGGGGAAGAGACCCCCTTGAAACCCGGATGTGCTTGCATCAAAATTTTCCCGTCCGAGTCAGAATCATTTATCATAACCCCCGTTACTCTACTTTTTTGCAAGGGATCTGGGTTTAACTTTCAAAGTTTCCTTTCATGGCATATCAGGGTTTTCCCGCAGGGAAAAAACGACCCGCATTGGCTTTTTTTTGCATCCACCCCCTGGGCCCAAATGGGGGGAAAAAAAAAAAAAGAAAAAAAAAACCCGGAAACAAAGGGAATTTGCTGAGTGTTGGGGGGTAATCTCCTTCTGGGAATTCTGATGTTCCATCCTAAAATCAGTGGGTGAGCCGACATCCATAATTTTGGTTTTTAAATGCCTGCCCCCCAGTGAAAACCTTTATAATGTGGGGCGAATAGTTCATGAAGTGAACCCCTTTTGTAGGAGGGAAATTTTTGGCCCTTGGGGGGTTTTAAGACCTTGGAAGTGGTTTTAACCCTCTGAAAATGCTTGGCCTTTTCCCAAATTGGGGTCCCGATTAAACCGCCTTAGATCAAACCCCTTGCAGGGTTTAATTTTTTTCCTCACGCGACTAGGGGGACCCCAGTGAGGGGTTTTTGGGCCCTTCCTAGCGACCAAGAAAACCCCTACATCATCCCACAAGGTTTTTTAAAAGGTTCCTTCCACCATGAAGTCTTGCTCTTGGGCCGGGGAAATCGTCCGTGGTGTCACCCTCCACTGAAACATGAAAACCAAGGAAAACTTTGCCCCGACTTTTAAACAAAGGGGCGGGGGCGTATATGTAAAAGTAGTATTGTTCCCCGATTAGTTCCCGTTCCCAAATTTTTAGCTGTATCGTCCCTAGAACTGGTTGATGATGTATGGCCGTACCACAAGGCTGGTCTGGGGAGTAAATTGAAACCCGGGGGAGTTTCCAAAAGCTTGTTTTGCTTCAGAAGCATAAATATCAAATAACGTGTCACCCCTTTGTTTATGCGTACATGCTGGTTTAAATTTGAACCCCCTCAAATGCTTTTCTTTCTGCCCCGGTTTTGTTGCACCCTAACACCTCGACAGGTGCGGGGGTGAAGTTTCCAGCGAAATTTCGATCACTTCCTGTGCCAGGTAAACGTAATCATCTCTTTCGTCTTTGGGAGTAAATGAGGAAAATTTTGGGGAGGGTCTTTTTAAACGCCGGGGTGGCTATTGCCTCAATGCCACATAAATGGATTCCACACATCAAAATTTGAAAAAAAAGCTATTTCATGTAAATTTTAGGCCCTAGGTTTAATTTTTTAAAATTTTGTCGGGGAAAACCAAAAAAAGGGCAGGGGGGCCCTTTTTGGATTTTTTTATTCCGAATATCGGGGGTTCCTCAAGGATTGTTTTCTTTATATACAAATGATACTCGTTATATGACAAACCTAATGAAAAAAAAAACCCATCGAGAAACAACCTATAACATTCCCCTGCAGTTTTTAGACAAAAAAAAAAAAAAATTTTTTCCCGTGGAAGTTTTGGGGTACAAAAAACCTTTAATTTGAAACCCCTTTTTACCCTTTTTATTGACCTTTATTACCAAAAAGACCCCAAAAATGGATTTCCCCGTATCAAAAAATTTGGTAAAAAAAATGCTGTTGCATGTAAATTTTAGGGCCTCAAAATACAATAAGTGTACACCAGCCCTTCTACGCTTAAAAACCAAAAAAGGCCGCCAAAAATCCAAAAAAGGGGGTCCCAAAAAAAAAAGCCCCCAAAATTGTTTTTTTACAAAAAATCGGACCAAAATCAAACAAAAATTTAACCCAAAATTGGGAAGAAACTATATTTTAAAATGTTTTACGAAAAAAGACATAAGACCGTTACTTTTAGGGTTTATAGCAAACTAGGGTTTTTAGCAAAGGGGTTTGTTTATATCAAGTCTAGGGTTTTTAGCATTCTTTTTTTTTAGCAAGTCCAAATTTTTTATCAAGGTCTAGTTTATGCAAGTCTTTTGGGGGTTTATAGGCCAAATCTAGTTTTTTTAGCAAAATTAGTTTTTAGGGAACTAGTTTTATATCAAGTCAAGTTTATGCAAGTCTTTGGGGTTTTAGCAAGGGGTTGGGTTTTATCAAGTCTAGTTTATAGCAAGTCTAGTTTATAGCAAGTCTAGTTTATAGCAAGTCTAGTTTATAGCAAGTTTTAGTTTTTTATCAAGTTTTAGTTTATATCAAAATCTAGTTTTAGCAAGTCCCTTTATATCCCAATTTATTTTAGGCCAAATCTAGTTTTTAGGGAATCTAGTTTTTTTTAGCAAGCAAAGTTTATAGCAAGCAAAGTTTATATTAAGTTTGGTCATTATAGCAGGTAAACACGCGCTTCGTCTACCGGAAACATATCCAAATTACGCGGCCACATTCAGAAAGCCTCCCCGGGGGGACTTGTTCCCCCTTCCTGCACGGGGCCCCCCACACCCCGGGATGAAAAGTGGTCAAAAATAATGTATTTCTGTCCTTTTGTTTGGGGGATTTAAGGCGGGCTGCAAAAGGTTTTCCCAGTTTTCCGCCATAAATTTTTCTAACTAAGATGTCGCTTTAAAAGAGGTGGTTTGCGCCCCCCTTTTCCCGGGGAAAAAAAAAAAACGGAAGGAAAAAAAAAATTACATGTAAAAATTATAACCACTAAATTTTTTTGTTTTGGTGGTGGTGGTGGTGGGGTTGGGGGTGGTGGTGGTTTGGGGGTGGTGGTGGTGTTTGGGGGGTGGTGGTGGTGGGGTGTGGTGGTTTGGGTGGGGGGTTGAGGTGTGGTGGGTGGGGGGGGGGGTGTTGGGGGGTGGGGGGTGGGGTGGTGGTGGTTTGGTGGGTGTTGGGGGGGTGGTGGTTTGGTTGGTGTGGTGGTGGTGGGGGTTTGGGTGTGGTGGTTGGGGGTTTGGTGGTTGGGGGGTGGTTGGGGGGGGGGGGTGGTGGTGGGTGGTGGTTTGGTGGTGGGTTTTGTGTGGGGGGTGGTGGGGGGGGGTGGGGGGGTTTTTGGGGGTGGTGGTGGGGGTGGGGTTTGGGTTTTGGGGGGGTGGTGGTGGTGGGGTGGTGGTGGGTGGTGGTGTTGGGGGGTGGGGTGGTGGGGGGGGGTGGGGGTGGGGTTGGGGGGTTGGGGGTGGGGTGGGGGTGGTTGGTGGTGGTGGGTGGTGGGGGGTTGGTGGGGGGTGCGTGGTGGTGGGGTGGTGGTTGGGGGAGGTGGGGGTGGGGGGTGGTGGTGGGGTTTGGGGGTGGTGGGTGGGTGGTGGTGGTGGGGGGTGGTTTGGGGGTGGGGGTGGTTGGGGGTGGTGGTGGGTGGTGGTGGTGGTGGTGGTTGGTGGGTGGTGGTGGTGGTGTGGTGTGGTGGTGGTGTGGTGGTGTGGTGGTGGGTGATGGTGGTGGGTGGTGGTGGTGGTGTGTGGTGGTGGTGGTGGTGGTGGTGGTGTGGTTGGTGGGTGGTGTGGTGGTGGTGTGGTGGTGGTGGTGTTGTGTGGTGTGGTGGTGGTGGTGGTGGTGGTGGTGTGGTGGTGGTGGTGGTGGTGGTGGTGGTGTGGTGGTGGTGGTGGTGGTGTGGTGGTGGTGGTGTGGTGGTGGTGGTGTGGTGGTGGTGGTGGTGGTGGTGGGGTGTGGTGTGGTGGTGGTGGTGGTGGTGGTGAAGTAATGAATCTAATGAGTGTGTTGCAGTTATTTTGGGTGTAAAGTCTAGCGGATGTGATTCTCTATTCAGTGTGTGTGTGTGTGTGTGTGTGGTGTGTGGTGTGTGTTCATCTAGTTGTATTTTACAGGCTAGAGCAACGCTCGTATGGCCCCGTCTCCATATCACATTTTTATCATTCATCCTTAGCGCTTAGTGTTGGCCGAAGCCACCACCCCGGAGAGCAGGTCACAAACCCCGGCTAACACCCGGTACCCATTCACTGCTGGGTGGACAGGGGCTCGGGTTTTAAGGAAACAGCCCATATGTTTCCGCTCCGCCGGGGATCGAACCCGGGACTTCTCGGTTTTGACGAGCGTGCTTCCCCTACACTACGGAGTACCCTACGGAGTGTGTGTGTGTGTGTGTTGTGTGTGTGTGTGTGTGTGTGGTGTGTGTGTGTGTGTGTGTGTGTGTGTGTGTGTGTGTGTGTGTGTGTGTGTGTGTGTGTGTGTGTGTGTGTGTGTCTGTGTGTGTGTGTTGTCCAGTTTTCACCATAAAACAACATAACTTACAAAAATAACAGTAACAACAAAAAATAATGACACGACGAACTACTTATACTACTACTATACAACTACTATC
>JACEEZ010002765.1:511957-526957 GCA_016584305.1 Chionoecetes opilio
CAGGAAATTAAAAAAAGAGCATAATCGCAGGAAATTTAAAAAAGAGCATAATCGCAGGAAATTTAAAAAAGAGCATAATCGCAGGAAATTTAAAAAAGAGCATAATCGCAGGAAATTTAAAAAAGAGCATAATCGCAGAAAATTTAAAAAAAGAGCATAATCGCAGGAAATTTAAAAAAGAGCATAATCGCAGGAAATTTAAAAAAGAGCATAATCGCAGGAAATTTAAAAAAGAGCATAATTGCAGGAAATTTAAAAAAGAGCATAATTGCAGGAAATTTAAAAAAGAGCATAATCGCAGGAAATTTAAAAAAGAGCATAATCGCAGTAGAAAATGTAAAAAAAAGCATAATCACAGAAAATGTAAATAAGAGCATAAACGCAAAAGAAAATTAAAGAGCATAATCGCAGAAGAAAAGAAAAAAATATAAATGCAGAAAACGTAAATGAAAAAAAATGCATAATCGCAGAAAATTTAAAAAAGAGCATAATCGCAGTAGAAAATGTAAAACAAGAGCATAATCGCAAGGGAAGTTGTAAAAAAGAGCATACTCGCAGAAGAAATGTAAAAAAAGAGCATAATCGCAAAAGAAAATGTAGAAAAGAGCATAATCGCAGATGAATGAAAAAAAAGCATAATCGCAGAAGAATTAAAAAAAAAAGCATAATCGCAGAATAAAAAAAAAAGCATAATCGCAGAAAAAGAAAAAAAAAAGAGCATAATCGCAGAAGACAAGGATGTTATAATAAAAGTCATTGTTTCGTCACCTGGAATTCCTGGTTGGCAAGAGTTGTCGTGACGTCAGGGTCAGCGGGGCCGTGGTGACTCGTGTCCGCCCGGAAGGTGACGAGTTAGGGCGAGTTGTGGCCACTTAGTCCACAACCTTGGGCCAGAATGCGCCACGCGGAAATGATGAGACTACAAAGTTACGCCAAACAAACAACTCACAGAACCCGTAACGCATTATAGTGTTTCATAACGGTGTTGCTGGATGTATGGTGACAACTGACAATCTTCACACCAATCTTTCCACCTTCCTACGACATACATTTCTTCAACAGAGGAGTGACAAGACACCTCCCGAACAAAATTGGCCCACCTACACTCTCAGAAATGGGGGGTACATTAAGGGTAGAATTGCTACATCGCACCATCTCTACCCTTTTTAAACCCTATGTCCAGGCTGGAGGGTAGATGCTGCCGATTATACCCTTCATCTACCCTTTATCTACCCTTTTTAGACGAGATTGTTGGAAAAGGGTATATTTGCGTCGATCCGAAAGGTTATATTTGTAAGGGTAGAAAAAGGGTAGCAGTATTTCATCACTACAAACACCCTTTTCCTACCCTTTTTTTCCAAGAGTGCATACGTTTTATATTCTCTTACTGTCTTCTTTATATAGGACTGGCAACTAAGCGGGCATTTTGCTGCTTCTTTATTTTCTTTTTCTTTGCTATTGGCCAGTCCTTTGTGATGTAAAAAAAAAAAAACTTATACGGACGAGTTCATGACACAAAATAGATAAAATTTGAGCTCATTAAAGTATGTTATGAATCTATACCAGCGGACCATACCAATAATCAGCAACAACTCGTCCAGAAACACAACGAGGCATTCATTACTGGTTAAAATGTCCAAATCGACGCAACTCAAGAGTACACCGCAGAAAGTTAGGTTCTCACGACTTGATAATACAAAGAAAACAAAACACATCAAATAAAACACAACCAATAGGTGACGCAGCTCAAAGGAGGCAGACCAAACACAGAGTCAATGGGCTTTTACACATATTTTCTCTTCCCGCCTTGTGCCTTGCTCCTGCCTCCTCCTCCTCCTGCCTCCTCCTCCTCCTCCTCCTTGCCTCCTCCTCCTCCTCCTCCTCCCCCTCCTCTCCAAACGACCTCCCAACCCTCGTTTTTACGCCACAACGACACAGGTTCCAATACTTTCTGGGGTGAGGACGCCGCCGCCTCCAAGACAACACAGGCCGGGACGATTGGATTATTGAAATTCCCCGAGAAAGACGAGACACTTTGAAGGTGTCTTGCTCCGTCAGGTGAAATTGGTGTTATGGAAGGTGTGTGTGTGTGTGTGTGTGTGTGTGTGTGTGTGTGTGTGTGTGTGTGTGTGTGTGTGTGTGTGTGTGTGTGTGTGTGTGTGTGTGTGTGTGTGTGTGTGTGTGTGTGTTATTCACTCATGGTTTTGTCCACGCGAGCTGGCTCGCGATCGCCAGTTTCACCTTCTCAGTGCTTGGAGCTCATTATTACCGATCTTTGGGCAATGCTGGGACCTCACACACCACACAATCCCATCCCCTTGCTCGAGGGGGACAGTAACCACCCAAATTTGTCAGTGAAAAATCTCCAGGAGCAGTGAGGATTCGAACCGGCTACCACAGAATGGCAGATCAGGACGCTATCAACTTGACCATCGTGGCGGTGTGTGTGTGTGTGTGTGTGTGTGTGTGTGTGTGTGTGTGTGTGTGTGTGTGCTCTGTTATTTCATGTTCAAATTTATCCATTCCTCCAGATGTAAGGCACCGGATGTTGTGTGTCCCCAAGAATAAGGACGTTGCATTCAATCGGGTGCGTGTAACTTTTCTTTGGGTAAAAGTTTTCCTTTTCGCTGAAGTTTTCTTATGCACGGCTTGTGTATAGCTACCGACGACACCATTATCTATACAAACACAAAGCCAGATAAGAAATAACAAGGAAATAGCTGATAGTATATTTTTTGTAGATACTACGTCTGCCAAATATTAGTTTATGTATCAAAGAGAAAAACAAAAGATAATGTTATCTCAGCCACCGACGAAATATTTTTCCTTTGATTACCAACTCAATATCTCGTCCAAAAAACGTAGCTTTCCTTATTTATGACGTGTGAACTAATTTACTGTTTTTCTGATGGTAAATATAAGAAGGAAACAGTTGTCGGAATTTAATCAATGAGGAATGTTACTATATATATAAGCAAATTAATAAATGAACTGATGAAATAAGACTTCGAGAAATTATCTGAATACAAACACACACACACACACACACACACACACACACACACACACAAGGAACAATGACAACAAGAGGTGAAATAAACTACACTGATTTTTATTATTCGAAAAGCTATTGTAGACGACGGGCACAAAACGACTCAGGGCGGACACCATCAACCTGAAGAAGCCTTGACACTGTACACACAGCTAGACTGGGCCCCTCCACACCACCTCCACCCCCTCCTCACCACCTCCACCCCCCCTCTTAATACCCCCACCACACCCCTCCATCCTCCTTCACACCTTTTAATAATACACATCCTCTTTATCAACCCCCTCCTCCACCCCATCTTCACACCCCCACCACACCTCTCACAACTTTTACCACAACAGTTTTTACCACTCCTCAACACCTCCACCCCTCCTTCACACCCCTACTAGATCTCTCACACTTCTTCATTTACATATAATTTGACCAACACACCTTTAATTCTATACTTTATCAACCCAAAACTGACCTATTTCTTTCTCTCATCGGAAATACACAGGTGGTCAGAATGTCTTGTTAAACACCTTTATTCACCCCTCCCTCCACCTCCCCTCCACCTCCCCTACCACACCTTAATCAACATACATCCACTACACTTTATCAACCCAAAACTATCCTATTTTTTTATCTCATCCAAAATTCACAGGTGTTATTAATGTCTTGTTATACACCTTTATTCAATAGTATTTTCCCCCACCTACGACCTTCCCCTTCCTTGCAGTCCCCTACCCTTACTACATCAGGTAAGGGCTTATACACCTGGTTAATGAGTCTTGTTAAGCCACCTGAGCAAACAAGAATGGTGAGAGTACAGTCATTATGTGCCATTGTCAGAGAGAGAGAGAGAGAGAGAGAGAGAGAGAGGAGAGAGAGAGAGAGAGAGAGAGAGAGGAGAGAGAGAGAGAGAGAGAAGAGGAGGAGAGCGAGAGCGAGAGAGAGAGAGAGAGAGAGAGAGAGAGATGAGGGAGAGAGAGAGAGAGAGAGAGAGAGAGAGAGAGAGTGTGTGTGTGTGTGTACGGGGCCCATATACAACATACCCTGTTTTGATTTCTCATATAAATATCTATAAAAACCACTACAGGTTTCTTACACGTAAAACTGAGGGAATAAGAGAGAGAGAGAGAGAGAGAGAGAGAGAGAGAGAGAGAGAGAGAGAGAGAGAGAGAGAGAGAGAGAGAGAGAGAGAGAGAGAGAGAGAGAGAGAGAGAGAGAGAGAGAGAGAGAGAGAGAGAGACTCAAATAAACCATGACGGATAAAAAGATAAAGGATAAAGAGGATGTGGAAGAGGGAAAACAAAAGGACGTTTCTATTTTCTCAGTAATATATACACATGTTATTTCTTCCATATATACATTGAACATAAAGGTACATCTGATCTAGTCATTCATATGTGAAGAGTAAAGCTTGGAAGAAGGGAGGGGAACACAGGCCATGTCAAGGGAGTCTCCACCGGTTCGTCTGAATATGACATGTATGGCATATTGTGCCTGTTTGCAGTATTCGTGCATTATTTGTTCTTTTCTGGCCGTCACAGGGAAGTAAAACAGCCATTATTTCACCTTCCTTGTCACAGGAAGTAAATAGAACGAAGGAAGGCAAGAAGACCCGAAAGAAAAATAAATATTGCGTCCTATGCACCAGGGACACTGGCGACGTATGAAGCACGGCGGAGCGGCGGGTGCTGCATCGGGGGGGGGGGCAACAGCTACCCACGCGACACTCTGGCGCCGCCTCGGAGTTCGCCTGTATCGTCTGTAACGTATCGTTCGTCTGTCTGGCGCCTCCTTCGAGGGCCGCGACAAATTGCCGATCACTGGTGTCTCTCTGGCGAGCCTCGGCGAGGCGGCCTTCGTGTATTTAAAATGTCCTGATTCCTCCCCCCGGTTCACGTGAGCACAAGCCCGCTCTAGTCACCGCGGCGGTATAGCGTTCACATTTTGGCACAGGGTCACACTGGCGTCGCTCGCCTCAAGCTGCCCCAGCAGCGCCGAGCAAGAAAACGGGGCTTTAATTAAGCAGTGTCTTGGCTGAGACTCTCCCCGCCCTGGCCCTAGGGAGGAAGCGTCTCACCAGGCCTCGGGGGCCACGGGGAGGGGGGATAAAGGGAAGGTCGTGAGGGGGTTCAGACCAGGGCAGAGGTCTTGACCAGACTCTCGAGGTGCTCCTTGGCCCGAAGTCTGAGGGCGACGATGGAGGAGGAGCGGAGATCCTGTTCGGGGCTGCCAGGGGATGAGGAGCGGTCATGGGTGGCGGGGTGCAAGGGTAGCGGCGGGGAGATGGGCAGGGGAGGCGTGGTGAAGGTTGGCGGTGCCGTGGCGGCGGCCATGGCCTGTGGGTGTGGCGGAGCGACGCCCATGGCTGACGATGTAGGCGGTGTGAGGTAGGACGGGTAGGCGGCGTGGTGGTGGGTGAGGAAGCCAGGGAGGGAGGGCACGGAGCCGCCCATGCCTGGGAGGCCACCGTGGATGGAGGGCATTGTGCTCTGAAGGCCCTGGAGGCCCGGCAGGCCCGGCAGCAACGGCGGGAAGAAGTGGTCCAGCGGGCCAGGGGGTCCTGGAGCCCGGTGCAGCAGCCCCAAGGACTGCTCGTGCAGCCGCAGCTGCGCCTGTTCCATCTTCTCCTGCCGCCGCCACTTGGCGCGCCGGTTCTGGAACCACACCTGTGGGAGGAGAAGAGTTAGGTGAGTGGAGGCCGAGGACCAGCAGGAGTGTGAGGCACCCTGGCGGGCTGCGAGAACAATAACAACAATAACAATAACAACAATAACAATAACAACAGTATCAGCAACACATGTGTCGCATGACCGCACAGCTACATTACAGCCGCGCCCATTCCCTGCATCCCCCCTCCCTACCCCCGGAGGGCAGCGCCCCATCCCAGCCTGGGACCGCAAGCCCCAGACGCGGTGGGCGGGTCAGCCCCGTGTGAGCCGCCGCCAGCTTCGCCGCGGATCATATTAGCGGATCAGGAGCCTTTGAGCGGGTAATCATGTGATCGTGTGAGGGAGTGATGGAGGGGGAGTGATGGGGAGGAGGGTGTGGGGGGAGTGATGGGAGGGGGGATGCAGGGGGGCGGCGTGTAAATGCTGTTTGTGTGTGGTAAATGGGGTAAGATCCCTCGTGGGAACCCTCACACCCGCCTCCCCTCCCTGCCACTCCCCTCCTTGCTCCCCTCTTCTCCCTTCTTCGATACTTTTCCTCTCTTCCCTTTACTTCACCCTGTATCTCTTTTCCTTGCATCTTTGTCGCCACCCTCTTCTTCCTCATATTCTTCATTACCACTTTCTTTTTCATTCATCTAACTCTTAACTTCTTGTCCTATCTTGTTTAATCTATCTTCTTGAGATGAAGATGGAGATGAGCACCGAGGCCACGCGCAGCATAGCGTATGCCCCCATCTTTACCTTTAACTCTGAATTTCTACTTCCCAACCCTCCTCGTTCCCTTCCCCCTTTCCCCAAAAAACACTAATAATAATAATGATACTACAGACAGCTATTTACATATCAATACATTACGAAGCTTCTCAATACTATCTTTCCCAACACACACACACACACACACACACACACACACACACAACACACACACACACACACACACACACACTCACGATGAAGGACTCTATGAAGTACTACACATAAAGCTCAACGTTTCCTTGAATTATTCCTTAGCTTCGCCCTTCGCTACTTTCTCTCTCCTTGACACCCCATTACGGCTCCTCACTCCTTCTCTCCACTCCCTCACTCCCTCCCCTCCCGGTGTCTTCTGGCGAGGTTCTCACACCCATCACTCCATTACCACCTTTAACACACTCCCTCCTTGGCTTGTGTTGTGCTTTCATCTTGCTATTTTCCTTCATTCACTCATAGCTATATAGTTCCTATCTTCCTACAGTCATTCATTCATTCAATATTTTTCATTCTTTGCATCCACACGCATTTTTTTGTCCTCTCCTCTCTCCTCTCTCTTCTCTCTCTCCTCTCTTTTCTCCCCCTCTCTCTCTCTCTCTCTCTCTCTCTCTCATACACACACTACTAAAATAACCGCATTTGAATACCGCCAACAGATCCCAGATGGAAGAGGAAGACGACGACGAAGAAGAAGAGGAGGAGGAGGGGTGAGAGGAGGAGGAGGAGGAGGAGGAGGAGGGAGGAGGAGGAAGGAGGAGGAAGGAGGAAGGAGGAGGAGGGGGGAGGAGGAGGAGGAGGGAAGGAGGGGGAGGAGGGAGGAAAGGAGGAGGAGGGAGGAGGAGGAGGAGGAGGAGGAGGGGAGGAGGGGAAGAAAGGGGAGGAGGGAAAAAGGAAGAAACGAAAAAGGAGGAAAGAGGGGCGCGTGGGGAAAGGGGGAAAAGAAGAGGAAGGAGGGGGAGGGAGGGGCGGGGGGGGGGGGGCGGGGGGTCGGGGGGCTCCGGGGGGGGGGGGCCGGGGGCCGGGGGGGGGGGGGGGGGGGGGGGGGGGCTCGGGGCTCCCCCCCCCTCCCCCTCTGCCCAAAGAGAACACCAACCCCACCCCGGGCCCTTTTTCCCCGCCCCCTGGGGAAAACCCCTGCGCCCCGGGTTCAACCAACCCCCCCCTCCTCACTTCTTCCCTCCTCTCCCGCTCTCTCGCTCTCCAACGAAAATCTACTCTCCCCAAAAACTTGGCCTTCCAAACCCGGCTCCCCTACTTGCTCTCACCCTCGATCTCTCTCTCTCTCTCTCTCTCTCTCTCTCTCTCTCTCTCTCTCTCTCTCTCTCTCAAATCGAAGATGAGGGAAGGAGAGAGAGGAGAGGAGAGAGGGGAAGAGGAGGAGGAGGGAAAGGGGAGGAGAGAGAGGGGAGAGAGAGAGAGAGAGAGAGGAGAGAGAGACAGTAAGGACAAAGAAGGGGACAGAAAAGAGAAAAGAGAACAGCATCTACTACCTTTCACACTTACCAACATAACGTATGCAACACCACATATCACCACACCTCACCACACCTCACTACACTCACCACTCCACCACACACACCCTAAACCCACCCCATAACCCACTACACACAAGAACTTTCCCCTCTTAATAAAAAAAAACTCCCAAACAGTACATCATAGAGCTGCGTTAGGTTGGTACTCTTGACGCGCTCGTAAACAAAGACATCTCCTTACAAGTCTTCAAAGAAAACGATGATCTGTTTCTCGTGGCGGGAAATTCCAAATGGAGAACTGTATGAGGGAGGAGATGATTGGATAGCTGACGTCCAATAGGGAGCCGAGTTCAGATAAGTGAATAACGGTCGTTCTTATTCAGCCAATCAGAGAGGAGTAAGATTTTTTTTTTTTTTTACTTCTGAGGAAGGGAAGAAGGGAGAGGAGGAAGGGAGAGGCTGGAGGGAGGGAAGGAAGAATCGATAAGAACTCGTGTGGTTTTCTCCGACTTGACAGGTTAGAGAGAGAGAGAGAAAAGAGAGAGATGAGAGAGAGAGAGAGAGAGGAGAGAGAGGGGAGATGAAGAGAGAGAGAAAAGAGAAGAGAGAGAGAGAGAGAGAGAGAGAGAGAGAGAGAGATCAAACGGAATATGGTAGAAAACAATGTTACTATCAATTATATATTATCATTATCATTATACCCGCTATTAATATAATTATTATTTTTAGCATTATCATAATTACTATATCGCTAATTATACGGAAAAAAGACAAATTAACCCCAACTCATCGAGAGAGAGACAGAGAGAGAGAGGAGAGAAGAGAGGAGAAGAGGAGGAGAGAGAGAGAGAGATTCGTTCAATACAGCACGCGGCGTTCCTAATGGCTTGGAAATTAGTCCTTATCCATAAGTTGCTTCATCAATCAAATCTGTCTCGGCCTCGTCACCTCGAAACCACATTAATTGGCCGCCTTGCCTTTACCTGACGGAGGAGAAGAGGAGAGAGAGAGAGGCAGGGGACAGAGAGAGAGGATCCACAGAATGCCCGGGAGAAAGGAGCTTGAGATTGGAGAGAGAGAGAGCCTGAGGAGAGGAGAGGAGGATTCCCTCTGTCTATGATTGAAGAGGAACGGCGGACGAAGAGAGAGAGAGAGAGAGAGAGAGAGAGAGAGAGAGAGAATGTTTAGCTGTCTTACTGTCTATACCTATCTATCCATCCATCTCTCTGTCTGTCTATCTTTCTATCTGTCTGTCTATCTATCTATCTATCTATTATCTATCAATAAATGAAGTCAGTAAAATATGCAATGAAAATGTTTAAATTAATCAACTATTGTTTCTGTTATTATTTCTACAACCACTAGTCTGTACTTGTGTACTTACCACTATTACTACTTCGGTGCTTGTTGTTACAGCCAGTATTACTATGTATATAGCTCCTACTCTGCTTGTCATCTCTTCTCTCTCTCCTCCTCCTCTCTCTCCTTCTCTTTCTCTTTCTCTCTACTTCCTTTCTCTCTCTCTCTCCTCCTCTCTCTCCTCTCTCTCATACTCACCCCCCGCTACCTCTTTCTCTCTCTCACGTATATTTAATTACCCATTAGATCCATGTTATTCCTTCATCACTTTACCTTCTCTTCCTACTCTCTTTTCCTCCTCTTCCTTCAATTTCCGCATTTACCATCTTTCCTTACTCCTCCGACCTGCCATCTCTCTCTCTATATCTCTCTACTTCTCTTACCTTCTCTCTCTCTCTGCTCTCTCTCTCTCGCTCTCTCTAGCTTCTCGGTCCTCTCGTTCTATGTAAAATTATACTGACTGATCACCTTCCTTACTCAGGCTGTCACCTCCACTGCTGGTGGTCAGGAATGAGATTGTTTTTAAATAACAACTTGGTGGCCCTCAAATGGAGATTGGCACCGTAATCACAGTTGGCCGGAAGAGGTAATCGAAATCGGTTTCGGTTGGGTGGTATTTATGTCTCCCACCCAGCGCGCCTCCACAGCCCACCCCGACCCGTGACGCGCCGGCTGCACCCACCCCTCCGAGGCCAATTATAAAGATAGTGGCCAGTTACTGATGCGTTTTCTCAGGGCCCACCGCTCGTTACATCGTTTTCTGGAATAACTATGTAAATAAAACTGTTGGATTAGTGTCATATTCTGGCCAAAGATAGTTTCAGAACTTCCGCTAGTATTCTCAATGTGGCTTATTTAACAACACAAAAAAAAAAGAGTAAGTGTATCGATTAAGGCACCTCTCTCTTGGGCATACAACGTTGAAACTTCCTGGCGTTGGCAAACTGAGTAACCCACTCCTCCGAGGCGCCCAATTATAAAGGCTACGCAGTGGCAGTTTATTAGTGGGGTAAGTCCGTTAAAGTGGGGCTTAGTGTAGTATTAGTGGAGTTAGTAGTGTAGTTAAGGATAAACACTTGTAACTTATCTTATCCTCTTAGCGCTAAAACTTGCTTCTTGTGTGCTGTTTTTGTCTGGGAGTTTTGTGTTTTCTTAAAGACTTCTTAAATTTTTCCTTTGCTATGTAAAAAATTGTCTGTTGTTGCCATAAAATTACGATAAGTAACTTAATATACCCAAAGTAGTTAGTGGGACAAAGGATACGCGAAAACAGGTCATAGCCTATTAAAATATTACTGTTAAAATCCCTAAATAAATCGTCTAATGGTAGCCCAAAATCCATACGAACTACGGTGAAATGACGTTCTGGTCTCAAGGGGTTATTAAAGGTTTCTGTAGTGTGAGGCCAATGCAAGTTGGTTTATTTTTCTTAGCTTTTGTTTATGTTTGGGAAAAGTGTTATGTTGCGTAATAAATTAATATGCGTATTTATTTTCCTTTTTATTGTTACCGGCTGGAGAGTAAGGAAACGGGGATAGGGAAGACCATCATCTATATTACTAGTTATCTCTCTTTTCCTCACTTTTCAGCCCTTTCCCTTCTCTATAAGAGCATAAGAACATAAGAAAATAAGGAAGCTACAAAACGCCGTGAGACCTCTTGTAGCTTCCTTATTTTCTTATGTTCTCATGTTCTCATGTTCTTATGTTCTTATTTTCTCATGTTCTTATGTTCTTATGTTCTTATTTTCCTATGTTCTTATGTTCTTATTTTCTTATTTTCTTATGCCCTTATGTTCTTATGTTCTTATGCCCTTATGTTCTTATGTTCTTATTTTCTTATGTTCTTATGTTCTTATTTTCCTATGTTCTTATGTTCTTATTTTCTTATTTTCTTATGCCCTTATGTTCTTATGTTCTTATGCCCTTATGTTCTTATGTTCTTATTTTCTTATGTTCTTCTGCAGAGGAGTTATCTATGTATGTATCTCTCTCCGAAACCTCTTGTAGCTTCCTTATGTTCTTATGTTCTTATACAGAGGAGGTATCTATGTATGTATCTACCTCTGTATCCATGTCCCCCACTTCTTGTCTCGCCACCCTTCCCCGCTGTTCCCACCTGGCTACGGATACTGCGCGACGGGACAAGCAGAATTGAATTAAAGGCTTACACTTTGAGCTTGAGCTGTGTCCCTTGTGTCCACCATGAGTGCTGTTTGGTTACGCCTGACCGATAATAGGGACATCACGGGTAGGGGGGAGGGAGGGGAAGGGAGGGAATGGGGGGGGGTTATAGAAGGGATGTCGCCAGAATGGGTTTATAAAAGGAGATCCCCTAAGGCTCCCTCCGTGATCTCCCATCTCGGCGTTTAAATAGGCTACTCGATCCTATCTCTTTTGATTCCGTTTTGTCTGATGGAGCGCATTGAAAGGGTTCACACAGGTTGTTTGGGTTTTCCGCGTTTTAGATGATTTCCCTCTTCCCTCTCCTCCTCCTCTCAGCCTCCTCTGGGCCCTTCTACTCCTCTCTCCGCAGCCTCATCACCCTACTCCTCCCCGAGGGAGTGAGGAGCGAGGAGGGAGATAGAGGATCCGGGGGAGGCTTTACTTCCTATCCTTATTCTCCTCCTACTTACTTCTAGTCTTTAAGTTAGTTTTTTTGTATTTTTTTTTTGTTTGTAGTTGTTGGAATTTGTAGTTTTAAGCAAAACAGTCAGTTCTTTGTTTAAGGACCTATCGGTTATGTTGCAGTTTGTAATCCTGGTTTCCGTTGTATTCCTTTTTATTCCGACGTCCTCCCTCCCTCCCCAATAACCCAGTAACAGCACATCCGATACAATCCGGCATAATCTCCTCCATTCCTCGCGCCTCCTCACTCCCTCCTCCCCTCCAGCTTTCATCTCCTACCCTCCAGCTATGTCGTCGCCTCCATCATCCTCTCATCCTCATATCTCCCTCCTCCTCTGTCTCCTCCTCCTCTTGTCTTCTTCCTCCTCCTCCTTCACCTCCTCCTCAAGCTCCTCTTCCTCCTCCTCCTCCTCCTCCCCCCGTCAACCCAACTCAGTCGTCTCACTATACGGCTAGTTTTCCTTTCATCTCGTTGAACTTGTATAGTAATAAAAATACGTACAGCTCTGTTACACACACACGGCACACCACCACACACACACACACACACACACACACACAACCCGCACACACACGCACACACACACACACGAAACACACCACAACACAAACAGGATCCCCTGTCCCTGGGAGCTCCAATACTGGTCGGCGTGGTGGGTGATTTATTTACGTGAAATGCAACGGTAGCGATGGAGTGGCGGGCGACGTCCATTAAGGGGCAAAAGAGGCGCCGTTGGGTCTAAGGGGAGGCGGTAAGCACGTTGAGAAAGGGATATAACATGGGTATTAAGTATAAGGTTAATGCCCCGGGGTGACAGACGGAGGGAGAGGGGGAGGGGGAGATAGAGAGGGGAAGAGAGAGAGAGAGAGAGAGAGAGAGAGAGAGAGAGAGAGAGAGAGAGAGAAGAGCGAGATGAGAGAGAGAGAGGAGAGAGAGAGAGACGGAGAGAAGAGAGAGAGATAGAGAGAGAGAGAGTAAGAAGAGAGAAAGTGAGAGCGAAAGACAGAGCAGACAGACAGAACAGAGAGAGAGAGCTAGACAGCCAGACAGAGAGGAGAGAGAGAGACAGAGAGAGAGAGGAGGAGAGAGTAGAGAGGAGAGAGGAGAGAGGCGAGAGAGAGAGAGAGAGAGAAGAGAGAGAGAGAGAGAGAGAGAGAGAGAGAATAAAAAGCAATCATGGAATCAGCAAACTAAATGAGGGTATCCAAGCCAAATAATCGCAGAGCCTCTTTTCCAGGACCAGGTTAGTCTAATTCCAAACTTTCGTCCGCAGCCCAAATCAACATTGCAAATTAGATGTGAAAAGGCAATTGGACCACAAAGGACCAATTTTGAATTCAGAGCCGCGTGGAATATTTTCGGCCGTGTCTACTGTGTGTGTGTGTGTGTGTGTGTGTGTGTGTGTGTGTGTGTGTGTGTGTGTGTGTGTGTGTGTGTGTGTTTTCTGTAATTTATGTCGACTTGCACTCAATATTTGTTTGATAATTTTGCACAAAATAAATTATTGCTGCTATTGTTCTCATAATCATTATTACTATTGTTGTTATTATCATTATTATTATCATTATTTTATATTATTATTATTATCATTATTATTAAAATCAGCATTATTACTATCATAATTATTATCATTATTATCATTACAATTATCATAACTGTAGTAGTATTGGTAGTAATTTGTGTTGAAGTAGAAAAGGTCATAGTAGTTGTAATAGTAGTAGTATATAGTAGTAGTAGTAGTAGTGTAGTAGTAGTAGTAGTAGTGTAGTGTAGTAGTAGTAGTAGTAGTAGTAGTAGTAGTAGTAGTAGTAGTAGTAGTAGTAGTAGTAGTAGTAGTTGTAATAGTAGGTAGTAGTAGTATAGTAGTAGTAGTAGTAGTAGTAGTAGTAGTAGTAGTAGTAGTAGTAATAGTAGTAGTAATAGTAGTAGTAATAGTAGCAGTATATAGTAGCAGTAGTATATAGTTGTAATAATAGTAGTACCCCCTTCCCCCACCTCACTAAGCATTCCTACCTAAAGCAACCAATATCTTTAACTATAATACTAATATCAAAGTAACTATAACTGATATTAGATACTTTGTGAATTCCTCCCCACTAGCATTGCCTCATTTCACGCATTGTTCTCCCCGCCTCCCGCCTCCCGCCCCTCATCGGCCTGTGTTCCCGCTTCACGTCTTCCTCTGAGAGTTTTCCATGTGGGAGGTTAAACGCTTCAATTTTTCAATTTACCAATCATCTTTCACCGCGGTCCTGACGTCACTGTGCCCCATTT
Source organism: Chionoecetes opilio (assembly GCA_016584305.1). Lineage (NCBI taxonomy): Eukaryota > Metazoa > Arthropoda > Malacostraca > Decapoda > Majidae > Chionoecetes > Chionoecetes opilio. The sequence goes on from JACEEZ010002765.1 coordinate 526,150, forward strand.
CAGATTTTCCACCATTTTGCATCCAATCACAGGGGCGCATTTACATCCTTACCCCCCTCTGCCCCCCTCCTCGCCCCCTCCTCGCCCCCCTTCTCTTTATTCTCTTTCTCTCTTCTTTTCTAACCTGCCCTACCCTTACCCGCCCCCCGTTTTCTTCTTTCCTCTCTTCAAAAGTAAACATTATTAAATTGGAATAATCGGCATATGATTCTGTGAGAGAGAGAGGAGAGAGGATGGAGAGAGAGAGAGAGAGAGAGAGAGAGAGGAGAGAGAGAGAGAGGAGAGAGAGAGTGCGAGAGAGAGGAGAGAGAGAGAGAGAGAGAGAGAGGAGAGGTCATAGGAAAAGTGTAAAAAAAAAATAGGGGGAATAAAATTGATTGTTTGAGTAAAAGAACGGTCAACAATCCGAAAAAGGTTAATGTGAGGTTAAATGGGCAGTGAGAGAGAGGAGAGATGAGAGAGAGAGAGATAAGAGATAGGAGGACGAGGCGAGAGAAAGAGGATGACGACGCGAGAGAGATGGAGAGGTGAGAGAGAGAGAGAGAGAGAGAGAGAAGGATGAGACGAGAGAGACGAGAGAGAGAGAAGAAGAGAGAGAGAGGAGAGAAGAGAGAGAGAGAGAGAAGTTGGGAAGAAGAGGAAAAGAGGAGAAATGCAAAAATAAATAAACATGAAAAAATCTAGGTGGATAAAACAAAAGACTAAAGGGAAGAAGGACGAGAGGCAGGAGGAGGGAGGGAGGAGGAGGAGTAGGCGGAGGAGGTAGGAGTAGGGGCGGAGGAGGAAAATAAAAGGACGTGTAAGGATA
>JACEEZ010002765.1:531957-536957 GCA_016584305.1 Chionoecetes opilio
AGGATGAGAGAGAGATGGAGAGAGAGAGAGAGCGAGAGAGGAGAGAGAGAGGACGAGAGAGAGAGATCAAAGAGAAGAGATAGATGCGAAGATAGACGAGGGAGAGGGAGAGACAAACATACACACATACAACAAACCAAATTCACACACAAACACACACACACACACACACACACACACAAACCACACACCATCAGGGAAAGGCAAGATGGAGGAACGGAGGATGGAGCAGAAATCTCCCTGAAACCATTATCGTCACATTATATGAAGGGGTCCCATTCAAAACCATTTTCACGGCAAATTGCTTTAAGGTTAGGGTGAGGTGCGTCGTCGCCTCGCCCTGTGTTTGTGGTTCGCGTGACGGATTACGGACCAGAGTCGCAGTTGGTGAAAAATAGCTCCTCGAGGTGGGGGGGGAGGGGGGTGGGGAGGAGGACGAGGAGTGAGGAGAGGAGGAAGCGAGGAGGAGGGAGGAGGAGGAGGAGGAGGAGGAAGAGGAGGAGGTGTATTATGGGGTTTTATATTCAATGTGACGGCGTTTTGCAAGGTAAGTTTTAGTGCCTTTATTATTTCTTAATTTTGTAGATTTGGTAAGTCGCTCTCTCTTTTGATGTACGCTCTCTCTCTCTCTCTCTCTCTCTCTCTCTCTCTCTCTCTCTCTCTCTCTCTCTCTCTGGAGCGTGTGTAATATCACGGTTATGTATTAACAAAAATTTTTCTCCCATTTCTCAAATTGCTCACAAAAAAAACTGGGATGAGAGGAGAGCGAGAGAGAGAGAGACGAGAAGAGAGAGAGAGAAGAAGAGAGAGAGAGAGAGAGAGAGAGAGAGAGAGAGAGAGAGAGTGTGTGAGAGAGACTGAGTAAATTAGTCTATAAATTAACAGCCGAGGGAGTGAAGAAGTTTCCTTAATAACTGTCGAGTTGCAATGAGAAAATAATAAGGTAGCAGTTTTTAATAAATATTTGACGTGCCTTGGTTTTGTCTTTCTTTTGTTTCGTTTTTATTTATCATTTTATCATTTCATCATATTTTATTTTTATTTTATTTTATTTCATTATTTTTTATCATATCATTTCATTTTTTCATTTTCATTTTTTCCTTTAAAACCTTATTTACTATTTATATGTTTCTCAGTGGTTCTTGTGTCGTTGAGTCTTTCATCATTGGATCTTTTAATAATTGTTTCTCTCTTACATAATTCTGTTAAGTATTTTTGTGTTTGTGTGAGTATATTTGTGTCTTCTGATCTTTTCGTTATCTATCCTCCTGAGTTTTTGTTTTGTGTTTCATTAATTTCTGCTTGCTTCCTGAATTTTGTTTTAGTCTCCTGTATTTATTGAGTCTCCTGTATTTATTTAGTCTCCTGTATTTATTGAGTCTCCTGTATTTATTTAGTCTTCTGTATTTATTGAGTCTCCTGTATTTATTGAGTCTCCTGTATTTATGTGCGTCTCCTGTATTATTTAGTCTCCGTGTATTTATATCGTCTACTGTATTTATTGAGTTCGGTATTTAATTGAGTCTCCTGTATTTATTTAGTCTCTGTATGTATTGAGTCTGTATTTACGATTACCTGTATTTACTGAGTCTCATGTATTTATTTAGGGCTCTGTATTATTTAGCCTCCTGTATTTATTAGTCTCCATGTATTATTGAGTCTTCTGTCATTTTATTTAGTCTCTTGTATTTAGGAGTCTCCTGTATTGTTTAGTCTTCCTGTCTGATTTGAGTCTCCGTATTTATTGAGTCTCCTGTATTAATTTAGTCCCTGTATTTATGGAGTCTCCTGTATGTATTGATTTCCTGTATATTGGTCTGTGTTCTGTTGTCTTCCCAACATATGTGGGTGTTATATCTTCTAATAAATTGATAGAAGAGTCGTTCTGTGATAATTATGTGATATGAATTTGGGACCAGCACCCCTTCTCTCTCCTCTCTCTCTCCTCTCTCTCTCTCTCTTCTCTCTCTCTCCTCTCTCTCTCTTTCCTCCTCTCCGCGCTCTCTTCTCTGTAGTATGCAATTCCTATTTCCTATCATGTTACATTTTCTCCTGACAAATAAATCGTTTCTGCCCTACCGCCCTCCTGCACTCCTCCCCTCCCTCCCCCCCTCCGTACCTACTACACTCCCCTCCATCCCTCCCTCACTCAGCCCTCCACTCCCCCCCCCCCGCCTTTCCGACTACCCTCCCTCCCTCCTCCTGCTCGTTGCCCTCCCCCCCCCCAACGTTTGGTCTCTCCCGAAATAACACTATCATCACCCAGTCTGAACCCCCTACAGAGCTCTTTATTCCCCGTTATCCCTCCTCCCCCCTCCCTAAGAACCCTCCTCCCCTCTGACCTTTCCCTCCTTCCCCCCATTTCCCCCACCTCAGGCTGCCACGTGCCGCCTGTTTTTGCACTTCTTTGTGCCACGGTATGTCTTTATTATCAAGCTAATTAACAACCGGAGTATCTTTGTGCCGACTTATAGAGCGTTGCGACTTTTAAACAAACATGCGTATTTGATTTTCTTTCTGCGTGGCAACGATTACAAGTTTTTTTAATTGGGGGAGGGCAGGGGGAGGAAGTGTGTGGTGTAGTGTGTGTGTGTGTGTGTGTTGTGGGTGTGTGTGTGTGTGTGTGTGTGTGTGTGGTGGTGTGTTGTGTGTGTGTGTGTGTGTGTATTGGTGTGTGTGTGTTGTGTGTGTGTGTGTCTGTGTGGTGTTGTGTGTGTGTGGTGTGGTGTGCTGTGTGTGTGGGTGGTGTGTGTGTGTGTGTGTGTGTGTGTGGTATGTGTGTGCCTTGTGAGTGGTGTGTGTGCGGTGTGGCGTCATGGATTTAATTTTGCATCCTTAAGATAATATTTGGTAACGATTATTTTCCATGCAAATACATACAGATATTCCCTCTCTCTCTCTCTCCGATCTCTTCTCTCTCTCTATCTCTCTCTATCTCTCTTCTCATGCTCTCTCTCTCATCTCTCGCTCCTCTCCCTCTCCAATCTCTCTATCTCTCTCTAGCTCCTCTCTCTCTCTTCTCTCTCTTTTCTCTCTCTCTCTCTCTTCTCTCTCTCACCACACACAACACACACAACACACACACGCACACACACACATATCACACACACCCAAACATACCCTTGCATCTTCCAATTCCTCATATTCCCTGCTCATCACACCCTATATAGACAAGCCTGTCTCTTAGCCTCCGCGCCTTTCCTCTAGCTCCCCAGCGTAATTATAAACTCTCTGGCCTCCATTGATCTCAGATAGCACAAGCGCTTCCCAGACCAGTTACAAAGGGTATATTAGTACACTATTATTAGTAACAGTGGGGGATATGCCCTGACTTATACTTACTCTGGCTAGTCTTAACATAGATCAAAGAATATAATGAAAAAAAAAATAGGAAGAAGCACAAGAGGCTGCGAGACTACGCGTGGCTAGTTCTGTTATTAACATACCTACACACTTTTTTATCCTCATCCATGAATTTATCTTAGCTCCGTGAAAGCTCCCTAAGGACTCCGCCATGACTTGTGTTTTAACTATTGATGAAACGGGTCTCCTCTCTCTTCTGCTCTCTATCTCTCTACTCTCTCTCTCTCTTCTCTCTCTCTCTCTCTCGCTCCTCTCTTCCTCTCCTTTCTCTCTCGCTCGCTCTCTTCTTCTCTTTTCTCTCTCGCATAATATATATATATTTTTTTTTTGTCTCCTTCTTAACATTTTTCTTTGCCTCATTTCATCTATACACTTTTCTTTTTTTCTTCGTTGTCTGTCTGTCTATTTACTCTCTCTGCTCTCTCTCCTCGCTCTCTCTCTCTCTCGCCTTCTCTCCTCTTACTACTCTTCTCTCTCTCTCTGCTCTCTCTCTCTCTCTCTCTCTCGCTGGTGTATAAATATCTATATCTAGAAATAATGATAACTGATAATTGATATATGGATATATATATATATGTATATATATATGTATATAATATATATATATATATATATATAATATATATGGATATATAGACTATATATATATAATGTCATATCAGTTGCATTATTACTATATATTATGCTATATTATTCAGTATTATTTCTATTATTCATATTATTTTCCGCGAGATTCATTGGTTATGTAAACAAAGACCGTAATACATGGTGGTGGATGGGCCAACAACATGCGTAACTTCATTTAATTCGTAATTGTAGGTTCAAATAAAGGCCTTGGCTCTAATGGGGACTGGCTGCATTATCTATTATTATTATGTGATGTATTTATGTTATGTAAAAAAGGGCCAATAAATGTATCAATATCAATATCAATATCTCTTCTCTCTCCTCGCTTTATATATTTTTTGTCTATTCTTCACATTTTTTTTGCCTTCATTCATTCTATATCAGTTTTCTCTTTTTCTTCGGCATCATGTCTGTAGTGTCTATTTACTCTCTCTCTCTCTCTCTCCTCTCCTCTCTCTTCTCTCTCTCTCTCTCTAGGCTCGTCTCTCTCTCTCTCTCTCTCTCTTATCTCTCTCTTCTGGTACTTCTTCTTTCTAATCCCCTCTCTCCCTTTCCTCCTCCTTCCTTCCCTGCCTCTGCCAGTACCATATCTTCAGGGGGGATGAGGGGCGTCCTGTTATGAGTCTCCTGTATTTTAGTTCCGTATTTATGAGTCTCCTGTATTTATTTGCGAAGTCTCCTGTATTATTGAGTCTCCTGTATTTATGAGTCTCCTGTATTTTATTGTAAGTCTCCTGTATTATTTAGTCTCCTGTATTTATTAGTCTTGATTTATTGAGTCTCCTGTTTATTTAGTCTCCTGTATTTATTGAGTCTCCTATATTTATTTAGTCTCCTGTATTTATTTAGTCTCCTGTATTTATTTAGTCTCCTGTATTTATTGAGTCTCCTGTATTTATTGAGTCTCCTGTGTTTATTTAGTCTCCTGTATTTATTTAGTCTCCTGTATTTATTGAGTCTCCTGTATTTATTGAGTCTCCTGTATTTATTGAGTCTCCTGTATTTATTGA
>JACEEZ010002765.1:544457-556957 GCA_016584305.1 Chionoecetes opilio
ACAAAAAAAAGCCATGAAACGCCAAAAATACACAAAAAAAAAGTCCACGAAACACCAAAAATACACAAAAAAAAGTCCATCAAACGCCAAAAATATACACACAAAAATATGATGAAATGGTAAAATTCATCCCTGTAAGATGAAACAGCTCAAGAAGAAGATGAAACAGAGCGTAAGAAAACGTACGCAGAAACTGTAAGAAGACACTGTAAAGAAGATGAAGAAGAAACTGTAAGAAGATGAAACAGAGGTCAAGAAGAAGATGAAACAGAGCTCAAGAAGAGATGAAACAGAGGTCAAGAAGAAGATGAAACAGAGCTCAAGAAGAAGATGAAACAGAGCATAAGAAGATGCACGAAGAAACTGTAAGAAGAAACTGTTAAGAAGATGAAGAAGAAACTGTAAGAAGATGAAACAGAGCTATATAGAATTCTTGTTGTTGTTGTTGTTGTTGTTGTTGTAAAGGTAAGAACGTCACACCCTCGCTCAGACGTACAAACTTCTCCTTCGTTATGCGATTGAGAACGTTTGGCGCCAATAACATCAGAGCCATGACGTGGTTGCTTACGTCATGACCTTCTTTAAGTTGTTTGTCCTACGCTGCTATAAGGGAAAATAAGTGGAGAGGAAGGAGGGGGAAGAAGGAAGGAAGAGTGATAATGGGATAGTTGAGGAAGGATGGAGAGGAAAGGAAGGGAGAGGAAGGAGGGAGAAGAAGGAGGAAGAGTGATAATGGCATAGTTGAGGAAGGAAGGAGGGGAGAGGAAGGAAGGGGAAGAAGGAGGAATAGTGATAATGGCATAGTTGAGGAAGGGAGGATGGAAGTGGGAGGAAGGCGTTGAAGGTGGAAAGAAGGAAAAATAAGAAACTTTACGAAGAAATTAAAATCAATGAGAAGAGGAAAACAGCTGAAGGAAGAGCGAATGAATGAAAAAGGTGGTAAAGGTAGGAGTGAAGGATGAAAGAAGTAAAGAGGAATGGGGAGGAGGAGAAGAAGAGCACAGATGTTAGTGAAGAAAGCTGAAGGAAAAGATTAGATGGTAAGAACGATGTAAATGGATTATATAAATGGATGAGAGTGGAAGAGAGTGGAAGAGAATGGAAGAGAGTGGAAGAGAATGAATGAGAGTGGAAGAGAGTGGAAGAGAGTGGAAAAGAGTGGAAGAGAGTGAATGAGAGTGGAAGAGAGTGGAAGAGAGTGGAAAAGAGTGGAAGAGAGTGGAAGAGAATGGAAGAGAGTGGAAGAGAATGGATGAGTGGAAGAGAGTGGAAGAGAATGGAAGAGAGTGGAAGAGAGTGGAAGAGAGTGGAAGAGAATGGAAGAGAGTGGAAGAGAGTGGAAGAGAGTGGAAGAGAGTGGAAAAGAGTGGAAGAGATGGATGATTTATTAAGGAAAGTTATGTGGAAGAAGCAAAAATTTCCACATGTTATTTTATCTTAGTTAGGAAGAAAAAAATTGCAATTGAATTAAACCCCAAAACTATGTTCCGTCATTTCAAGTTGGGGGATGAACATTTCTGACCGTTTCGTGCTATTGAATTCTGATTTCGAGATTAATTAATATATTAATGAATTATTCAGATCAACTAAAAATGCAAATTAGTTAACTGCGATAAATTAATTTCCGTCATAACCACTACTAATCTCTCTCTCTCTCTCTCTCTCTCTCTCTCTCTCTCTCTCTCTCTCTCTCTCTCTCTCTCTCTCTCTCTCTCTCTCTCTCTCTCTCTCTCTTTTTCCACCCTTACACCCAGGATTCATGGGGACACAAGATATACCCTTTAAGAAAATAATGTACAGTACTTTACCAATATGACAAGGTAGGATAAGGCAAATAATATATAATAAGCCGTCGTCGTAAGGTTCTGATCACGTTATACGGTTCATTCTTAGCCTTTGAAAACCACGTATATACAGTACCTAACCTACCTCTAATATCTATTACTCTATAATACTCTAATACCTAACCTGTATACGCTATGAAACTAATGAAACTTTTTGTTTAGAATGGGATGAGTTTAGGATTTCCACACCACCACCACCATCACCACCACACACTAATTAGTAAAGCATCCACCACCACCATCACCACCACTACAACCACACATTAACTAGTAAAGCATCACCACCACCACCACCACCACCACATCCAGACATCCACAGCCCAGGGATAAACGCCCCCTACCCGTCCATCCAGCCCCCTATATAACCCCCTCCCCCCCTTCCCCTCTCCCCCCTGCCGCTTCACCAAGCTAGCTGTTAATTAGAGTCGTAATTGTGCGAGTGTTTCAATTAAGAACGCTTCAGTGCTGGATCAATTATAATGACTGATTAATTCACCTGATATGCGAAGGTGGATTATAGGGACACGGTAGAGGGGCGTATCCGGCAGATCCGCCACTTATTGATTAGTGGAACAGGTGCCGGGAGGGATGGGAGGGATGGCGGGGAGGGATGGGAGAGGAGGGGAAGGATGGGAGAGGAGGAAAGGAGGGAAGAGGGAGAAGGAATGAGGTGCTTACAGTGGATTTGAGGGAGAGAAGGTGTGAAGGAGAGGGAATTGTAGAGACGAAGTGTATGAGAGAGAGAGAGAGAGAGAGTGAGAGAGAGAGAGAGAAGAGAGAGAGAGATTGAGACGAAGTGTATGTGAGAGAGTGTGTGTGTGTGTGTGTGCCCTCGTCCCCTCCCCTCTCCCTCTCTCTCTCTCTCTCTCTCTCTCTCTCTCTCTCTCTCTCTCTCTCTCTCTCTCTCTCTCTCTCTCAAAGCAAGGCGCCCTTTCCCTTTACTCTCCACCCTCCCTTCCCTCTCTCCTTCTCTCCCCTCCCTTCCCTCTCTCCTTCTCTCCCCTCCCTTCCCTCTCTCCTTCTCTCCCTCCATTCCCTCTCTCCTTCTCTCCCCTCCCTTCCCTCTCTCCTTCTCTCCCCTCCCTTCCCTCTCTCTTCTCTCCCCTCCCTTCCCTCTCTCCTTCTCTCCCCTCCCTTCCCTCTCTCCTTCTCTCCCCTCCCTTCCCTCTCTCCTTCTCTCCCCTCCCTTGAATGAGGTGTTGATGTGGGTCAGCCAATAATGGGAGGAACTAATGGAAAGTGATGTCCTAATGGTGTCCTCCCTTCTTCCCCTTAACTCACCCATAAACTCATTCCCTAGCAACCCTTCTCTCTCTCTCTCTCTCTCTCTCTCTCTCTCTCTCTCTCTCTCTCTCTCTCTCTCTCTCTCTCTCTCTCTCTCTCTCTCTCTCTTACGATGTACCACTTATAAACATGAATTTAATTAAGACAGACAACTCAAAGAAGCAGACAGAGAGAGAGAGAGAGAGAGAGAGAGAGAGAGAGAGAGAGAGAGAGAGAGGGGAGAGAGAGAGAGAGGAGAGAGAGAGAGAGAGAGAGACGACAAGAGAAAGGAAAACGACGCAAATAAGGCAAGTAAGGGATGGAGGAGAGAGAGAGAGAGAGAGAGAGAGAGAGAGAGAGAGAGAGAGAGAGAGGAGAGAGAGAGAGAGAGAGAGAGAGAGAGAGAGAGAGAGAAAGGAAAAACGACGCAAATAAGGCAAGTAAGGTATGGAGAGAGAGAGAGAGAGAGAGAGAGAGAGAGAGAGACGAGAGAGAGAGAGAGAGAGAGGGAGGGAGGGAGGGGGAGAGGGAGGGTCACTATGGCTCTAATGAGGAGAAACTGTAATAATTGATTGTGTTGAAGACTTGAGTTGCGTCCTTGCCAAGTGTCGCCAGCGGAGTCACACACGTTGCCATTACTCACCTTGTTATAACTTAATTAATACACTCGCAGGTGAGGGGGGGAGGGGAGGAGGAGGAAGAGGAAGATGGAGGAGGAGGAGGAAGAGGAAAAGCAGAGGAAGAGGAAGAGCAGAGCAAGAGGAAGAAGAGGAAGAGGAGGTAGTGGAGAGGTTGAGGAGATGGAGATGATGGAGGAGGAAGAGGAAGAGGAGGTAGGAGAGGTTGAGGAGATGGAGATGATGGCTAGAGGAAGAGGAAGAGGAGGTAGAGAGGTTAAGGAGATGGAGGAGGAAGAGGAAGAGGAGGTAGTGGGGAGGTTGAGGAGATGGAGATGATGGAGGAGGAAGAGGAAGAGGAGGTAGGGGGGTTAAGGAGATGGAGGAGGAAGAGGAAGAGGAGGTAGTGGGGAGGTTGAGATGGAGATGATGGAGGAGGAAGAGGAGGAAAAGGAGAGGTTGAGGAGATCGAGATGATGTTGGGTATAGAGAAGTGGTTGGTTGTAGTTGAAGGGAAGAAGAAGGAAGGTCGAAGAAGAAGGGAAGGTTGAAGAAGAAGGGAAGGTTGAAGAAGAAAGGAAGGTTGAAGAAGAAGGGAAGGTTGAAGAAGAAGGGAAGATGAAGGGAAGGTTGAAGAAGAAGGGAAGGTTGAAGAAGGGAAGGTTGATGAAGAAGGGAAGGTTGATGAAGAAGGGAAGGTTGAAGAAGGGAAGAAGAAGGGAAGGTTGAAGAAGAAGGGAAGGTTGATGAAGAAGGGAAGGTTGAAGAAGAAGGGAAGGTTGAAGAAGGGAAGGTTGAAGAAGAAGGGAAGGTTGAAGAAGAAGGGAAGGTTGATGAAGAAGGGAAGGTTGATGAAGAAGGTAAGAGGTTGTGGGGATGAGAGATAAAAAAAATAAGGAAGCTAACGTATATAGAATGAGGAAAAAGAGAGGAATTACTTAAGTGAAAAGCGAAGAGACATAAAATATAAAATTAATCCTTTGACTAATAAGACAAAGACGAGGCAAGTAATGAATAAGATTAAATGAAAAAAATACTTCCGACTCAAACTTTTCTGAAATTGTATCCTAATTTCCAAGTGATTTTTCTCTGACTTACTTTCTACCAAACTTTATAATCTCTTACCCTTTTTTTTTATCCCTTTTCATCCATTTACCATCTTAAATTCATACAATAACAATAATCCTAAGCAGCAACACCATTACATAAGAAAAGAAACAGTAGACATCGAGGCATTATAATAGTAGAAAAAATTAAAAGTACATGGAAATAGAAAAACCAAAAAAGAAAAAACAAAGACTGAACAAAAATCCAGAAAGAGTGCAAGAAGAAAGTGTGTATATAGCAAGGATGGTCAAAATGAGGTAACTTCAAGTCGGTGGAGGGAGGGAAAGGCACCTCTTATCCCAGGTTGCTCCGTTTGCGCCAATTGTAACGCCATTTGCGGGGTTAATGGCGAGAAAACACGAGTGGACCCTCTCCGTTTTCCCGCCCAACACCGACTCCGACTTTATTTTCTCGCCTCTCTCTGCAGCAGACCGGGCAAGGGAGAGGGGAGAGGGAGAGGAGAGGGGAGAGAGAGAGTAAGAAGAGAGGGAGAGACAGTACGGGGGAGAGCAGAGGAGAGGGAGAGAGAAGAGGAGAGAGAGAGAGAGAGAGAAGAGAGAGAGAGAGAGAGAGAGAGAGAGAGAGAGAGAGAGAGAGAGAGAGAGAGAGAGAGAGAGAGAGAGAGAGAGAGGAGAGAGGCAAGATGAGAGAGAGTAAGAGGAGAGGGAGAGACAGGACGGGATGTTGTTGAAGGAGAGATTGTAAAAGGTAAGGGAGGTCGGAAGCCACGGAATCGGACGTAGGTTGTAGTGCTCGTGTGTGTGTGTGTGTGTGTGTGTGTGTGTGTGGTGTGTGATGTGTGTGTGTGTGTGTGTGTGTGTGTGTGTGTGTGTGTGTGTGTGTGTGTGTGTGTGTGTGTGTGTTTGTGTGTGTGTGTGTGTGTGTGGTGTGTGTGTGTGTGTGTGTGTGTGTGTGTGTGTGTGTGTTGTGGCGTCAAGAGACTCCTAATGTCGTCTGTCTCCTGGGAGTGTCGCCCTGCACCTGCATAATTGATGGCGGCTGTTCGGTAGCGAGTGTCGGTAATTAGTGAGGAACCCCTGCGTGCGATGAACACCTGTGGCCCGTGTGTGTGTGTGTGTGTGTGTGTGTGTGTGTGGGTGTGTGTATGTGTGTGTGGTGTGTGTGTGTGTGTGTGTGTGTGTGTGTGTGTGTGTGTGTGTGTGTGTGTGTGTGTGTGTGGGACAATGAAGCTTTCGGTGATTAGGTAAGTATACGGTTTTAAAAGAATGTTGATGTTTGATTTTTAGCACCTGTCTGTTATGTTTACTTGTATTCACACACACACACACACACACACACACACACACACACACACACACACACACACACACACACACACACACACACACACACACACACAACACACACAAACACACACACACACACTTAGTCCCAACTTCCTTCCTCCTTGACCAGTCCTTTGTGATTAAAAAAAAAAAAATATATATCTTACCTGTACTCTCACTTCGGGCAGGTTAACCTTGAGCGCCAGTTCCTCCCTCGAGTACACGTCCGGGTAGTGGCTCTTCTCGAAGGCTCTCTCCAGTTCGTGCAGCTGATAGGTGGTGAAGGTGGTGCGGTTCCTCCGGTGCTTTTTCTTAGCCTCTGCGGCCAGGTCCTGCTGCGTCCCCGCCTCGCCGCCAAGCCCGCCATCGCCAACACCGCCTCGTCCATCTCCCGCGCTGCCACCACCGCTGCCGCCACCACCACGACAGTCCTCTGGCAGAGATTATTGTGTTAGGTTCACATTTTATTTCTTACATTTCCTTATTTTCAGCTGTGTGACTTTACAATATAGCAGGCTGGACTGGGGTGCCTCTGTGTGACTCCACTCCTTAAGGGTATAGCGTCAAGGGTGTTTTGAGGCTGTGTATGCAAGGTGTTAGGCTAAAATGACTCTTAACCCCTTCATGCCCAGATCTTTCTTTTGCCATATAAAATTGTCTGTTGTCAGCCATGAAATAACAAAAGTAACTTAATACACCAAATTAGCTAGTGGACAAGGATACTAAACAGTTCATATCTATAAAATGTTGCTTATATTAATTAAAATCGTCTAATGGTAGGCAAATTACAATGGGAATTACGTTCTGGGTCTAAAGGTGGTAAATGCCACAGTGCTCTTAATGGGACGGACTGAAAGGGAAACTCAGCTAGAAGAGGAAAATATGTGAAAAGGTTGCCAAAAATGAATATCTTTTTGGCTATGTCATGACAAAAAAATATGATAACATGAATCAGGAACTCAGATGAAATTATGGCAATAGGAAAAAATGATCAATGATGAAAAAACCGTGATGATAAACGAATCACAGAATACAACAAATGATGTGAAAAATTGCATCACTCGTTTTTTTTTCACGTCTATTGTTACGAGTGTTATTTTTGTGAGTGTTCGCGGCAGTGTTGGTAATAATTTTGTTATTGTTTAGTTATCGTGTTGGCTGAGCGAGTGAGCGAGTTCATGGCGGCAGTATATAGAAACTAAGACACTAAGAAAGGCACTAAGAAACTAAGGAGTGTTATTTTTGCTAGTGTTCATAAGAAATATAAGAGCATAAGAAAATAAGGAAGCTACAAGAGGCCGCGAGACCTATATACACGAGGTAGTTCCTTCACTCACAAAGATACAGTCATGACAACACTTAGCTACTGTCCCTACACACACTTCTACTCTTCCTTCCTATTTCCTATACTGTAGTCACAAATTTAGCTCATATTTTCTAGTCTAGTCTACATCTATGTGTTGGCGGCAGAGGTGGTGATATTTTAGTTATTGTTTTGTTAGAGTGCTGTTAGGGCGGTCATGGCGGCAGTATGGCGGCTACTCGCCCAATCACGACACTTCCGGCGCACAAAAGCAACGATCAATAAGCAATTTTGTGGCTGCTGTTCCGTGTTCCGCCGGTCAGCTGTTGTTGGCTAGCCTGCTGCTGCTGCTGCTGCTGTTGTTGTTATTTTTACTGGTGGTGATGGCAACGATGATGATGATGATTATGATGATGATGGAGACAATGATGATGATGAATGATGACAATATATTCTGTCAGATTGTGCTTTTTTACAATACGATAATTTTATACTGATTGTGATGATATCCAATGGCAAAAAAGATGACTTTGATTTTGACTTTGACCAATGATGTTAATGATCGGCACGAGAAACAAAGCAAGGGAAAGGAGACAGACAAATGAAAGATAACACAAAGAACTACCCAAAAAATGTTTCTTTATCGTTTTCTTTCTCTTCTATTTTTTTTCCTCCTGACTTATTTCCGGTTTTCTTCCCCCAGTAATCAGCGTCACGTCAAGGAACAACAGGCTACCAATCACACCACACACTACTGTTCATGTTACGAAGACTCTTTGCTTGCCGTCACGTCAGTTTACGTCCACTAACAACCCCATCACACGCCACTGAGGTCTTTACAATCTACCACCAAGCATAAAAGGAAATAAAAAACCAAGTGGTGGTGGTGGTAGCATATGGTAGCAGATATGGTAGTGGACCTTATTAGGGAAATACAGGTATATGGAAGAGCTATGGGAGAGGGGGGCCGTGGAGAGATGGTATCAGAGAGAGAGAGAGAGAGAGAGAGAGAGAGAGAGAGAGAGAGAGAGAGAGAGAGAGAGAGAGAGAGAGAGAGAGAGAGAGAGAGAGAGAGAGAGAGAGAGAGAGAGAGAGAGAGAGAGAGAGAGAGAGAGAGAGAGAGAGAGAGAGAGAGAGAGAGAGAGAGTTATCTTAAATCAACACCTGTTCCTACACCCGGGTGGTCTAGGCCTCAACGCTACCGTGAACCAGGAACCTTCCAACAACAAGCCAACGACCTTCACCACGACCAGCCCACGACCCACCTTCCTACCACCACGACCTCTCCACGACCAGCCAACGACCTTAGCACGACCAGCCAACGGCCCACCTTACTACCACCACGACCTTTCTACGACCAGCCAACGACTCACCTTACTACCACCACGACCTTTTCACGACCAGCCAACGACCCACCTTCCTACCACCACGACCTCTCCACGACCAGCCAATGATCCACCTTCCTACCACCACGACCTCTCCACGACCAGCCAACGACCCACCTTCCTACCACCTCGACTTCTCTACGACCAGCCAACGACCCACCTTCCTACCACCACGACCTCTCCACGACCAGCCCACGACCCACCTTCCTACCACCACGACCTCACCACGACCAGCCAACGACCCACTTTCCTACCACCACGACCTCACCACGACCAGCCCACGACCCACCTTCCTACCACTACGACCTCTCCACGACCAGCCCACGACCCACCTTCCTACCACCACGAACTTTCCACGACCAGCCCACGACCCACCTTCCTACCACCACGACCTTTCCACGACCAGCCCACGACCCACCTTCCTACCACCACGACCTCTCCATGACCAGCCAACGACCCACCTTACTACTACCACGACCTCTCCACGATCAGCCAACGACCCACTTTCCTACCACCACGACCTCACCACGACCAGCCAACGACAAACCTTACCACCACGACCTCACCACGACCAGCCAACGACCTCACTACGACCAGCCAACGACCCACCTTACTACCACCACGACCTCACCACGACCAGCCAACGACCCACCTTACTACCACCACAACCTCACCACGACCAGCCAACGACTTCACTACGACTAGTCAACGACACACCTTACTACCACCACGACCTCACAACGACCAGTCAACGACACCACCTTATTACCACCACGACCTCACCACGACCAGCCAACGACCAGTCAACGACACACCTTACTACCACCACGACCTCACCACGACCAGTCAACGACACACCTTATTACCACCACGACCTCACCACGACCAGTCAACGACACACCTTACTACCACCACGACCTCACCACGACCACCAACGACCTCACTACGACCAGTCAACGACACACCTTACTACCACCACGACCTCACCACGACCAGCCAACGACACACCTTATTACCACCACGACCTCACCACTACCAGTCAACGACACACCTTATTACCACCACGACCTCACCACGACCAGCCAACGACCAGTCAACGACACACCTTACTACCACCACGACCTCACCACTACCAGTCAACGACACACCTTACTACCACCACGACCTCACCACGACCAGCCAACGACACACCTTACTACCACAACGACCTCACCACGACCAGTCAACGACACACCTTATTACCACCACGACCTCACCACGACCAGTCAACGACACACCTTCCTACAACCACGGCCTCCAAACGTGACGCTGTGAATTAATGCATAACTCTGTAACACGAGATTAGCAGTGACGGTGGTGACGAGATGAACAAATGACAATGTGTACTAATAATTTAGTTTACATATTCACTTGTTATCATCATTATCATTCAACATTACGTTTTCTATATCCATTATAAGCGGGCTGATAAAGGCTTACGTACAACCTTTTAGACGGTAAACTGTAATGATTCAGAAGTCACAAAGATTACGGATTGTGGTTGTGAAAAATGCCACAAAGTTTGGATTAGGTAAAAATGGCACAAAAAGGTAATGTCATCTTATATAGTGTCGATTACTATAGTTATGTATTAGAGTGGCGTTACCCAAGGCGGCATCGCGTGGCTCCTTACGCCTTGAGACCCAGAGCGTAATTTCCAGTGTAATTTGACGAACATAAGACAATTTTTAGTGAATATAAGCAATATTTCATAGCTATGACCTGTTTAGTGTCCTTGTCGACTAACTAATTTAGTATATCAAGTTACTTTTTCGTAATTTTATGGCTAACAACAGGCAATTTTTTATAGCAAAGGAAAGATCTGGGCTTGAAGGGGTTAACATCTACAACACGGTATTATCACAGTGTTAATCGTGGTGTTCCAATATATTAGTGAATTAGTGAAGAGACAAACAAGCTAGGACAGAGGGAAAGTTTAAAGAGATTATGTGTTCCTTATTGGGTTAGGAAAAGTATCTCTGTTAATAAGGTGAGACGTGTTGATGGTGATGATGATGATAGTCTTATTATTTTGTAGAAGTCAATGTGTCAGCTCTCATTTTGACTTTCAAGCGAGAGACTTAGGAAATTTCAGTTTTAATTATCTATATGAGACACACACACACAAACACACACACACACAAACAGATCTATATGCGAAATCCCCTACGTTCCTGACTCAACACCACCACCACCACCACCACCACCACCACCACCACCACCACCACCACCACCACCGCCACCACCACCACCACCACCACCACCACCACCACAACTAATATGACCCGACACACAGTCTTGTTGCATCACAGGCTTGTACTGATTGAATTATAGATTTCCATTTCAATTATTTCTTTAAGGATTCGCATATATCTTCCGATCTTTTCTTCATTCGCCTGTATTCTACCTTCATTGAGAGGGCGGGAAGGGAGGAAAGAAGTGTTGGGAAGGAGGAGAGAAGGGAGGAAAGAAGAGTGTTAAGGAGATGGAAGAGAGAAAGATGGAAATACAGCAGTCTCTTTGTGGTAAGTTCAGGACGATCTGATTGATGTTCCAGTTTAATTATATGATAAGTTGATGTTATCTTTATGCCGCTGCTCTCTCTCTCTCTCTCTCTCTCTCTCTCTCTCTCTCTCTCTCTCTCTCTCTCTCTCTCTCTCTCTCTCTCTCTCTCACACACACACACACAGACAAAAACTACAACTACTAAACAATACTTATCATTCGCATCACTCTAATTACTAGCGGCAGAACACTCTTAAGAACGTTTCATCAGTGTATTAAATTGCGTCTTAGATATAAAAGTGTCGATGAATCACTTTAGAATAATGACTGTTATGAAAAAATGAGAAAGAGAAAGAGAGACAGAGAGAAAAAATGAGAAAGAGAAAAGATAGACAGACAGACAGAGAGAGAGAGAGAGAGAGAGAGAGAGAGAGCTACAGAGAATGATAGACAGACAGACAAAGAGAGAGAAAGAGCGACAGAGAAAGACAGACAGACAGACAAAGAGAGAGAAAGAGCGACAGAGAAAGATAGACAGACAGACAAAGAGAGAGAAAGAGCGACAGAGAAAGATAGACAGACAGACAAAGAGAGAGAAAGAGCGACAGAGAAAGATAGACAGACAGACAAAGAGAGAGAAAGAGCGACAGAGAATGATAGACAGACAGACAAAGAGAGAAAGAGCGATAGAGAAAGATAGACAGACAGACAAAGAGAGAGAAAGAGCTACAGAGAATGATAGACAGACAGACAAAGAGAGAAAGAGCGACAGAGAAAGATAGACAGACAGACAAAGAGAGAGAAAGAGCGACAGAGAATGATAGACAGACAGACAAAGAGAGAGAAAAAGCGACAGAGAATGATAGACAGACAGACAAAGAGAGAGAAAGAGCGACAGAGAATGATAGACAGACAGACAAAGAGAGAGAAAGAGCGACAGAGAAAGATAGACAGACAAAGAGAGAAAGAGCGACAGAGAATGATAAACAGACAGGCAGAGAGAGAGAAAGAGCGACAGAGACAGAGAGACACTGGAATTATGGCTGTTATGATAAAAAGGTGGACTGGAGGTGGGAATGAATGTGATCAAATGGATGGCACTGAGAACTTTTTGGCTATAAACGATGATGTTGATTTGTGAAGAATATTTT
>JACEEZ010002765.1:564457-586957 GCA_016584305.1 Chionoecetes opilio
ACCCTTTTCCAACCCCAAATATACCCTTTCTCATCCCTCTCGTCTAAAAAGGGTAGATAAAGGGTAGATGAAGGGTATAATCGGCAGCATCTACCCTCCAGCCTGGACATAGGGTTTAAAAAGGGTAGTGATGGTGCGATGTAACGATTCTACCCTTAATATACCCCTTATTTCTGAGTGTGTAACGATGGATGTGTTATTGACAGCCAACGACATTATACAGGAGTGTGCAAAATAATTGTGTTGTATAGACTGTTTCGCCTCACCCATAAGCGAATGTGACCCAAATACTCCACAGCGATCACCTTGAATTACGACAAAACACCTGAAGAGACACATACACAGGTATATTAAAGCGTAAATTCTACTTCTTGTTGGGAGAAATTTGTGTCGAGTCAATTCTGTTATTTTGAATTCGGATCTTGGATTTGGATTTTGGATTGTTATTAGTCGATTCTGTTCATTTATTCTGTTTATTATTGGTGCATTAAAATCAAATACAAGTTATCTTTCTACTCACTCTATCATGTTCTCGTTAAGCATGACAATCAATTAATAGAGGGAAAGACGGCAAGACTACCCTATTTACATGTATCATTGTATAGTTATTGCGTTGTTTTCTTGTATTTCCATAATTAACGTTGCATTGATCACATTCTGAAGTAAACAACGAAAACTTAATCGCCTAAACTTAGGGGAGAGCGGGGCAGGTTGCATGGAAGGTAGGTTGCATCATTGCCTCTAACTCGCATTAACTTTTTTTATTATTATTATTGTTGTAGTTGTAGTAGTAGTAGTAGTAGTAGTAGTAGTATGTATTAAGACGATGTACGTGTGATAGCATGCGAGTTAGAGGCAATGATGCAACCTACCCTCCATGCAGCCTGCCCCGCTCTCCGCTACTTACGAATTAAATCTTTTCAAGCGAAGAGTGACAAGACACCTCCCGAACTCTTTTTATTTTCTCTTACTGTCTTCTTTATAGGGACTGCCATCTAAGCGTGTTTTTTGTTACTTTTTTTTTGCCCTTGGCCAGTCCTTTGTGATGTAAAAAAAATGTAAACAAAAAAGCTGGCATGTCGTCTGAGGTGTCTATCGTTGCCTTGTGCGAGTGCCGGCAGCAGAGGCCCGGGCGGGACATTTACAGGGGACTACCTCCTGCCGGGGTATACACAGGCTATAGAGGGAAAACATCACCCCTTCCCTCCCCTTCTCTCCTTCCCTCCTTCTTTCTCCCCTTCCCTCCCCTTAACCCGTTCCCTCCCCTTCACCTCTTCCCTCCCCTTCTTTCCTTCCCTCCCAATCACCCCTTCCCTCCCCTTCACCCTTTCTCCCCTTCCCTCTCCTTCACCCTCCCTCCCCTTCCCTCCCCTTCACCCCTTCCCTCCCCCTCTCCCTCGACGCTCTACAACCTTCCATTCTTTCCTTCCCTCTCCTTCACCCCTTCACCCCTTCCCTCCCCTTCACCCCTTCCCTCCCCTTCACCTCTTCACCCCTTCCCTCCCCATCTCCCTGACGCCATCACGCCCTGACGCCACAGAGACAATTACAGTGAATAAACTTATAATTAACTCAGAAACGGCTCAGTATCATTAAGGAACGTCTATTAAAACAGCAAATTAAATTACAGCTCGAGGTTAATGTGACTCGGTGCAAACAACATAGCAATTAATTAAGACACCAGCCAGTACACTGAATTCAATTACACCAATTACACCAAATTGAAGGCAATTAAGGTAATCACAGAGTTCTTACCTGCCAATAAACATTTACCTGGATAGGAGAAGACTCTTTATGTTTACTTTATGTATCGAAGCTGCTTATGTATCGAAGAAATTTGTCTTGAAGGAAATCTGGAAAACCGTACGTCGAGAGAGAGAGAGAGAGAGAGAGAGAAGAGAGAGAGAGAGAGGAGAGAGAGAGAGAGAGAGAGAGAGAGAGAGAGAGAGAGAGAGAGAGAGAGAGAGAGAGAGAGAGAGAGAGAGAGACAGACAGACAGACGAGACAGACAGACAGACAGACAGACAGACAGACAGACAGACAGACAGACACAGACAGACAGAGAGAGAGAGAGAGAGGAGAAGAGAGAGAGAGAGAGAGAGAGAGAGAGAGAGAGAGAGAGAGAGAGGAGAGAGAGAGAGAGAGAGAGAGGGAGAGAGAGAGAGAATAGGTTAGGAGTCTAAGCAAGGAAACATTGATGAAGGACAATGAATGAGAGGTAAAAGTAGAGAGGAAGGGGAGGGAGGGGAGGGAAGGGGAGGGGAGGGAGGGAAGGGAAGGGGAGGGAAGGGAAGGGAAAAAAAAAGGAAAGAAGGTCAAGGGGTAAGGGAAGGGAAGGGGAGGGAAGGGAGGGAAGGAGGGCAGGAGGTTGAGAGGAAGGGAAGGGAGGGAAGGGAGGGAGGGTAGGAGGAGGGTGAGAGGGAGGGAAGGGAGGGAAGGAGGGGGGAAAGAGGGAGGGAAGGGAGGGAAGGAGAGGGAAGGAGGGTAAGAGAGGGAGGGAAGGGAGGGAAGGGGGAGGAGGGTTCTTATCTGATCTTTCCTAAATGAATCAATTAGTGAGAGATTTCGCTCGATGTCGCACGCCATCTTGTTCCCGTCTGTTCTCTCTCTCTCTCTCTCTCTCTCTCTCTCTCTCTCTCTCTCTCTCTCTCTCTCTCTCTCTCTCTCTCTGTACTATGTGTGTAGTAGAGATGTATCGGATATCCGCTTCCGCATGCACATCTGCAGAACATCCGCATATTTTTTGACATCCGCATCCGCACCCACATTTGTGATAAATGAAACATCCGCATCCGCACCACACATAAAGAGGATGTGGCGGATATACATTACGGAGCTGAGCTTGTATTTTGATCTTCTACAATATTATTATACCTTACATTAATTGCTCTCAATTTTACATAACCTAATAAACGGTGTCAAGAGAGAGAGAGAGAGAGAGAGAGAAGAGAGAGAGAGAGAGAGAGAGAGAGAGAGAGAGGAGAGGAGAGAAGGAGAGGGGAGGAGAAGAGAGAGAGAGAGTGGGTGGCGTGACGGTGTGTGTGTGTGTGTGTGTGTGTGTGTGGTGTGTGTGGTGTGTGGTGTGTGTGTGTGTGTGTGTGTGTGGGGTGGGTGGTGTGTGTCCCGCAACTTGGTAACACAGGTTGTGTGGCTGAAACTCGTCATACAACCTAAACATTTGATATGCAGTATTAGGATCTGCCATATGGTCAAAACTGGTGTTTATAACAATATCATGAAAAAAATCCGCATCCGCATCCGCATTTTAGTATAAACAGATATCCGCATATACATCTGCATCCGCATTTTAATATAAACAGATATCCGCATATACATCCGCATCCGCATTTTAGTATAAACAGATATCCGCATATACATCCGCATCCGCATTTTAATATAACAAATCCGCATATACATCCATCCGCATTTTAATTAAACAGATATCCGATAACACCGATCCGCATTTAGATAAACAGAAATCCGATATACATCCGCATCCGCATTTTAGTATAACAGAACCGCATGTACATCCTATCCGCATTTAGTATAAACAGATATCCGCATATACATCCCCATCCGCATTTTGAAAACAGATATCGCATAAAACATCGCATCCGCATTGTTAGTATAAACAGATATCGCATGACATCCCATCGATTTAGTATAACAATATCCGCAATACATCCCCATCCGCATTTAGTAAAACGATACGCAGTACATCCTCATCCGCATTTTAGTATAAACAGATATCCGCATATACATCCGCATCCGCAAAATAAGTAGGACATCCGCATACACATCCTCATCCGCGGGTCTCTGAATTTTCAAATCTGATAAATCACTATAGTGTAGGAGAGGGTAAATGAAAGAGAGAGAGAGAGAGAGAGAGAGAGAGAGAGAGAGAGAGAGAGAGAGAGAAGAGAGAGAGAGAGAGGGGAGAGAGAGAGAGAGAGAGGAGAGGGGAGAGAGAGAGAGAGAGAGAGGAGAGAGAGAGAGAGAGAGAGAGAGAGAGAGAGAACAAAAAAAAATGAGATATGGAGGGCAGATATCAACGTAAATTCATTTATCGTTAAATTTTAAATCTACACAAATTGACTGAGCGTTTGGTAATTGGATAATTTACCTTCATAAGCAGCAAAAATGTTCATGACACCGGTAACGAACCTTTTTTTTTATTAATTCATATATACACGAATTTTCAATAAAAATCAGAAATTCTAAATCATGTTGCGAATTTTCTGCATATTATCGGAGATTTTTTTTTCTTTAACGTCTGGATATCGTAAAGCGAAAATGTTATACGGAGAAAAAAATATCTAAGTTCATGTGACCTGATATTATTTTTTACTATAACTAAGCTCTACCTTATTAGTCATTCTTCCTGTTCTTTACTAGTTTATGTAGTTTACTAGTAATTTTGCACGTTCAAAAACCGGCAAATCGTATATAAAAACATCATTTTCATCACTATCATCACCTGTTTTCATCATTATTACCATCACAGTCTTCATCATTATTACCATCAGTCTACATCATATTACCATCACTATCATCATCATTATTACCATCACTATCATCATCATTATTTTCCTCACTGTCATCATCATTTATTACCATTACTAATATTCTTCCTAGCATCATCGTATCTTTACTCATCCAGCCAGCCAGGTATCAACAGAGCGTCATGGTTAGCAGGCTCGGAGCACAAGCCACATGGTCGCCTTCCGAGTCCTTAGCCTGAGGAAGGATGTATAACCCCTTGAGACCCAGAACGTAATTTCCATTGTAATTTGGCTACCATTAGACGATTTTTAATGCATATAAGCAATATTTTATAGATATGGACCTGTTTAATATCCTTGTTCACTAGCTAATTTAGTATATTAAGTTATTTTTCGTAATTTTATGGTTAACAACAGACGATTTTATATAGCAAAGGAAAGATCTGGGCGTTAAAGATTGGGGTTAAGCTGATCTGTTTTCATGTATGCATAGCAGTTCTTGTGGGCGGTAAGCATGTGTATAGTAGATGATAATTTCTATGATCTTCTGTTCCGGTAGTTATGGAAGATCTAATCCACTCCTTTCCTGTGTGTGTGTGTGTGTGGTGTGTGTGTTGTGTGTGTGTGTGTGTGTGTGTGTGTGTGTGTGTGTGTGTGTTGTGTGTTTTGGGTGTGTTGGGGTGTGTGTTGTGGTATGTATGTATGTATGTATGTATGTGTGTGTGTGTGTGTGTGTGTGTGTTGTGGTGTGTGTGTTTTGTGTGTGTGTGTGGGGTGTGTGTGTGTTGTGTGTGTGTGGTGTGGTGTGTGTGTTTGTGTGTTAAGCCAAGCCACACGATAAATAAATGGACCCTTTGTATTGATTAGTATTATTAGTGTTATCATTATCCTTATCATCACTATCATTGTTTTTTTGGAGGGAACCGACGCTCTGCACCTATCCACTAATCACCGGATCCGGAATTCCACTCATTAACTCGCCCGCATCTGTCAATTCGACCCAATAAATAATGACATTCTGATCACAATCGCCTGACTCTCCATCGTTCCCCTTGACTATTACTGAAGGAAACAAAGAATATAATCAACAAATTCTAAACATAGCAATAAACATGAAGCTACTATTGCACAACATATAAAAAAGAAACTTATATATTACGCATGTGTTACTAATGAAAACAATTATATGAAGAAAATTATAAAGTCATAAACGCACGAATAACTGCAATAAATATGAAGTTACCATTGCATTACGTCTAAAAAGAAACTATATACGCATATATTACTAATGAAAGTGAATTATTATATGAGGAAATTTATAGTCATCGAAAATTAACAGTCATAAAGCACATAGCAATAATAATGAAGCTACCATTGCATACGTAGTACAAAAAGAAATCTATATATTACGCATGTGCTACTAATGAAAAATATATATATATGAGGAAAAGTATAGTCATCGTGAATTAACGTAAAAACTGTCAAAAACGCACAAATAACTACTAGCCCGGGCGTTAGTAAATGAGGGGGGACATCCCGGAAAAAACCCCCAAAATTTTTTCAGGACTCTAAGGCTCCTAGCTATGATTTTGAGAGGGGGAAAAATGATCCCATCACTCGATGGCTATAAGGACGCTTCTTATTATTTTGACATTTCCGCTGGGGAAAATTAGGTAAATGGGTTTTTTAAAAGAATGTCATAAGGAAAAATGTTTTGGATGCAAGTTATCTTATTATTATTATTTAAAAACTCCAGAACAAAAATTTTCCAATTGGTGTCAAAAAACATAAATTAAATATTTTTCGACTTTAAACTCCCCTGGGGACTCGCGAAATGCCATGTATTTTTATTACAAACCAATTAAAACATACTCCTTGAAATTAAAAAATGACAGTGGTTAATCTACTGACGGTGCATTTGAAAATAATTTTCCCTTTAAGCTCTTTATACAAAATCTGTTCTTCCTGTACAGCTCAGGAATCCATGTCTTTGTTAAAGCACCAGTATCACAATGCGGGTATATTCAAAATTTAATTAGTGCCCTACTTCTCACTTTTGAGCTGCACAGTTCGGTGCATTTCCAGCGGGCTTTCTTGCATGAACACTCCCCCAAAACCTGCACCCTTTTGCAGGCCCCTTTTTCCAAGTTATTTACCCCTTTTTCTCCCGCGGGCTGCGAGCTCCGACAGGAACCCAGGATTTTGTTTCTGCATCCAGTTCCAACCGCGCCTTCAGCTTTTGGTGTCTGTTGTTGGGCCGGGTGCGGTTTCCAGATCCCACCTGTACCTGCCGTTTGGTTCGCAGCAGGGCCTGTTGATTTGGGGGAATGTTCTCCATCTTTTCTGTTTTTCGGCAGAACAGCCCTTCTTGCTTCATTCACCACACCAAGGGCTGGTCTGTCATGTAAAAACGATGTAAAACTTTCCACATCTGGAACCCGGGAAATCCAGGGTATTTGTGCATTGGATTTCTACGATGAAGTTGAAGCATTGTGATTTTGGGTATAGGCCCCCATTTTTCCCAAACCGACTTTTTTCCCCCTTTCCCAAAGAAAAAGAATCGTATCACCCCGTGAAGCTGGGGAAACATTTTAGGCTGTGGACTTCTCTTTGCCCAGAGTACTACAGAGGCATTATGTGTGGGAAAGGAATTCTTCCCACTGCCGAAGGCGACCCAGATGTCACCGATGGATACTTGCTGGCTAAAAAAGTGATATTTCCCGAGAGGATGACAGAACGTCATATCCCGGTGCGTACCAAGCATGTGGTGCTCCCTCTCTAGGGCATTTTGTAGAGGCCCCACAATTCTTGTGCGCCTCTTCGTGGTAAAAGGGCGGCATCGAGTGGTCGTGCCACTGCAGACTACGGGGCTCCAGATTGAAAAACCTGCTTTCCGTCGGGGAAGGTAGGGGATACAATCTTCTCTGATGGAACTGGAAGGTTCTACCTTTTTTTGGGGGGGTCCGCAGGAAATGGGGCCAATTGCCGGGGACCTTGGGTCGGGCCTCCCTTCCTTCGTACACCTTTCCCCTTTCTCTCTGTTGATTCTTTGATACTGTTGTCCAGGGACCTGTCCCATACCACATTACTCTCATAGAGGTTTTCCCGTTGGCTCATGATGTGGGGAACAAACACTCCACTTTCATAAACGTCAAAAGTATGTGCCGTCACTGGGAGGGGTCCACAGCCACCATCGAGCACTCTAAATCAAAGGCCCAAGGGGTTTTTCTTGCGTCTTCTTGGCCAGAATTTGGTGAGATCGACTTCTTCCCCTTTTCGCAGCTTCCCCCTTTCAGCCAAAAAAGGAGGGAGGGTGATTCTCATCTTTAAAGGTGTCCCCGGTTCCCCCCACGGTGCTGGTGGCTATTAGAGCGGGAAAAAGGGCCACGTCCCTCCTTCAGCATAACACTTGTCCGCCCTCTTACTCTTTGTCTTTGGTGTTGGGGACTGAACAGGGGGAATTTGTTTTTCCCTTTAAATTGGGTCATGGGTGGAGTGTGTCATCGCAAAACCTGACTTCTTGTTGTCTCATACTGCTTCTTGCCACAGGCTCTCGTGCGCTGTGTTGACAAAAGATGGTCGATGACTTCCTGTGTCAAGTGCCGGAGTTCTGGGGTGTCATCCTTGAATGTTTCCCATCTCACTATACCCGATAAGGTCCCAGTTTGCTTCTGGAGTCTTTTGGGTAGTAGACCCCCCGTGATGGTTTCGGTCATCATTTTTGGGTGTCGGCATCTGCTCCCCGAACTCTGCCAGGGGTCGCGCCCGCTCCGTCCGAAAAATTCCGTTTTCACAAAAATGGGTTTTATAGGGCTTCTGATAATTGATCGTTTGTCTCCCCTCTCAAAAACATAGCTAGGGCCCGTAGAAAGCCTAACAAAATTTGGTGCTTTTATCCGGGATGTCCCCCCTCCTCTTGAAAACTGGTCCTTAGCGGCCTCACTATCCGTTTTTTTTTATTGAAAATATAAACTTCAAAAACCAAAAAACTACCGTATTTTTTCTATTGAACATATAAACTGTCAAAAAAGCACAAATAACTACCGTATTTTTTCTATTGAACATATAAACTATCAAAAACGCACAAATAACTACCGTATTTTTCTATTGAACTAAACTATCAAAACGCACAAAAATTTTGCGAAACATAAAAATAAGTTGTCGTGCCCGAAAAAAAAAGGGGTAAATTTGTAAATTTGATATAAAAAGAAGGTTAAATTCCCATAGGGACGCGCGGCTATGAGAGGCCCGGCGCACGCTCAGACATAATATTTCTCTTCTCTTATTACTTGGAATGATTAACCCCTTCACGCCCAGATCTTTCCTTTGCTATAAAAAAAAAATTGTCAGTTGTCGAGCCATAATATTACGAAAAGTAACTGAATATACCAAATTAGTTAGTCGACAAAGGGAAAATACAGGGCATTCATAAAATTTTTGCTATATTCACTAAAAATCGTCTAATGGTACCCAGATTGCAATGGAAATGACCTTCTGGGCCTCAAGGGGTTAAGTACGTCAATGTATATCAATAGTCCAGTTTAGTCCACACAAGACAACGAAAATATCATGGCATGAGGTCCATAAAAGAGCTTCGCGTAACCCTTGAAGCCCATAACGTAATTTTCATTGTAATTTAGCTAAAAACAGACGATTTTTAGTGAATATAAGCAATGTTTGATAGACATCACCTGTTTGGTATCCTTGTCGACTAACTAATTTGATATATTCAGTTACTTTTCGTGATTTTATGACTAACAATATACGATTTTATATAGCAAAGGAAAGATGTGGGCGTGAAGGGGTTAATGGACCGTGGAATATATGTATAAATAATTGATTATGAACATTATTATATTACAGCAAGCCGAATAAACTATCAGTATCGAGTATCAGACACCCGACACGACTCCCTTGTCACGCCTCCTCCTCGCCTGTGCCCTAAAATACCTCGCCACTTCATTTCCAGGTGACATAACAATGGGGAATTAAATGGAAATGCATAGAAATGTTTAGTTTTTAGACACGGGATACTTTTGTTAATTACTGATTAGAGTAAATTTATGGTCCATGAGTGATTTTGGTATATCATGTAATTTCTTTTTATGCATTTTTGTAAATAAAATATCTTTCTATCTATAGAAGATAACTATTTTTAATGAACAATTACTTGGTTTGTGACGCTTTTCTTCTCTCTAATATTTCGTGAGTTTTTATGTTGAGTGATTATGATGAGTGATAGACCTTCTTGTAGCGTTGTGTTGATTTGTTTTTAATGATGGCATCGTCTCCAATTGGGGATTCGCTCTTTATCAGATTTGCTTTCGTTATTACATGCGATATTCTATTGACTATGTAAGTGGATTAATAATTGACTAACCTCTCTTATTCCCTCCTCCATCTCTCTCTCTCTCTCTCTCTTTCTCTCTCTCTCTCTCTCTCTCTCTCTCTCTGTATAAGGCCAATCCTGGAAGCTTAATCAAGTCACAGGTACGTAAACAGTGCATAAAAACAAGTTACAATTTTGCTCTCTTCTCGCCTCGATTCGATTAAAACATCTCAAAATTCTGACTTGTTTTGAGCAGAGTACGCGACATAACCCTTACTATAATCTTTCTAACTATAACTCTATCTTTCTATTAACCTTACTAGCTTTGCTCAGCACGTTCATATCACGTTCTATCATATCAACACGAGGCGATATCAACAGGATTATCAATTATAACCTTCAAGAAACGCCGCCTATCGGAAAACTAATCCAGATCTTCAAAAAATACTCATGAGAATATACTGAAAACATCTTTGGATTTAGTGAATGAATTTATGAATGTTTAGTGAGTGAATTTACAGTGTTAACCTGATGAATGCCAGGGTTTAGGATGAGACGTAGGTGTATATAGGTAAAATTCACTACACTGGAATTTTACACTAGAATTACACTATAGAACTTTACACTAGAATTGCTGATTTTAGAATATGCTTTTTTATCCAAATCAGATGAATAAGAAATGACTTAAATCACAAACAATATCCAAAAAGCTATTATCACGTTTTCTTATGAGCAGAAAATGAGAGCTGAAATTATTTTCATCTGCAGGGAGAGAGAGAGAGAGAGAGGGAGAGAGAGAGGCAGAGAGAGGGGGAAAGGAGGAGGAAGGAGAGGGGGGAAAGAAGGAAGAGAGAGAGAGAGACTGACAGGACCATTTTCAGCCATTTAATTTCGTTTAGTTACAAATCGGTGTTTCCATGGAGGGCTAGACCTGTGTGTGTGTGTGTGTGTGTGTGTGTGTGTGTGTGTGTGTGTGTGGTGCGTGTGTGTGTGTGTGTGGTGTGTGTGTGTGTGTGTGTGTGTTGTGTGTGTGTTTGTCTGTCTACGCCGCCACGCACGTCTCCCGGATAATAAAGCACAATAGCGGCGGTCTAGCCTCGGCACCTCTATCAACGTACCAGGGAAAGAGAAGAATGTAGTAATCTGGACGGCGACTGAAAAGAGAAAACACTGAAGATGAGAGGCAGCGGTGCGCGTCCCGAGAGGGCTTAACGCGCCTCCCTCTGAACTTGCAGTGAAGAGAGCAGTCTGTATTAACACCTATGAAGCCCAAAACGTTATTTCCATTGTAATTTAGGTAGGCCATTAGACGATTTTAATGAATATAAGCAACATTTTATGATTGACCGTTTATTTAACTTTTCCCCGCGAGCTAATTTTTGGTTTAAATAGGTTATTTTCGTAATTTATGCTGGCTAAAAACAACGTTTTTATTATCAAAGGGGAAAGATCTGGGCGTGAAGGGGTTAAGTAACAGTGTACAGTATTGACTATCGTAAGGCACGTGGGTTATGTGGAGAGCGGATTTTCAACGAATTACAAGGTGATATTATTATTTTTACATTTCTGAATCATCTTTTTGCATCCATTTCATTGTTGTTTTATTTTAACACATGATCAGGTCTATATCTTTATCGTGGTCTGTATCAGGTCTATATCGTGGTCTTTATCAGGTCTATATCTTTATCGTGGTCTAATTTCGTTGCACTTCAATGCCAAGTCATCCCTTCAGATCGCCCTCAAAGCGACGCCACTTAACGAGCCAGGGTGGGGTGAGGGGCGCGTCTGTACAGAGCAGCAATTACGGCTCATTGAGGGAGGCTGCGGAATGCCGGGAATGTGACACTTAGCTCCTGTTTACCCCGGAAAGACAAGGAAGGCTATCCAATGTTACCATTCCCCTGCCTGCCTCTGCGTGCCTCGGCGTGCCCTGATGACTCGCGGTGCAGAGGGCGGGAGGGCCGTGGCTGCCTCGTCAAGGGCATCAGCCAACGCGACCAATACAAGAATGGTGACAGTGACATGGCCTTGGTGTGATGCCGTGCGCGATACAGTCCACCTGCACCGACCTGCCCGTCATTATATATAGGGGTCCAGATAATCACTGTGTCGCTCATGGTGGACGTGTGAGCCTGTGTGGAGGTGGAGGCGTTGCGACACACACACAGGCCGGTATACACGAAGGGCGTAATTATGCTTCCTAAGTAATAATGACAAATAATTAATTGCTGCCGCCTGTGTGTGATTGTGGTGGTGATGATAGTGGTGATGCAGAGAGGATAGGACAACAAAATGAGTGACAGTGACTATGAACATGATGATGATAGTGAGTGCCATGGGTGTGAGGGCATGCAGTGAGAGTACATAACAGTAAGCGTCAAGGACCCACCTGGAGGCGTGCCGGTGGTGCTGGAATCGTCTGTGTCGCCGCCGTCCTCCCTGTCGCCGACTGCTCTGCCTCCGCCGCCGCTCCTCGCCGGGGAGGCCGCGGCCTCCCCGGCGTTCATGTTGTGTGTGTTGTTCATGTTGTTCATGTTGTTTGTGGAGGTGTTGTTGTTGAGGCCGTGCAGGTGTGGCGGGGAAGGGGAGCCCTTGAGCGGCGCGCGGAAGCCCAGGATGGCATCGATGGTGTGCGAGGGACAGGAGGCCGTGAGGGCGCCGATGCCCGCCACGCCCACCACGCCCGCGACGCCGCCGCCTACACCACCACCACCACCCTCGTACCTCTCCAGCGCGGCCTTGGCGGCGACCTCAGACCTCTGCAGCTCCGCGGCCAGCTCGGCGACGGGCTTGGAGACCTCCAGCGAGAACTTGGTGTCCTGCGCGGCGCCCTCGGGGTAGCCGTACTTCCTGTCCGAGACGAAGGAGTTCTCGAAGTCCCTGTGAGTCTTGGCGTCCAAGGCGAGTCTGTGACGGGCGTCCAGCTCCAGGAGGTGGGCGTGGGCGTGGGCGTGGGGCAGCAGGACCGCCGCCTGGCCTAGCTCCGCCGTGGTGAGGGCCATGCGCCGCGGACACTCGATCACCGGGCACTGGGGTCAGCTGAGGGGTGACCACACAGACAAGGTCACAGCAGGTCACGGCAGGACGCGGCAAGATCGGTCCGTCACACGTAACTGAGCGTGGCGGCCATGACACCAGGAAGAGCCCGCCGCTACTCAGAGTGGCGCCAAATGGCCGTGCCGAGAAGACAGACTTGTGTGTTACAACTTGTTCGCGGGACACTCCTTCCCTCCGCGGCCACGCGCCCCGCCCACCGGCCAGCCAGGCGCGCCGCTGATTGGCCCGCCGCCACTCTGTTATCACAAGGGCGTGGTCTATCGACTGGAGGGCGTGACGTCATCTCCCCTTCGCCAATCAGCGCCCAGCATGTCAAGTAATGGTTAGATGAAAGCGCTGACTCGAGCCCCAATTGAAGCGATTTGTACCGTAATGAAATTATATGTGTGTATCAAAGGAAATAAATTGATATCAACAACCCCCAGACACTAAACGGTCTTTTATCAGGAGGCCGCCGTGAAAAATTGGCCGGGAAAACAGTTGCCGGGACCAGATGTCGGCACGGAGGGACCGAACGAAATTTTGTGCGTTATGTGGCGCCGGAGAAATAATTGAGTAGTGACAACTCATTAGGCGTGGGCACAATGGGCGCGATAGAAAAGGCCCCACAAGCCGCCCGCGCCGCACCTGCAGATGGAAAGATAGAGACACACTCAATCCACTCCCTCTTTCTTCCGACATCATTCGTTCCCAGAATTCCTCATTTCCTTGACTTAAAGAAATAATGTTTCGCTTTAGTGGAGGAGGAGGAGGAGGAGGAGGAGGAGGAGGAGGAGGAGGAAGAGATGGAGGAGGAGGATTGAGGAGGAGAAGGCGGCGGAGAAGTGGTGGAGGAGGAGGAGGAGCAGAAGGAGCAGAAGGAGGAGGAGGAGGAGGAGGAGGAGCGGGGAGATGGAGTGGAATTAGATCAACGCCTTTTGTGAGATGTATTCAAATTTACGAATTATGGTGAGTCAGCGAGGGTGTTACGGCGTTTAGTGGCGGGAAGGAGGAGGAAGGAGAGGAGAGGGAAACAGTGCAGCTCTGGAGACCAAACATTATAGGTCGAGCTGGTTTTTGAGACAATGGTGAGTGAGGAGAGGGCGTCGTGTGTGTGTGTGTGTGTGTGTGTGTGTGTGTGTGTGTGTGTGTGTGTGTGTGTGTGTGTGTGTGTGTGTGTGTGTTACCCTCGCCCCTACCGATCAATATACGCACGCCATCCCGACGGTGGGGCGCTTAGAGGGAGCTACGAGAGGCTTGGGGTAGGAGGGGGAAGGGGAGGAGGGAGAGGAGGGGACGTTGAGGTGAAGGGACGCGGGAAGAGGGGGGACAGGGGGGAGAGGGGGGCGGGGGCGGCGTCAGTGGGGGGCTGAACGCACGGTAAGCCCCCTAACTAGGCGTCCCGCTAAGGATATCAGTGTCTGGGGAAGCGCTCTCAATGCTCTCTTAATAGCAGCGTTTTGGAGTATACTTTTCGCCTTACCAACTTGCTCAAGGGTGTCAGAACGCATAGGGATCGCTTTTTACTCCTCACTCATCTTTATCTTGGTTGCTATCACTTCCTTTGTTGCACTGAGCCCGATTCTCTCTCTTAAATTCCTCCCTCCAGACCGAAATATTGATCGTGCGCGCATCGTGAAGTATTTCCAAAGACTCGGGGAAATAGTTCGTGTGTTACTATAATACCGGTGTTGACTTACCTTACTGTGTGTTGAGGCCATGATGAGCTTGCCTATGGAAGAGAGAAATACGTAGTTAGGGTATGTTAAGTTAGGGTTGTTAAGGTAAGGGTTAAGGTTAGGTAGGTTAGGTTTAAGGTTAAGGTTAATAATAATAAATGGTACTATAGATTAACATATGAATAAGGTCAATGCAATAAGACTGATATAAACAATGGCATGACGGATAATATGAAAGAAAACGAAAGATGGGGTAAAAGAGAGAAAAAATAGACATTAGGTTAGGTTAGGTTAGGTTAGGACACATATACTAGGTTAGGTTAGGTTAAGCTAGGTTAAAAAAAAACTGAAGTAGAATAATGAAATGAACCGATGAATTAATACAAAAAAAACATGCAATTCTATAAAGGAAAGAAAGGAAAAATATTATATAAGAAAAATAATAAGATACAAGAGAGATAAAAAATGACAGAACATTAACCTACCTAACAGAAAAAAATATGATGAAGAAAAAAGAATATAAGAGAGAAGAAAGAGATAGAAGCAAGAAGAAAAATATAAAAAATATGAAAATGCACAAAAAAATTAGAGGACATGAAATTTTACGTTGAATTAGACACAAAAAGGGAAAAAAGAGGAGAAAATAGGAATTACATTTAGTGAGGAAGGAATTAAAGCCCCAAAATATGATAAAAAAATATAAAATGCAGAACAGAATTAGAAGACGTTAAATTTTACGTTAATTACACACACAAAAAGTGAAACAAAAATGTGAATGGAGAAAATAGGAGGAGGTAAATTTAGTGAGGAAGGAATTAAAGGTTAAAGAAAATATGCTAACAAAAAAAAGATCAAATGCACAAAAGAATTAGAAGACATGAAATTTTACGTTAATTACACACACACAAAATAGAAAAAAAAGAGGAGAAACTAGGAGGAGGTAAATTTAGTGGGGAAGGAATTAATAACCCGCAAAAAATATAAAATGCCCACTAGAATTAAAAGACGTGAAATTTTAACGCTTAATTACACACAAAAAAAAGTGGAACAAAAAGGTGAATGGAGAAAATAGGAGGAGGTAAATTTAATGAGGAAGGAATTAAGACCCACTTTCTGGCGGAGACGTGTTGTCGACGGCAGGCTGGGGCTTGTTTTTGTGCGGGAAAGAGGGTAAAGAGGGGAATAGGGGGTGGGGATGTGAGGGTTGAGGGGTGGGGAGTGGGGAAGACGTGGAATGAGGGGTGATGGGAGGCGGGGGGTGAGGGGGAGGGGAAAGAGGGGAAGGGGTGAGTGAGGGAAGACGGGTGGTGAGGGAAAGGCGGGGTAGGGGTAGACAGGGAGTGAGGGGAAGGCGGGGGGTGAGGGGATGGGGGGTGAGGGTGTGGGGAGTGAGGGAGGGGAAGGCGGGGGATGAGGGAAAGGTGGGAGTGAGGGGAGTGAGGGGTGAGGGGTCATATCCATTGAGGGAGATAGAGGGGAAATGAGGTGTGAGGCGCGGCGAGGATCTGAGGGGAAGACAAACGGCGGGAGCTTTACAGGGAAAGAAGGAAAGAAGTCTGGTGGTCGCTAGAGAGAGGAAGGAAGGTCGCGCGTTCAATCACACCTTCCCTATCACTCAATTATCTTTTTCTTGATCTCGTAACCTCAATATGAAAAGGAAATGGAAGCTAAAGAAAAAAAATGTTAAAAAAGTGGAAAAAAAGGGCATAAGAACACTAGAGCAAAAAAAAGTGGAAAAAAAGACATCAGAACACTTAAGTAAAAAAAAAGTGGAAGAAAAGGGCATAAGAATACTAGAGCAAACAAAAGTGGAAAAAAAGACATGCGAACACTTAGGTAAAAAAAAAGTGGAAAAAAAAGACATGCGAACACTTAAGTAAAAAAAAAGTGGAAAAAAAAGACATGCGAACACTTAAGTAAAAAAAAAGTGGAAAAAAAAGACATGCGAACACTTAAGTAAAATAAAAGTGGAAAAAAAGACATGAATACACTTATGTAAAAAAAAATGTAAAAAAAACAGGAAACACTTAAGTAAAAAAAAGTGGATAAAGACATGAATACACTTATGTAAAGAAAAAGTGGTAAAAAAGACAAGAGAACACTTAAAGTAATCGTCCAGACCATTTCATCATTCTTGATTTAATGCAGTCAAAATATAGCCATTATCGAGTATATCAACGATATGTTGTCACTTTTTGCATCCAGTCACCCGTTTTTAAATGATCCGCAATCAAATGTAAATTCCCCAAGCTCTCTAAACACAACAGGCGACCAGCAGACGACGCACCATAGCTCGGTGACGTCACGTCAGGAGGCCTCCCAGCCCCGCGCTAATACAAATACACGTAAACATAGAAATAAATATAGTACTTGAAGAATTTGGGTGTTTCTGATATTTTTTTTTTGCGATATGGCATATACTTGCATCTTTTATGGGTGCAGCAAGAAAGCTGTGCCTTTCCAGAGAGCTTATCACCCGTTTCCAACCAATACGGCCACGATATATGTGTGGAGACGTGTGTGCGCCGGGCGAGAGGCGGACAACGGTCTGCAGAAAGAAAGAAAGAGAAGAGACGAGCGATGAATGAGTGAAGAAAACATGGCGTGAGGAGTTGAGGGATGTAGAGGAGGGAAGGGAAGTTACCTCACAGACACGTGTACTATTATTGGTAGAGGCAAAGCAGCACAAAATGGGAGGCACAGGTATATAAGGAGAGGGAAGAAGGGGAGGGGGGAGAGGGGGCACAAGTGAGGAGAGAGGAGAGGGGAGGGGGTATGGGTAAGAGGGGGGTAAGGGGTACAGATGAAGAGAGGGGAGGGAGGGAAGGGTAAAGGTGAGTCTAATATTGAACTGGCAACACTGGCAAAGAAAAGATTAATTACGTGTAGAAAAACAAAAGAAAAATATAATGAGGGAAGATTGCCCTAAAAATTCCTTCATGAAAGTTAAGAAAAGCCTCTAATATCTCTCTCTCTCTCTCTCTCTCTCTCTCTCTCTCTCTCTCTCTCTCTCTCTCTCTCTCTCTCTCTCTCTCTCTCTCTCTCTCTCTCTCTCTGGTGTGTGTGTGTGTGTGTGTGTGTGTATGTGTGTGCGTGTGTGTGTTTTCCATCTCCCCCTTTCCTCTCAACTGTCCCTTCCCTCTCTTCCGGCTCCTGTGATTACGTTCCCTCTACTCTGCTTATTGCCTTCTCTCCTTCCCTCGTTCCTGTTAGCTCTCCCTCTCCCCTCTCTCTCCCCTCTCTCTCCCCTCAGGCAAGCGTAGGCCACCGTCTCTTATAAGCATTGCAACGACAAACTATTCAAATGACTTTAACTTCCAATCGCTTGCAGTTACTCTCGATAGGATGAAAAATTTGTGGTTCCTCGCGCGCCACTGACCAATTTTTATGTCTCCTCCTGTTCCCGCTTTCCCCCCTCATAATACGGTGCTTACGGCCTGCTGTGTTAATCGCCTGCTGGTTAATCGATAAACTCGAGTGCTCAGAATACACCGCCCGGTTAGTTACAATCAAGTGAAATGGACTTATGTTATACCTAGCTAGTTATGGAAAAAAGGTCTCTCTGATTTATTACTTCAGTCACTGGTTATAGTAAAAAAAAGTGTAATGTGTTTCATGTTTGTTTTGTTTATGAGTGAGAGAGAGGAGAGAGAGAGAGAGAGAGAGAGAGAGAGTCGGAGAGAGAGAGGAGAGAGAGGAGAGAGAGAGAGAAGAGAGACGACAGGAGAGAGAGAGAGACGAGAGAGGAGGATCTAGGAGAGAGATAGAGAGAGAGATGAGAGACGAGAGAGGAGTGAGAGTGAGATACGAGAGAGAGAGAATGATGAGGGTGTGACGAGAGAAAAGAAGAAGAAAAAAAAGACGAGAGAGAGAGAGACAGCAGAGAGAGAGAAGAGAGAGAGAAGAGAGAGAGAGAGAGTAGAGAGAAGAGAGAGACACCGAGGAGCGAGAGGACCCCGAGAGAGAGATAGAGAGAGAGAGAGAGAGCGATAGTACATAAGGATTAGGGTATTATATAAGGTAGTAAAATTAAAAGTAGGAAGAATGGAAAGCAGGGAACAAAAAAAGAGACGGAAATTAAGAGAAAATAAAGAACCGTCAAACATGTATTAGGAAAGTAAAAGAAAAGAGAGGAAGAAAATAAAGAAGAGGAAGAAGTTCGAGAGAAGAGGAGGAAAATTTAATGAAATAGAAAAGCCATGAAGAAGGAAGGAAAGAAAAGAGAAAAAGAGAAAAGTACAAGGAAAGAAGGAAGGAAAATAACAAAAAAAACATAAGGCTTCTTAAATATAAATAAATAAATAAAAAATAAATAAATAAATATATAAAAAAATAAAAAAGAGAGAAAGAAAGAGATAAATAAAAAAAATCAATTATAAATAAATTAAAAAATAAAATAAATAAATAAACAAAGAAAATTATACAAAAAGGACAAAAAAAGGGTAGAAAGGAGGGAAGGAAAATAAAATTAAAGAGAATACAATAATGCTATAGGAAATACGACATTAATGGACAAAACTGAGACATAATTGAAGGCATAAATTAAATGATATAAGAAAAAAGGACAAAAAAAACCAAAAGAGGGTAGAAATAAGGACAGGAAAAGGAAGGAAAATAAAATAAAATATAATACAATAATGAAATAGGAAATATGACATTCAGGGACACAAAACTGAGGCATAACTGACAAAAAAAATTAGATGCAAGACAAAAAAGAGGGTAGAAAGAAGGGAAGGAAAAGGAAAGGAAAAGAAAATAAAGGAAAACAGAATAACGCCATAGGAAATACGACATTATTGTTGTATAAAATAAATAAAAAGTTAAAGATAAAAGATAAAAAAACAAAATAAACAAGAGGGTAAGAAGGTGAAAAGAAGGAAAGGAAAATAGAAGAAGAGAAAACAGAATAACGCCATAGGAAATACGACTTTAATAGACACAAAACTGCGACATAACTTGACAAAAAAATAAGATGAAAGAAGACAAAATACAAACAAAAGAGGGTAGAAAGAAGGCAAGGCAAGGGAAAGGAAAATAAAATAAAAGAAAACAGAATAACGCCATAGGAAATACGACATTAATTATCACAAAACTGCGGCATAACTGACTGGACACAAAAACTGCGGCATAACTGACTGGACACAAAAACTGCGGCATTACTGACTGGACACAAAAACTACGGCATAACTGACTGGACACAAAAACTGCGGCATTACTGACTGGACACAAAAACTACGGCATAACTGACTGGACACAAAAACTGCGGCATTACTGACTGGACACAAAAAAAGCGGCATAACTGACTGGACACAAAAACTGCGGCATTACTGACTGGACACAAAAACTACGGCATAACTGACTGGACATCAAAAACTGCGCATTACTGACTGGACATTAAAAAA
Organism: Chionoecetes opilio; assembly: GCA_016584305.1. NCBI lineage: Eukaryota > Metazoa > Arthropoda > Malacostraca > Decapoda > Majidae > Chionoecetes > Chionoecetes opilio. The sequence goes on from JACEEZ010002765.1 coordinate 584,406, forward strand.
ACTGCGGCATAACTGATGGACACAAAAACTGCGGCATAATGACGGACCACAAAAACTGCGGCATACTGACTGGACAAAAACTGCGCTAACTGACTGGACACGAACAGCGGGCATTACTGACTGGACACAAAAATAAGGAATAAACTGACTGGACACAAAAATTGGCATACGACTGGACACAAAAACTGCGGCATACTGAGCTGGACCAAAAACTGCGTGCATTTACTGACTGGACACAAAAACGCGGATAACCGGAACTGGGACACAAAAAACTGCGGATAACTGACTGGACACAAAAACTGCGGCATTACTGACTGGACACAAAAACTGCGGCATAACTGACTGGACACAAAAACTGCGGCATAACTGACTGGACACAAAAACTGCGGCATTACTGACTGGACACAAAAACTGCGGCATTACTGACTGGACACAAAAACTGCGGCATACATAACTGACTGGACACAAAAACTGCGGCATAACTGAACGGACACAAAAAACGCGGCATTACTGACGGACACAAAAAACTGGCGGCATACGGACTGGACACAAAAAACAACGGCATATGGACTGGACACAAAACCTGCGGCATAACTGACTGGAAACAAAAACGCGGCATGACTGACGGGACACAAAATGCCGGCATTTACTGACTGGACATAAAAACAGCGGCATAACTGACTGGACACAAAAACTGCGACATAACTGACAAAAAGGAGATGAAAGAAGACAAAAAACAAACAAAAGAGGGTCAAAAGAAGGCAAGGAAAGGAAAAGGAAAAGAAAAGAAAAGAAAACAGAATAACGGAATAGAAAATACGAAGAAATTTAAAGAAAGTACAATAATGCCATAGGTATTACGACATTAATGGACACAAAACTGCGGCATAACTGAAGGCATAAATCTAATCAGAGTTCCCATTGGTGCCGCCCATTGACTCCCCTCGCCAGTGCTGACATCATGGCCGCTGCTGACGAGCCTCCTGACGTCAGCACAAACTTCCTGACTGAATATCAAATCATCGAAGGGAAAATGGATAAACTTGTATTTCCTATTTGATATATTTTATCTCTCTCTCTCTCTCTCTCTCTCTCTCACTTCCTCTCTCTTCTTCTCTCTCTTCCCTCTCTCTCTCTCTCTCTCTCTATCTCTCTCTATCTCTCTATCTCTCTATCATAACCATAATGTACTTTAAGTTACACTCTCTTGGACTATACTAATAATACCTATATACATTACTACTACCATACATATACTACTACTACTACTACTACTACTATACCACTACAACCAATACTACTACTACGTACTATACCACTACTACTACTACTACTACTACTACTATATACTACTACTGTGCGACTATTGCTGCTACTAATACTTACTACTACTAATACTACTAATACGGCTGCTTACTACTACTATCACTACTTACTACTACTACTAACTACTGCTACCCACTACATCTACTCCTACTACTACTACTACTACTATACTTACTACTACTACTACTATATACTGCTGCTGCTACTACTACTACTACTACCACTACTACTACTACTACAACCACTACTATACTACTACTACTACTATACCTACTACCCATACTACTACTACTACTACTACCAATAATTATACTACTAATAATACTTACCACTAATACTACGATACTATAATACTACTACTACCACTACTACACTTACTACTACTACTAACCACTACTACTACTACTACTAACTTCCACTACTACTGACTACTATACTATTACTACACACTACAACTACTTCCACTACCACTACTACTACTACTACCCCTACCACTACCACTACTACTACTATACCACTACTACTACTACTAATAATACTACATACTACCACTATACTAATATACTACCACTAACGAACTACTTACTACTTACTATACCACTAACACTACTATATACTACTACCACTAGACTACTACTACTACTTACTACACTTACTACTACACTAACACTATACTACTAATACTGACTATACCACTACTACTACTACTATACTACACTACCACTACTACTACCACACCACTACTAATATTACTACTACTACCACTACTACCCACTACTACTACTACTACCACTACTACTACCACTACCACTACTACTACTACTACTACTACAACTACCACTACTACTACTACTACTACTACTACTACTACTATTACTACTACTACTACTACTACGTGTAGGAGTGTGTACTACTCTTTTTCTCTATGCAATTATGTCTTTTATATTTTTTTTTTTCATTTAGATATTTCTACTTTCAATCAGTATTACTCACATCATCTCACCACGATTCCCCTCCTCCTCATCATCCTCCTCTCCTCTCCTCCTCCTCCTCCTCCTCTCCTTCTCCTCCCCTCCTCCTCCTCATCCTCCTAAATCAACACCCGTTCATCCATCTTTCTCTCAGTTTCCTCCGCCAGCCTCCTTCCCTCCCTCCCTCCTCCTTCTCGCTTTACACACCTGCCCGTTCCCACTTCTTCATTTCCTGCTGTGCACTTCATGACAGGG
>JACEEZ010002765.1:591957-596957 GCA_016584305.1 Chionoecetes opilio
TCTTTGATACCCTTGTGCTGCTAATATTCTGGCATGCAGAATTATTCGAGTGTCTGCCTCATCATGATTGGATCTGAGTGCACTGACATAGGTTCCCAGACATGACTCAACTGCTGTTTTCTAATGGAATCCCCCAGCTGTTACAACGTCACAGTTCTGTAAAGTTGACCTTGCTCGACTCATGATCTACGTACTCAAAAAAATGTCCATGAGCTACGTACTCAAAAAAATTTCAAAGTCCTGTTTGGTAAGGGGACATCTACATTCTCGATTTTTCGGCAGATTGGTCTGTTTTTCCCTGTCCGTTGAATTCGTGTTGGATCCTTGATGGGACTGACTTCATAACGGTAAAAAATAACGTCAACTCGAGAACATGTCTCATTGAAGTGGCTGAATACTGATGTTGCAAACACATCTGCCAGCCGTCCAAAGTGTCTGCCATTTGCTGGCTGAAATATTTTCTGTCATTATATACAATAAAAATGTTCACACAGGCCAAATTTCATAATGGTAGCTTGCACAGAAACAAAGATATGGTGATTTAGTTAAATTCGCCAGCCGCAGCTAGGGTGGTCATTTTGTTTTTCATTTAAAAAATTAATGAAAGCAAGAAATAAAATCAAGTGTCATCCACCTTAAAAGTGTTAAGTATGGGTCATATTAACTGGCTGACACGGGTGACAGCTGCTAACATTCCGTCACCCCTAAAGTGATTTCTGGGCATGCTTTCAGATTTTGCCACCAGTCTAACATAAATCATATTAACCCAAAACTACATCCATCAACATTATCATCATCATCATAATCATCAACAGGCGACTTCTAATCCCTTTACAATCCCTTTGAGCTATAACGTAAGAGGGAAAAGAGGCGAAAGGTAGTGAAAAGATTGGTCCCCCGAGTGGTCCTGCGGCCAGTTGTTTGTACACAATGGGGCGATAACGCGTTTAATAGCGATTGTATCCATGAATTAACCATTAGCAACGTTTTCTTTATAGGAGGAGGGGGACATCTGACATCTGGCAACGTGCAGGGTTAGAGGTGCTGTGAGAGAGAGAGAGCGAGAGAGAGGAGAGGGAGGGGTGAGAGAGAGAGAGTGAGAGAAGAGGGGAGTTAGAGGAGAGAGGGGGAGTCGGCAGGAGGAGAGAGAGAGGAGAGGAGGAGGAGAGAGAGGAGAGGAGAGAGGGAGGAGGAGAGACGAAGAGATAGGTTTGAGCGGAAAGGAGGGGGAGGTTTTTGGAAGAGTGAGGAGAGGAGGAGGAGCGGAGGAGAGAAATTTGGCGTGTTTGAGATGATGATGAGATGAAGCAAGAACAATTAAGCAGATATCTGATGAATAATGATAAGACTCATTATGGGTGTTCTGCTCTCTCTCTCTCTCTCTCTCTCTCTCTCTCTCTCTCTCTCTCTCTCTCTCTCTCTCTCTCTCTCTCTCTCTCTCTCTCTCTCTCTCTCTCTCCTCTCTCTCTCTCTCTTTTTCTCTTTTGTCCATAGCCATCCATAGATATTTACTTTTATTTTTGTTTTTCTCTCTGATTCCTTTGATGGCCGAAGCACCAAAATACACACACACACACACACACACACACACACACACACACACACACACACACACACACACACACACACACACACACACACACACATACACAACACACACAAACACCACACACACACACGATTTATCTTTTTTCTATTTACTATTCAACCTTTTCAATCACGCACATCTGTTACCTTTCTCCTCCCCTCCCTCCTTCCCTCCATCCCTTTCCCCTCCCTCCACCCCATCCTTTCCCTCCTTTTTCCCTCTTTCCCTCCCCTCCATCCCTGTCCCCCTTCCCTCCTTCCCTCCTCCCTCCATCCCTCCCTCCCTCTTTCCTCCTTACCCCCTTCCCTCCCATCCCCTTCCCTCCCTCCATCCTCACCCTCCATCCCTTTCCCTCCTTCCCTCCATCCCTTCCCTCTTCCCTCATCCCATTCCCTCCCCTTCCCTCCATCCCTTCTCCCTCCCATCCTTCCCTCCATCCTTACTCCCACTTTCTTTTCCCTCCTTTTCCTCCTCCCTTTCCCCCACCTCCTCCCTCTCCTCCATCCCTCATCCCTCCTCCTTCCCCTTCCCCCATCCTCCATCCCTCCATCCCCATCCTCCACCCCTCCTTCCCTCCTTTCCCTCCATCCCTCCATCCCTCCTTCCCTCCATCCCTCCATCCCTCCTTCCCTCCTCCCTTTCCTCCCCTACCTCCACTCTCCCCTAAAAAAGCCTACCTGCCTACCGACCTATATTTTTACTCACTGTTATAATTCATCTACTCTTCCTTCACTAACTCACCTGACTTTCTACTTAATATCCTAATTATATAATGACTCACTTCGTTTTTGTTTGTTTTATCAGAAACTCATTTTTTTTCTTATTTGTTCTATGTGATGTGATGAACTGTTTGTTTGTTATATATTTGCTATTCTTTTGCTTTGCTTGTGTTAGTTTTACTTCACTTGTTTTCATTTTCTTTGCCACTTAATTCACTTAATTTTTTAGGGGGCTTATTTTTTTACTGTATTTTCTTTCTGATTCTCTCTCTTTGTCTGTTTGCGTCTCTCTCTCTCTCTCTCTCTCTCTCTCTCTCTCTCTCTCTCTCTCTCTCTCTCTCTCTCTCTCTCTCTCTCTCTCTCTCACTCTGTCTCTTATCTGTCTCCATTTCCCATCTCCATTTTCCTCTGGCCTGGTTTTCATTCCTCCACCCTTCCTTCCCTCCCTCCCTCCCCCCCTCCCTCCTTCCTTCCTTCCTTCCTTCCTCCCTCCCTCCCTCCTTGTCTCCTTCCTCCCTCCTTCCTTCCTCCCTCCATCCTCCCTCCCTCCCTCCCTCCCTCCCTCCAGCAGCAAGACCAACAGCGAGGTAGAAAATATCACCACTTTTCTCCATATGGGGGAAAAAATCCAATTATTTCTCTTCTTTTTTTCTCTATTTCAATATTTCTCCATCAAAGAGTTTTTTTCCTTGCTCCCCATATATATATATATATTTTTTTTCTCTCTCACAGGGGCCAATATTTTTCCTATTACGCTCCAAATACATACGGTGTTACTGAATTTGTATTTGTAAAAAAGGGTAGTGTGGGTGGTGGTGTGGGGTTCGTGGTGGGTGGTTGGTTTGGGCGTTTTGGTGGTGGTTGGTGGGTGGTGGGGGGTGGTGTTTTTTTTTTGATTGGGGGGGGTGGTGGTTGTTGTGGTGGGGGGGGGTTTGGTTGGGTTTTGGGGTTGGTGGTGTGGTGTGTGGTGGTTGGTGGGGGGTTTGGTGGTGGTGGTGGGGTTGGGTGGTGGTGGGGTGGTTGGTGGTGGTTTGGGGTGGGGTGGTGGGGTGTGGTGGTGGTGGTTTTGGTGGGGGGGTTTGTGGGGTGGTGTGGGGGTGGGGGTGGTGGTGGTTGTGGGGGGGTTTGGGGGTTGGTGGGGTGGTGGGGTGGTTGTGGTGGTGGTGGGGTTTGTGGGGGGGGTGTGCTTTCTGGTGGTGGTGGTTGTGGTGGTGGTGGTGGTGTGGTGGTGGTGTGAGGGGTGGGGTGGGGGGGTTGGGGGTGGTGGTGGTGGGTGGGTGGTGGTGGTGGTGGTTGGTGGTGGTTTGGTTGGGGTGGGTGGTTTTGGTCTGGTCGTGGTCGTGGTGTGGTGTGGTGGTGGTGGTGGTGGGTGTGGATGGGGGTTTGGGTGGGGGTTGGGTGGGGGTGGTGGTGGGGGGGTGGGGTGGGGGGGTGGTGGTGGGTGGGGGTGGGGGGTGGTGGGGTGGTGGTGGGGTTGGTGGTGGTGGTTGGGTTTGTGGTCGTGGTTGTCGTGGTGTGGGGGGGGGGGTGGTGGGTGGGGAGTGGGGTTTGGGGTGGGGTGGGGGGGCGGAGGTGGGGGGGGGGGGGGAGGGGGGGTGGGGAGGGGGTGGGTGGGGGGGGGGTGGGGGGGGGGGGGGGGGGGGGGGGGGGGGGGGGTGGTGGGGTGTGGGGGGGTGGTGGTGGGGTTTGGTGGTGGTGGGGGTGGGTGGTTGTGGGGTGGTGGCGGGGTGGTGGCGCGTGGTGGTGTGGTGGTGGTTGGGGTGGGTGGTGGGGGGTGGGTGGGGGGGGGTGGGGTATAGAATTATCGGTACTATTACCCAGTTAAAAATGAAAGGGCAAAAAGGGGGGGGAATGAGAGAAGAGGTGAGGGGGGGGGGAAGAGAAAAGGGGGGAATGAGAGGAGAAGAAAAGGAGGAGGAAAGGAAAGGGAGGAGGAGGGTGGAAGGAGAAAAAAGAGGAAAGAGAAGGGAGAGGAAAAAAAATGGGAAAAAATTTAAAAGGGAGCAAGGTAAATGAAGTTTCTTATAATCTCTCCTTTTTTCTATTTTTTATTTCTTCCCTTATTTTTTCCCCTTTTTCCTCTTTTCTCTCTCCTCTCTCTCTCTCTCTCTCTCTCTTCTCTCTCTCTCCTCTCTCTTCTCTCTCTCTCTCTCTGTCCCTCCTACCCTCTCTTCCTCCTCCTCTCCCTCCTTCCCTCTCTTCCTCCTCCTCTCCCTCCTTCCTCCTCTCCCTCCTTCCTCCTCTCCCTCCTTCCTCCTCTCCCTCCTTCCTCCTCTTCCTCCTCAACCCTGGGAGGGAAAAAAATCTTTTGAACGCAGGAAATGAGGTGCGAGAGGAAAAATCTATTTCGCTCGTTTTCTCATTAGTTGGTGTTTGGGGCCAGAATTATGAGGGGAAATTTGTAGTGGCTCTGTAATTTGGGACGAGGGGAGTTTTCCTTCTTGTAATTTCCCTATAGGACCTTCCCTAACCCTCACCGCCCTCTAGATATCCCCTCATATTCCATGTAGGACCTTCCCTTACCCTCACTCGCCCTCTATAGGTATCCCCTCATATTCCCTGTAGGACCTTCCAAAGACGTATACTGTATACTGGACTTGTTTCTGGAGCTCCGCGCCAACCCGCCCATAACCAGTGGAGGCTGATCGGCAAGATTACCCGATTGATGATGTTATTTATTTTGTTAACGCTCA
>JACEEZ010002765.1:601957-619457 GCA_016584305.1 Chionoecetes opilio
ACCTCTTCCTCCTCTTTGAAATTATCCTCTTCCTCCTCCTCCTCCTCATGCAGTTTTTCCATACTGCATGGTATCACTTAATTTCCGGGTAGCTTCGGCTGGAGGGATGGGTTGGTGGGGAGGAGCCTTCTACTTTCCTATCCTTTCTCTCTTATTATCTAGTTAGTGTAGTGTAGTTAAATCAAACAGCCATGTAAGGACCTAATGGTCTGTTGCTGTTTGTGTTTCCTTTGTATTCCTTTGTATTCCTCCTCCTCCTCCCGATCAACTCTTTATTTTTTGCTACTAATCGCTGTCATCGTCCTCCTTTGGTTTTCCTCTTACTCTTCCACCTCCACATGAGCCCCTCCTCCTCCTCCTCCTTCTCCTCCTCCCCCTCCTCCTCCTCCTTCTCCTCCTCCCCCTCCTCTTCCTCCTCCTCAACGACCTCAAGCCCAGAAGTTGTTAAGAGGGCTAACAAATTAACTGGTTTCATAGGAAGAACTTTCGAATATAATCTGAAAAAGTCATTCTTACACTTTTCAATGCGATCGTACGTCCTCATCTCGAATATGCGTTCAGTTCTGGTTCACCCTACTATAGAAAAGATATAATCAAACTGGAGAGAGTTACAAAGAAAATTTACTAAAATGATCCGCGCTTGCGAAAAAGCCATACGAAGAGCGATTGAAGGAACAAAACTTGTTCAGTTTCTCAAAACGTAGATTGCGCGGAGATTTTAAAGAATTGTTTAAAATGTTCCATGGCTTCGATAATGTTAACATAAACGACTATTTGAATATGATTGGACAAGCACTACTCGTAGTAAGGATACAGATCTTGGGGTAAGCGATTTCGGTACATGAAGCGAAGCACTTTTCTTTAATCGAGTTTTTAATATATGGAACTCTCTTCCGGGCACAAGTAGTTAATAGTAACACGGTTGAGGCGTTTAAGAACAAACTAGATAAATACTTAGCATCAACTGCCCAACTCGATTACTCGGCCTACGTAAACTCTTTTTTTTTTTGTAGCTTTTTAGCTTTAGTTTAGAGTATGTCTCTCTTTCAGTCTTTCCCACAAATTCCATGGCAGTTTTTTTCTATACTGTATGGTGGTTTTTTCTCACTTTTTCCTGCCGGCCCGACCGGAGGGAGAGGTGGGTGGGAGGAGGCTTCAACTTTATTATTCTTTACCTCTAACACGTAGAAAACTATATTTGGTAGAAAGTAGTCACACAGACAGCCTCGTTTGGCCCAGTAGGGCTGTTGCTGTCTGTCATCCTTTGTATTTCCCTTTTTATTCCTCCTTCTCCTCCCCCCTCCCCCTCCTCCCTCCTCCTCCTCCTCTCCTCTCACCCCCTCCTCGGGACAAGATGGTCAGAACCTCAATAGAAACCTGATGAACATGGCTGATCAATTCATCTGACCACTCCAACCACCACCACCGCCCTCCTCCTCCTCCTCCTCCTCCTCCTCCTCCTCTGTCCTGACTCACGCATAAGGGAAGAAAAGGGGAAGGTAAAGTAGGTGGAAAAAAAGAGAGCATGATGAGGCGTAGGAAAATGTTGAGAGAGAGAGAGAGAGAGAGAGAGAGAGAGAGAGAGAGGAGAGAAGAGGAGAGACGAAGAGGAGAGAGAGAGAGAGGAGAGAGAGAGAGAGAGAGAGAGAGAGGGGAGAGAGAGAGAGAGAGGAAAAAGAGAGAGAGAAGAGAGAGGAGAGAAGAGATAGTATATAAATAAACCATTAAAGACCTATGAAAAAAGACGAGGGAAAAGCTGGATTGTGGACAGGGCCAGAAACCGGTCTTTGGGGGCAAGGAAGAAGAAGAGTAAGTAGGGAAAAAATAAGCACGTAAGTAAGTGAAGTAAAAGTAAGAAGGAAAGTTAGTAAGGAAAGTAAGAAGGAAGGAAGAAGAAAATAAGGAAGAAAAAGGGAAGAGGTGCATTTTTTCCTCTTTTCCTCTAATCACACAGGAAATCACGTGATGGGAAATGTTTTGGTTGCAACCCCCTTCCCATCTTCCTTCTCCTCTTCTCCTTCCATCTTTCCCGGAAAATATCTTTGTATCATTTTCCTTCCCTCTCTCCCTCCCTCCGCCGCGGTCGCTTGGGAGATGAAATGTCATTAGTAAATAAAGGAAAAATGAGGGAAACTTCTGATCCGTATACCAATTAGGAAGTGACGTCAGGAGGAGGAGGAGGAGGAGGAGGAGGAGGAGGAGGAGGAGGAAGACATAAACAGCCCAGAAGGATGAAGTAAAAGGCTTTCTTAAATCCTCCCTTGTCTTTCCTTGGGTGGACGATAGATAAGAGAGCGAAAAATAGATAGGTAAGATAGATAAGAGTAAGATAGTAATAGATAGTAAGACAGATAATAGATAGATAGATAGATAGTAATAGATAGTAAGATAGATAAGAGATAGATAGATAGTAATAGATAGTAAGATAGACAAGAGATAGATAGATAGATAGATAGTAATAGATAGTAAGATAGATAAGAGATAGATAGATAGATATAGTAATAGATAGTAAGATAGATAAGAGATAAATAGATAGATAGACAGTAATAGATAGTAAGATAGATAAGAGATAGATAGATAGATAGTAACAGATAGTAAGATAGATAAGAGATAGATAGATAGATAGTAATAGATAGTAAGATAGAAAAGAGATAAATAGATAGATAGTAATAGATAGTAAGATAGATAAGAGATAAATAGATAGTAATAGATAGTAAGATAGATAAGAGATAGATAGATAGATAGATAGTAATAGATAGTAAGATAGATAAGAGATAGATAGATAGATATAGTAATAGATAGTAAGATAGATAAGAGATAGATAGATAGATAGATAGTAATAGATAGTAAGACAGATAAGAGATAGATAGATAGATAGTAATAGATAGTAAGATAGATAAGAGATAGATAGATAGATAGATAGTAAGATAGATAAGAGATAGATAGATAGATAGTAATAGATAGTAAGATAGATAAGAGATAGATAGAGAGATAGATAGTAAGATAGATAAGAGATAGATAGATAGATATATAGTAATAGATAGTAAGATAGATAAGAGATAAATAGATAGATAGACAGTAATAGATAGTAAGATAGATAAGAGATAAATAGATAGATAGACAGTAATAGATAGTAAGATAGATAAGAGATAGATAGATAGATAGATAGTAAGATAGATAAGAGATAGATAGATAGATAGATAGTAATAGATAGTAAGATAGATAAGAGATAGATAGATAGATAGTAAGATAGATAAGAGATAGATAGATAGATAGATAGTAAGATAGATAAGAGATAGATAGATAGATAGATAGTAATAGATAGTAAGACAGATAAGAGATAGATAAGAGATAGATAGATAGATAGATAGTAATATATAGTAAGATAGATAAGAGATAGATAGATAGATAGACAGTAATAGATAGTAAGATAGATAAGAGATAGATAGATAGATAGATAGTAAGATAGATAAGAGATAGATAGATAGATAGATAGTAAGATAGATAAGAGATAGATAGATAGATAGATAGTAATAGATAGTAAGATAGATAAGAGATATATAGATAGATAGATAGATAGTAATAGATAGTAAGATAGATAAGAGATAGATAGATAGATAGATAGTAATAGATAGTAGGACAGATAAGAGATAGATATATAGATAGTAAGATAGATAGTAAGATAGATAGTAATAGATAGATAGTAATAGATAGTAAGATAGATAAGAGATAGATAGATAGATAGTAATAGATAGTAATAGATAGTAAGATAGATAAGAGATAGATAGATAGATAGATAGTAATAGATAGGTAAGATAGATAAGAGTAAGATAGTAATAGATAGTAAGATAGATAGTAAGATAGATAGTAATAGATAGTAAGATAGATAGATAGATAGATAGTAATAGATAGTAAGATAGATAAGAGAGATAAGATAGTAATAGGTAGATGGATAATAATAAAATACAAGATAAATAATAAGATAGTAATTGATAGATAAGAGAACGAGAAATAAATAACATAAAGGCGCCTAAACACCCTACTATTGGGAAACAGGGACTAATTAGTCATTACGTCTTAGTAGTTATTTACTGTCTCCATATACCCCTTTACTCTCTCTCTCTCTCTCTCTCTCTCTCTCTCTCTCTCTCTCTCTCTCTCTCTCTCTCTCTCTCTCTCTCTCTCTCTCTCTCTCTCTCTCTCTCTTAATTATATAGTGCATACACATAAATTAGATAAATCATTGAAGAGAACACACATAATTACGCTCTCTCTCTCTCTCTCTCTCTCTCTCTCTCTCTCTTATCTCTCTCTCTCTTCTCTCTCTCTCTCTCTCTCTCTCTCTCTCTCTCTCTCTCTCTCTCTCTCTCTCTCAATCATACAGTCCATACACCTTAAATCATTAAAGAAAGAGGAAACATAAGAAAGACAAAAGAAAAATATACTAATACACATAATAACGAATAATATTGATGACAAAGAAGAGGAAAATACCAAAATATAGAGAGGAAACATATGTCAGATTGTCATGGAGGATTGGATCGGCTATAAAGAGGATTGATTCGGGTTTGAAAAGTTTTGGAATCCCTTCACTCGACAGTCAGCTTGTTACCCCTAATAGGATTACCGCCTCCCGCCGGCACAAAGCCTGGCCCGTATTTTGTCGCTAATTGGATGAAGGCGTTTCCAGACTGCTTGTAATTAGGAGTTCCTTGTATAAGTCACAAAAATATCTTCACTTTCACAGAACAAGTAAGTGAATGAACTCATGTTGGCGTTCTGTGCATTTGCTAACACACTTTATTCGCTCTCTACCGTACATAACACTATAGTCGCCAGTCGCTCGCCACTGCACTAATGTCGCCAGTCGCAATATATTACGAATTTTATCATCAATACAGACTTGTATGTGTCACTAAAGACATGTAGTGTGATGTACATAATATAAACTACTGTGCATGCCTCTTAAGTGACACATACACGTCTGTAGTTATGCTAAAATTCGTAATATATGGCGCCTGGCGACATTAGTGCAGTGGCGAGTGACTGGCGACTATAGTGTTAGGTACGGTAGTTGATCAAATGTCGACTTTCTGTTCATTTGCTAACACACTTTATATTCACTCTCAGGTTGATCAAATGTCGACTTTCTGTTCATACAATAACACACTTTATTTTGTTCTCTAGTTGATCAAATGTCTGTTAAGTCATTGCTACACTAAATTTGCAAAAGTTGAGACAAAGACTACTGTATACTGGACTTGCTTCTACTGTATTCACAATCTTAGACACTGAAAGTAGCCCTAAACTTAGAAGCAAGTCCAGTATATACAGTATAGTCTTTGCTTCAACGTTTACAAATTTAGAATAGCAATGACTTTACAGACATTTAATCCACCAGAGAGCAAATATAAACTGTCTTTGGTTGAGAATATATAAAGCCAGTTGTTTCTTATCCATTGTAATGAATGAATATACATAATTGTGTTCACGCAGATGACTCAGATGTATAATATAAATACAAATAATCTCCATTATTTTATGTAATGACAATTATGGCAACTGTTTGAAGCGCGCTCAGCCTAATCAAGTCCGCTATACTGACGTGAAGGAAAAAATAACGAGGGTGGGGGATCTAGGAATAATTATAAGCCGCGCTATTTTACACACACACACACACCACACACACACACACACACACCACACACACACACACACACACACACCACAGACATACACACACACACACACACACACACACACACACACAACACACACACACACACACCACAGACATACACACACACACACACACACAACACACACACACCACAGACATACACCACACACACACACCACACACACACACACACAAAACACACACACACCCCACACACACACACAACACACCGTAGTGTAAGGGTTAGCACGCTGGGCTCACAACCGAGAAGTCCCGGGTTCGATCCCCGGGCGGAGCGAATTAAGATAGACGGGCGGTCTTCTTAAAACCCGAGCCCCTGTCCACCCAGCAGTGAATGGGTACCGGGTGTTAGCCGGGGTTTGTGACCCGCCTCCCGGGGTGGTGGCTTCGGCCAACACTAAATAAAAGATAAACGAGAAAAATAAATGTTGATATGGAGACGGGGCAATACGAGCGTTGCTCAGGCCCTGTAAAATAAAACTAGATGAATACACACACACACACACCACCGACACACACACACACACACACACATACAAAATACACACACACACACACACACCACACACACACACACACACACACACACACACACACACACACACACACACACACACACACACACACACACACCACAGACATACACACACACACACACACACACACTCACGCACAGACACCACGTCACACTCACATAAAACACACACACACACACACACACACACACACACACACACACACACACACACACACACACACCACACCAGGCTTGGAGTAATCGTAATTGTAATTTAATTGAAATGTAATTAATTACACATTTTTGGGGTAATTGTAATTGTAATTGTACATTTTAATTTGCAAGTAATTGTAATTGTAATTGTATATTTTAATTTGCAAGTAATTGTAATTGTAATTGTAATTGAGCTTTAAAATCATACAAGTAATTGTCATTTGACATAACTTGTATGACTGAATAGAAGCAAACAATACAATACACATTCAAAATGACAAAATACGTGGATATACTGAATGAGGAGAGGAGAGAGAGAGAGAGAGAGAGAGAGAAGAGAGGAGAGAGAGAGAGAGAGAGAGAGGGAGAGAGAGAGAGAGAGAGAGAGAGGAGGAGAGGAGAGAGACGAGAGAGAGAGAGAGAGAGAGAGAGAGAGACGAGAGAGAGAGAGAAGAGAGAGGAGAGAGAGAGAGAGAGAGAGAGGAGAGAGAGAGAGAAGAGAGAGAGAGAGAGAGAGAGAGAAAGAGTGAGATTATAACATCTCTTAGCACCATATCAAAAGCCTTCTCTATGAGCATAGCGCACGAGCCGGGGTACAAAAATGTTCAGGCAGAGTAGCCACAATAGCCGGGCTATTCAAGTGGCGGCCCGTGAGCCAAATCCGGCCCTTGCTTGAGTGGTTTTTGATTGGCCTTTTGACAGACTCAGAAGAATTTAAATATATTAATTAATTTTGTTCATTTATCAAAGTATACTATACCAAATTCTACTTTTAATTTTCCTTAAAAAGAACAGCTTAAACTGTCCTTTTCTGTCAGGAACCGTACGTGTCCAGTGACTGTCCACTGTCCAGTACCGGTATACTATGCGTCGCAGTAACAGACGGTCCCCACGCCTCACTTGCCAGTTTGCCCTTGAGTTATTATATATATATATATAATATATATATATATATATATATATATATATATATATATATATATATATATATATATATATATATATATATTAGGGTGTCCCAGCCTCACATTTCGGATTTTTTTTCTCGCAAGAATCAAATCGCACACCCCTTTATTTAATTACACATGAATAAAGAAAAAAATGCGCGAAAGTTCATTGACTTATTAGGAGGGGAAGGGTCCCCTCATCGACCTTGTTTATTTGACCCTATATGAATACCACCGATTATATCTAAGAACATCTCCCACTGTCGGGAGTTGAGACAGCATTTCCAGGGCTTCATTTCGCACCACCCCCACCAACCACAGTCTCCTGCTGTCTTGTATTCATAACCTAAAAAAAAAAAAAAATGATACAAGTAGTATAAGGTAGAGAGTAACCGTTCAGCAATAGTAACACACAAGTGTTTGTGGGCCCTTCGGACCCATGTGTTGATGTTTGTAGTAGTAGTATATATTAGACAACAATGTGAGTGCAAACTCCAATCGTGTTGTTGCTGTCGTTGGTCACTGGTCAAAGTGCCTAGGGGTAGACCACGTTCCGTGTGATTCCACGGGGCGCCAACACTTCGACGGCATCAGCACAGCCAACCCTTGACAGGCTGACGTAGAGTTGGCCGTGCGTGAACACGGGTGTAGGCAAGTAGACTCCCACGTAGCTCTTAGTCGGGCCCTGGCACTTGTTGATCGTCATGGCAAATGCAACACGGATAGGAAATTGCAGACGATGCATGCGGAAGCCAGTGCCAGACGCTGCCTGCGTGATGATAGGTACGCGCGGCAGGTAGAAGTCGGCTCGGCTCGGTCCGGTGATGACCTGCAGCTGCAGCACGTTGGCAATAATGCCACGCACCACACATATGGTGCCGTTGACGATGCCGGTTGGGCAGATGTTGCGCAACACCATTACCGGTACACCAGTTTTCAGTGTAATGTCGTGCTACGGCAGACCCAGCATCAACAGACAGAGACACGGCTACTGCTTTAGTATATTAGAATATCGATCCCAAGCACACACACACACACACACACACACACACACACACACACACACACACACACACACACGCAAACACACACACACACACACACACACACACACACACACACACACACACACACACACACACACACACACACACACACACACACACACACACACACACACGCACACACACACGCAGGCACGCACACTCAGAGCAAATATTGTGCCAATTCACAAAGGAGGAGACAAAGAAGAACCATTAAATTACAGGCCAGTATCATTAACAAGTGTAGTAGCAAAAATGTGTGAAAAAATTGTGAAGGACAGATGGTTGAAATATTTGGAAGAGACAAACACACTCTCAGGTGGCCAGTTTGGATTTAGAGGAGGAATGTCATGTACAACGAACTTATTAAGCTTGCTTTTACTCGAGAGTGATCGATGTGACACAGGAAAGAGAGGGGTGGGTCGATTGCATAAAGCTGGACCTAAAGAAGGCATTTGACAAGGTACCTCACAAGAGACTGCTCTGGAAGCTAGAACATGTAGGAGGATTGTAGGGTGGTTTGCTGAAGTGGATGGAAGACTTTTTGAGCAACAGAGAGATGAGAACAGTAATAAACTAGGGGGGGGGGGGGGCACTCAGTAGAGCGCATACCTCCGCCCGAATATTTCATCAATTGGTTGCCATGGCAACAGTTGTGATTCGATTTCATCCAAAATTAAATCAGTTCTTTTTTATACCAAATAGACTTGGTATACCAAGTTTGGTCCAAATCTATTCGTAACTTTTCGAGAAATCCTGTACACTAACAAACAAACAAACAAACAAACAAACAACAAATAAAACAAACAGACAGATCGGGGTGAAAACATTACCTCCCTCTAACTTCGTTGGCGGAGGTAAAGATAAGAAGTCAGAATGGTGCAGTGTGATAAGTGGAGTTCCTCAAGGATCAGTATTGGCCCGAGTGATGTTCTTGGTCTATGGAAATGATATGACAGAGGGAGTGAACAGTTATATGAGTTTATTCGCTGATGATGCTAAATTACTAAGAAAAGTAGAAAGTAAAGAGGACTGTGAGCATTTACAAAAAGATCTAGATAAGATTTTTCAGATGGAGTCAATTATGGGAAATGGAGTTTAATGCTAAAAAGTGTAAAGTGATGGAAATGGGCAGTAGCAAAAAGAGACAGAGAGGAAAGTATTCGATGGGAAATGAATGGATAATCAAAACAAAGGTCGAAAAAGATCTGGGAGTATGGATTACGGATAATTTGTCATCTGAGAAGCATATAAACAAGATCACAGGAGATACATATCAGATGCTGAGGAATATAAGAATGGCATTCAAATATCTGGATGAAGAGATGATTAAGAAATTGATAACATCCTTGATTCAACCAAGGTTGGAATATGCGGCAGTGATTTGGTCACCACATAAAAAGAAGGATATAAGGAAGATTGAGAAAATACAAAGAGCAGCCACAAAAATTACTCTAAGCCTGAGAGATTAACCATATGAGGAAAGACTTTCAAGACTGAAACTCCCAACTCTTGACGAAAAGAAGAGAAAGGGGAAATTTTATAGCAGTGTATAGAGAAACTCCCAACTCTTGAGAAAAGAAGAGAAAGGGGAGATTTTATAGCAGTGTATAGAGTCTAGGGGGACAGTTACCGCCCGAATTTCTCATTGGAAAAATCCCCAGGAATGAGCGGGGTCGGGGATCGAACGCCGGACCACTGAATGGTGCTGGACGCCCTAACCGACTGAGCCATTCAGGCGGTATCAGGCGGTGTGTGTGTGTGTGTGTGTGTGTGTGTGTGTGTGTGTGTGTGTGTGTGTGTGTGTGTGTGTGTGTGTGTGTGTGTGTGTGTGTGTGTGTGTGTGTGGCTGCGTGTGTGTGTGTGTGGGTGTGTGTGGGTGTGTGTGTGTGTGCGTGCACGCGCATGCTGTTTAATACGTTTATTTTGCATCCTGGCATTGTTAGTCCGGTGTCCAAGCCCCATATGTAGGCTGAACCTTTGAATTTTTGGTGCATAATTGTTTTTTGCGGATTTTGATAGCCTGAAACCTCTAGTTTTGGAATCTGTCAAGTGCAACTTTTGCATCCTTGAGCATTTTGCAAAAATGACGACTGAAGATAGGAATGGGAATCACTGTTTGGGACTGAATATTTGAGGTAGGGGTAATAATAAACGGGCATAGATCACACATGTACAGACCTTTGACAATGTTTTTACTACCAAAATGTTTGTATTGATTAGCTTTATCACCTCAAACTAATGATATATGAATTTCGTCAACAATAAGGTCATAGGAGGTCAAAAGGTCACAATTTTTGGCGTGCAAATGAAATTCGACGAGCTGACTTTGGCCTTTTCCTTTTACTGATACATAATTACATGCTGCCGCGTCATAAATGTGGACATGGGTAAGCCAAAAAAACAGCGGCAATTTTGTTTTAGTATCGAATTGTTGTTTGTCTGTTGTTTCTATCAATCAGTGTTGATATTTAGGGATATACTATGTGATATACTAGATTTAGTGATATAGGTACTAGTGATATATAATATGAGTTTCGTTGGGGCTGTTGGTTCTCTCATGAGTAACAGTGGTCTTGAGGATATCATGAAGGCAGCTTTTGGGGGTGTTACCAAAATGCTGACTGGCAAAAAATATCCACAGAACACTAGGGCCCTACGTCTGGTGGTAGAAGAAATCCTTCGGGACACACTTAGCTCTGTCAATTCATACCAAGAACTTCTTGACGAACTGTCTATGAAGGCAGAAGTCAGTCGCACAACAAAGCACTGGGTAAACAATCTGATCTTGCCAGTTTTTCTCATGATGATCTTCGTGTGGGCTGAACGGGAGGGTGATTGGGCTCTACATTTATGGGCTGTGAATGAAATGATCCCTTACTTCTTTGCATCAGGGCACATACATTATGCAAGATATGGGCTAGTTCACTTCAGATCTATGGAGAAAATGAATGGAGAAATCCTGGAGAGATTCATGAAAGGCGAGCATGTCCAACGTCATACAAAGGGAATCTGGAATGGCATGTGGACTGATTTGTATATGGAGACGACATTTATGCGATATGGACATGGGCCACGCGGTCTCACAGGCTTAACCATGAACCAGTCTGCTGTTAGTCGTTGGGCACTTAGGTTACATACATGCAGCCGGTTACTGAAAGACGTAGCAGAGATGAAGAACAGAAACTACAAAGATGACAAGAGGCACAAGGAGGAGATGCCGTCCCGAATCGCATATGATGAAAATGACAGGACGGCTGTGCGTGAAAAGCTGAAGTTGTGCATTCATCCACTAAAGCCTGATGAACATCCTCAGGGACTAGTCAACATTGTAACCGGAAAGATTAATCCAGAGACAGTGAATGTGGAAAATGCCCAGACCATTGGAATCCAGCAAAGACAAGCGTTTGAATCAAGTTGCCATCCATACACAAGCCGATTGTAAACCGAGTCAAAACCATGGTCGGAAATCAAGCAAGGAGAACACATACCACTGATAAAAAGGGACAGATGGACTGTGAACTAATCTTCTCAAGGCGGATGATATTAATACAGTATCGAGACATTGATGTAAATTCAGTCATGGGATATGAGCTGGCACCTCCTCCAACGTCGCTCTTTGATGGCACAAAGGACCAACCTGAAATGAGAATAGCTAAAGCCAAAGCTACGCTCAAGAAGACTCTCCAAGTGGAACATTCCTCCAGGACATTCACAAGCCACACAGATGCAATATATATAGATGGATGTGCAGCAATGTGGATAGTTTCACTAGCCAACGAAGGGAGTCGTCAATGATTATGTGAATGCCTTTGTAGATTATGTGCTTTCCAAGATGACCGTTTCGAGCAACGTATTTGTAGTGTTTGACAAATATCACAAGAAAAGTATCAAGAGCAGCACAAGGGCTGCACGATCTGCTGGAGTGCAGCATTGCAAGGAACATGTCATTACGCTGACAGCGCCAATTCCCCCCCGAGACGTTGTTCTCAATGTAGCACACAACAAGGAGCAGCTCATTGAGATGATCACTGAGGAACTTCTAGATAGAACGCAAGGACTCCGGTTACCAAACAGACTTGTTGTCACAGGGAAAGCTGATACTCCTATTGAAGTTGGCAAGGTGTACGAGTGGAGAGATCAGATTTACAAACTAACCATGAGGAAGCAGACGTCATCATTCCACACCAGGTTGTCCAGTTTGTTTCTAACACCAGAAAGACTATTAAAGTAATCTCAGATGACACATACGTGTTTGTATTGCTTGTACATTACTACCACTACTGTCAACTCTCTGCATGCCTTGTCATGGAACCGAATTCTCCTGAAAGGACTTCAGTGAACATTGGAAACACCGTAATAAAACACCAGACTATTGTCCCACTGCTGCTGGCAGCACATGCGTTGACAGGATGCGACACAGTTGGTTGCTATTTTGGAATTGGAAAAATCTAAGCAGTAAAAGTCCTAAAGGCAGGATATAAACTGGACAGCATAGGACAACCTGAAGCCCAACACGAGACAATAATTCGAGAAGCAACCCAGTTTATTGCAGCATGCTATGGAGAGAAAGTTGGACCAAACGACAGCATGTCAGATATCCGATACAGACATTGGATCTCCAGCATGGGCAGAAAAAGTGCTGCGCCAGTTCACCAACTGAAGACTCTTCCTCCTACAAGTGAAGCGTTTGTCGAGAACGTGAAAAGGGCACATTTTCAAGCATGCATTTGGAGGTCGGCACTGGCTGGCGAGGCACCAGATATGGACCCTCTGGAGAACGGCTGGGTATCTGATGACGATTTCGGTGTATTAATGCCAGTGACCCTCCCACCACAAACGGAAATTGCTCCAGCAGCTGTTATGAAGCTGATCCAATGTGGCTGCTCAAGCGAAACACCATGCTTAACTGAGAGGTGTGGATGTGTGGCTGGTCAGATGTCCTGTTCTGCTTTTTGTCGCTGTCGAGCAGAAATAAGAACATGTCGGAATCGCTGGACATTGCTGAAACAACGGATAGAGAATGTCAATGACTCGGATGAAGATGAAAGTAATGATGAGGATGACAGTGATGAGTGATGTGTTTGATTATATGAGAGTTTCCTCATTGGACGCTACTGCAATAGATCTCGTCTCTAAGACACTTGTGTATTTTGTTGTTCTAGTGGGAATAGATTGGCTTAATCCCTTGGATTCATGAAATTCTGTGGATATAAAGCTGATTATTCTCTGTAAATATGTTAATGTATACGCTACCCATTTTTGCGGCCATCTTAGATTAGGTATTCAGAAATATTGTTATTGTACTTTTCCCAGTCTAATTGGATGGTTTAATCTTATTTTTTGTTATGTATTATTAGTTTAACAGACCGTCTATTTTTCAGACCGTATAAATAAAAGTGTCTATTGTAATTTCATTGGTGTTATTGGGTTCCTTGACCACAAAAACCTATGGTTAGACACCAAAATGACTGTTGTAAGTCAAATATTAAGAAAGTTGTCAATATAAAACCATTACTACGTTGGTGTATTATGTATATTAGCCGCCATCTTGAATTTCTCAAAATGCTCAAGAGTGCCATAATTGCACCCGACGGATTCTTATTAATGGCACACTCAGTGATCAAAATCCGCAGAGAACAATTATGCACCACAAATTCCAAGGTTCCCCCCCTGGCTGCTGGACTATGTATGTTGTATAACTAAATCGCGTTCGTTTGTATAAATGTGTTATGTTGTGTCAGTATATTTGTCAGAACAAATGTAAGGGAGAGCGTAACTATTTCATATTCAATCAGACTATTGTATTAAAGCTCTCTCTCTCTCTCTCTCTCTCTCTCTCTCTCTCTCTCTCTCTCTCTCTCTCTCTCTCTCTCTCTCTCTCTCTCTCTCTCTCCATATCTTATTTAGCATATCATCTGATTATTTCACGAAACAAAAGTGTTCTCGGTTAATGAATATTAATTTCCTTTAATGTTTGCTTTAGTGGTTATTCCATAAAATATGTTGAGGAAACTCCAACGTGCGTGGAGACATGCCAATACATATGGCAAATACGAGAGCTTTTTTATTGTTAATTATATCATATACCTTTTATTTCCCAAGAATTTTTCGTTGCAGCAAATATGTATGTATATAACTTGACGTTGTCCTTTTATCCTTATCAAGCCAAAAAAAAAAAACTGTTTCGGATCGTATATGTCACATTGCTTAATTAATTCGTCCCTGAATTATGTTTCTTCATCTTGTCAAATGTTAGAATTATTCAGAGGCCAGGACCCGTTTGGCCTTCAGTGATACATGTAAAGTGATTTTTATTTTACAAAACAACAATGAACATTTAGATATTTTATTCGTGGACAACCAAATATGTGGGAAGTGAAGTGAAAATACGAGAGAAAGGCAGTCTCCTCCAAGCTGTCTTTACCTTAATAAATAGTAAACTACAGGTTTATTTGCTGATGTGTGTGTGTGTGTGTGTGTGTGTGTGTGTGTGTGTGTGTGTGTGTGTGTGTGTGTGTGTGTGTGTGCGCGTGTGCGCGCGCGCGCGCGCGCGCGCGCGCGTGCGTGCGTGCGTGCGTGTGTGTGTGTGTGTGTGTGTGTGTGTGTGTGTGTGTGTGTGTGTGTGTGTGTGTGTGTGTGTGTGTGTGTGTGTGTGTGTGTGTGTGTGTGTGTGTGTGTGTGTGTTTTGAAGCCTGTTTATTTCACCTTTATTTACTCACTTTTGCCCTAAATAAGTGGTGCCGGTACAGTTTTCAGGAACACACAAAGCACGTTGTTATGTTGGTTTGCGAGTGTTGTATAAATCATGGGGAAGAGACTAAAGTGTTCTGTATTGTGAGTTAAAAATAAATAACTTTGCCTATACTTTTCACGTGAAGGACTCAAGAAGCCTCTTACAACGCACGATACAACTCTTGGGATGGGAGCTTAACATCCTTTACAGTACATTTTTCTTTTCACTTTTAGCTTCGAATTTGTTTAACTTTTCTTACCTGAAAAGCCAACGTTCAGTGTGCTTCCCGCAGTTTACACTTTTTGTGTGTTTTGTTTTTGTTTTCAGGACTGCATACTGTCTACGTGTGGTCGTGACTGGAGCACTTAAGGCACAATCTTGTGTTTTCTAGGTTTTGGCCTTTTGGTCTATTACAAAGCAACTCTTACAGCTATTATGTCTTTGTGTACCACTTCTTGTCTGTCTGGTGAGGCGCGATAGACGTAGGAAATTTTCAGTCCCTGTGTGGAAGCCTTGTCAGCCAAGGATACAGAATCACATTGTATTTTCATCACGATACTACAATTTCCGGTATTTGGGAACTTGATGGAATTTTGCGTACCCTTAACTGTTCTTGGGAGAGATCAATATCGTCAGCGATGTCGAGAAGAGTGTTGTTGAAGGCCTGTTGTTCTACCTTGTTGCATAATATAAGTGTCTTCGTAACCTTCATTTATGTATGGTGGAGGATCGAAGTGAATCCCCTTTGCTCTAGCTCAGTTTCCAGGATCCTGTCAGTCTGTAGCTATGGAAGACTATCAGAGCGTCTTTGCCCTTCGTGATGAGTTGTGGCGTAGACATTGGCAGGTGCGATTACCTCCAAGAAGTTACTGTTTTTTTATCTTGGGGTTTGATATTAGCTTTCATCAATAGTCTCGCCATGTTTACATTTCGTTGATGGTATAGAGAGAGTACGTTTAGCCTCCTACCTAGTACGTGTCAGTTTGCGGTACCCCATATGCTAAAAAGTGTCGCAGGTATCCGATATCGTACCTTGAATCCACGTATAAGCTTAGTGGCTAATCCCTGTGCCGCTTTAATGCAGTTCTTCTATTCTAAGGGTTCTATTATGACACCTTTTACCCCTTCATCATGACCTTAACCCTTACGCGGCGGGCGACTTTTTACTTCCCCGCGCACACCAGCCGGGCTAATTTGCTCTAAATCGTCTCTTTTCAGCGACAATTTGTAAAATAACTACTGAAGCTATACGGAAGCAAAAAAAATCGTCGTTTAGCTTTAGCTTTCTACTACGTTATGCAAGTATAAATAGCTTTCCAGGTACTCTGGATACCTCACAGTGAGGTGATGAAGTTAAGTATTTTTCGCGTCTCACGAGGCTTTCTGAGCTGATCGCCGTTCGAACGTTTGTGTACGGTCAAGGCTTTGGCTTCTCTTTCTAGCCATACACATTGTATTGATTCTAGTAACTGTTCATTGTATTATCATTATCACTATTATCATCATTATTATTACTAGTAGTAGAAATAGTAGTAGTAGTAGTAGTAGTAGTAGTGGTGGTGATAGTTGTAGTAATAGTAGTAGCCTAGTAATTGTTGCTGTATATAATACACTATGATGATTTAGTAACTGATCATTTCATTCACACTCTTATCATTCTTATTATCATTAAAATAACAACTATTATTATTTTTATTATTATTATCATTATGATTATAAATATTATTATTATTTTCGCTATTATTATTATTATTATTTTATTTATTATTATTATGATTATTTTTTCTTTTCTTATCACTATTACTTACTATCATTATCATATGTTAATTTCGTAATTACTTTAAGTAGTGGTAGTAGTAGTAGTAGTAGTAGTTGTAGTGGTAGTTGTAGTAGTAGTTATAGCTGGAGACGTGGATATTTTGTTGACCCCTTTTTCCTTATCGTCTTATCTCGCCATTTATCTATCTTCCCCTTGCACAGATATCACTCATCGCCAATCTTTCCTTCGTTTCCTTCCACTCTGCTTGTCAGTTTTCTTTTTCCTCTCGCTTCCCCTATTCAATGCTTTTAGAGGCATAGAAACTAGACGTCGCTTAGACGGTGGAGACTGCTCAGTATATAGGCTGACGGAAGACGACATTCTGCGTCTATATATATTGGCTCCTCATGACAAACTGAGGCATATCGTGCGGAGTATATGGTATCCTTACATAGCTGGAGGGTACTGTAGAGGTCAAAATCAGGCGAAAATTAATAAGGCGTAGCACTTCCATGTCGCGAAAAGATAATACCCTCTCATCACGACAGTTTTCGGGTCGGCCGAGGACTGCGCTATATGAGGCA
>JACEEZ010002765.1:624457-707620 GCA_016584305.1 Chionoecetes opilio
GTGTCTCCCGCTGAATACTACAGAGACGTACCGAGGGTATACCTTGATGCGCTAATCCTAGGTTCGAGTCCCGCTTCCCAGAGATTAGCTTCTATGGACCACTGTGGCCCGCTCCGTACCCGTGGCCGCGGCGGTACGGGGCTGACGCCGTTATAATGGACGAGAACTGCGCGTTCGCTCTTTCTGTCAGACACACACACTGGGGGGCTAACACCTCACTCTTAACCTCTCTCGCTTTACCACATACACCACACCTGTCACTACACACCTGTACGGCCTCGCAACACACCTGTCGCCTGTGTATCACCGTAAATAAATGACTTGGAAGTTTCGACGGTGTCGTCGAAAACGTATTCCGTCGAACCTTCCTGTTACCCATCCTAACACCCACCCACAAACCCACACACACTATCACAACCCTACACACATCCTGACACATACACACACCCTAAAATACAGCCCCACACGCACCCTATATCCTAACACACCCCTACACAACCTAACACATCCTAAAACACACCCAACACACACACAAACCCTTAAACATCCCCATACAACCCTTACATCCTTACACACCCACCCACAAACCCACACACCCTATCACAACCCCACACACATCCTGACACATACACACACCCTAACATATTCCCACACAACCCTGACACCCTGATTCACCCTTACATACCCCCACACACAGATTCCCACACCCTTACACCCCCACACATCCTAGAACACCCTTACACACCCTAAAACACACCTCACACACCCTAAAACACCTTAAAATCCCCCACAACAATTTCAAAACAAAACGTCAAAACATCCTACACCAGAATCCTACGCGGGTATCCTAATATCCTTGCCACCTCGTATCCTGGCACTGTAGGACTCTGGGACGCCGGGAGGATTGTGTAGGACGCGTAAACAACACTATCACGCTATCCTATTAATATCCTAACACTAATGAGCCGCTGAGAAGCCAAGGGCTGCCACTCACACAGTTGCCAGATCACCCTGATAAAAATATCCTTATTTGGAAATTAAAACTCCCCTTTTGACTCATATTTCCCGTCACACACACGCACACGCACATAAAAATATTTAACATGAACTCAATGGTTTCTTTTTTCCCCATTTATGCCTTTTTCTTTCCCTTTCGAAGCCAAAACTATTTCGTCAAACCTGTAACTTTTGACTTGGCAACACTTTTATGGCCTGCACAGACCACAGCCTAAAATAAGCAGTTTTACGCGTATAATCTGTAAATAAAAATACATTAGACATACATTAACTCTTATTTGTTTCTCATATAGTGAATAGTTCCTGCAGAAATGAGTTAAAAGACGAAATATAACCTTTTGTGCCAAATTTCTTCCTTTACGCCTGTATCCTCGTTGCCTACAAAAGTCACAAGAAGAAGAAGAAGAATAATTCGTGGAAACATTTTACAAGCCTATATGACGCCTGATTTCAGCTGAAATAGGTGTCCAAGAGAGCGAAGCGAGCTTGTACAACTACATGATAATTTTCAACTGTAACCACTTGATATTGAACATACCTATTATTAAACTAAGCTAACTAACCCTAACCTAACCTAACTAAAGAAAAATAAAATATACTATACTTAACATACTTAACACTCACCCTAACTAATAAATTACTATCTTAGGAGCGAGTGATTTGCGACAGAAAAGCAATACAGCCGTGTCTTGTATGTGCAGAAGACACCTCATAAACACATATCCTAGGTATCCTTCGTAGTGAGTGTTGTTTTTCTGGAATAATACCTCAATTTTCGTCTATTTATTTATTTATACTAGCTTAATCAAACCCAACGTCTAACCTAACCTACCTAACCTACTTCAAAACTTAACCTAACTGGATTCTGGGGAAAATCACTTTTTATTTTTTTCATTTTGGCAAAAGGTTAATGCGTATAGAACAAGATATATCAGTTTCCGCCAAAAATGAATGCTCATTTCAACTATAACACATTAAAACGAATCAGAAAATACTAGTATCATCTTTGACAATAGTGGTGCCCAATAACGAAATAATACCACTTCACCCACCCACCCACCCACCCACCCATGCACCCCACCCGCCCACTCACACACACGTTAAGATTCTGGCTAAGGAAAAACACACGACCATATTCCCTAATTACCTGCACTATACCCGTCCAACCAACACTTGATAAACTTACCTGTCAAGAACGTAGGGAAAGACATCACGGTGAGGATGAGACGAGAAAACAGATGTAAATAACACCACCGCTGTCTCCAAACAAACTTTCGTCACATATTATATCCATTATATTCTCTTTTAGCTCACTATTCACTTATATTATAATGTCCACTTATCTATGTCTGCTTATACACCCGAGGGCATTTGTGTCTAGCTAGGTATGATGCTTAAATTATCACGCAAAACACCGATATTGACGATAAAAAGTGTTAGTTTAGCCAAGCAACCACACGTCTTCCTCCCATATTATATCCTTTTTCAGCTCAACATTCACTTATATCACTAATGTCCACTTATCCATGTCTGCTTATACACACGAGGGTCAATTGTGTCTAGGTCTGATGCTTAGAAATCACACAAAACACCGATATTGACGATAAAAAGTGTTGTTTAGCCAAGCATCCACGTGTCTTTGTCCCATATTATATCCTTTTCCAGCTCAACATTCACTTATATCACTAATGTCCACTTATCCATGTCTGCTTATACACACGAGGGTCAATTGTGTTTAGGCCTGAGGCTTAAAAATCACGCAAAACACCGATATTGATGATAAAAATTGTTGTTTAGCCAAGCAACCACAAGTTTTCCTCCCATATTATATCCTTTTTCAGCTCAACATTCACTTATATCACTAATGTCCACTCACCTATGTCTGCTTATACACACGAGGGTCAATTGTGGCTAGGTCTGATGCTTAAATTATCACGCAAAACACCGATATTGACGATAAAACGTGTTGTTTAGACGTGTTTTGGCTGTTGTTTTGGTGGGCCGCAAACACCGCCTCGACAGCAAAACATAAACAGTGGCGCTAGGTTTTGCGCACCTCTGTTGTTGCTGGCTTGCTGCTGTGCTGTGCTGTGCCTTTCTCTCTCTAACGGCGCTTTATTTATCTATTGCGGCGATTAAGTGAGATCATTGTGAATAAAAGTATCGAAAATAACTCTTAGATATGTATTATGTATGTCAATAGAAATTTCATCACATCATTAGACTAGAGTGCTCATCAAAGTAAAGTATGACGCCTGTTCCTGCGAGTATCGGCGCCATGTTGATATGCAGTGTATTTTCACCTTGCATCAGCATCACTATGACAACTGCTACTACCACTTATAACTACTAATTGACCCCATTCATTATGATTAATTTCTGTATAATGTATTCTTATCAAAATACAAGATAATACACTGAAATAGAATAAGAGTTTTATTTATATACAGTCTATACTACGAGATGATAATAATGTTATTACGGAGAACTCGAACACACACATATAGAAAGAAATACACAAGGGCGGGGGAAATCAGGATGAAAACAATACTAATCCAACTACCGTAGATAACACTATAGTCGCCACCTGCACTAATGCCGCCAGGCACCATATATTACGAATTATAGCATTCCTACTGATTTGTATATGCCACTGAAGATGATACACAGTAATTTATAATATCATGACTGTATAATCTACCCTGTTTCAGTGTTGTTTTATGCTTTGTATCTGCAAGTATATACGGTTTCAAATTTCGCTACTCGTTTATTTTTCAGGCGACAACGACGGCGGGAGGACACTTATGAAGACACAAAAATGACACAGACTCTCCAGATAGCCCCTTCTAACTTTCCTAAAATCATGGATGTAGAATGTAAGTATTAACGCCACCAGACGTCTGTAAATAAAAAAGAAACGTTGTCCTGGCGACTTTAGTGTTATCTACGGTACGTGACCTACACATGCGGAGAACTTAAACACAAGCTTATAGGTAGAAATACACAAGGGGAATAAGGATGAAAATAATACTAATCCAACTAGTATTTAATGGACTCACATCATAATCCTATAGCAGTGGCTGGTGATGTGAGGACCACGCAAACACGAGACACAGCACGAGGGCATTACAACAAGGCACACACACACACACACACACACACACACACACACATCTGCAGCTGAAGCCTCCACCATTACTGACCCTCATCCTCTCGCACTAATCCAACGGGAAATCCTGACTGGGTAAAGATTCAACAACCATTATCCAATCACAGAATCGGGTCCAGCCTGACAGCGGTAATAGCCAATCTCATGGTCCAATTACCAGCACGTTTGACCCGTGACGTCGCCCCAGGTTCGACCCCCGTCCCCACCCGCGGCCAGAGCGATTGGACTTTCCGCCCCCTTCCATCCACCCCGCCCCCGCCCCTTTCGACCCCTTTAGTCATCGTTATCATAGCCGTTCGCACTGTCTTCCTGTAAAATTTTGTGTTACTTGGTGTGGAGAAGGTTTAACTGGCTGTTTTATTTGCGTTATGTTTATATTCTGTTTTGTTTTTGTGTTTATTGTCTTAGTTGTTGTTTTGAGAAGGCATGCTTTATTTTCTTTGATTTGTTTTGTTTTTCATTATTGTATGCAATGGGTGTATTTAATTGTGGTTAATGTTTTGATGTAATGTCTTTTTTTTTCTTCCTTCTCTCTCTCTCTCTTCTCTCTCTCTTCTCTCTCTTCTCTCTCTCTCTCTCTCTCTCTCTCTCTCTCTCTTTTCCTCTCTCTCTCTCTCTCTCTCTCTCTCTCTCTCTCTCTCTCTCTCTCTCTCTCTCTCTCTCTCTCTCCTCTCTCTCTCTCTCTCTCTCTCTCTCTCTCTCTCTCTCTCTCTCTCCTCTCTCTCTCTCTCTCTCTCTCTCTCTCTCTCTCTCTCTCTCTCTCTCTCTCTCTCTCTCTCTCTCTCTCTCTCTCTCTCTCTCTCTCCTCTCTCTCTCTCTCTCTCTCTCTCTCTCTCTCTCTCTCTCTCTCTCTCTCTCTCTCGAAGATAAATTTTGCATCTTTACATATAAATTCATGTCACTAAATTAAGTTCCCTTCTCATGGCCAATCTACTACACCATAATATTCATCATAGCTTCCTGCCCCTCCTCCTCCTCCTCCTCCTCCTCCTCTCCTCCTCCTCCTTCTCCTCCACCTGCTGCTCCTCCTCCTCCTCCTCCTCCTCCTCCTCGTGGGGTGCCTCAGGGCTCAGTCTTGGGTCCTACTCTTTTTCTGATATATATCAACGATCTGGACTGCGGACTTGTATCTAAAATATCGAAGTTTGCAGATGACACCAAATTAGGCGGTAAAGCATATACTAGAGAAAACTGCGAACTCATACAACGTGATCTCGACAAACTATCAGATTGGAGTGATAAATGGCTATTAAAATTCAATTCCGATAAATGTAAAGTAATGCATATAGGCAACGATAACCTCAAATATAACTATCAAATGCAAAATAAATCGTTAACTAAAGTACAGCAGGAAAAGGATTTAGGTGTCATCATCAGTAATGATCTGAAAACCAGTCCGCATTGCCTAGCTGCCAGTAAAAAGGCGAATATGATGTTGGGCTTCATTAAACGCAACTTTGAACATAAAACTCCGAAAGTAATGATACAATTATACACGTCCTTGGTTAGGCCGCACTTAGAATATACCGTTCAATTCTGGTCGCCCTACTTCGTAAAAGATCAAGCCAAATTGGAATCAGTGCAAAGAAGAGCAACCAAACAAATGCCATCTCTGCGAAATTCATCTTATGAAGAGAGACTGTGGAAACTTAATATGTTTTCCTTAAAGGATCGTAGAATCCGTGGGGACTTGATAGGAACCTTTAAGATCCTAAAAGGATTTGATGTCATTAATCAAGAGAACCTATTCGAGCTTTCTCCTCAAGTGACAACAAGAAATAACGGTTTAAAACTTAACGGCCAACGTTGCATCACAGATCTCCGTAAAAATTATTTCAATGTTAGAGTTGTTGATCGATGGAACAAGTTACCAGCAAATGTTGTCGAAGCCAGCACAATAACTACATTTAAAAGCAGACTTGATGCGCACTGTAAAGTAAATGGGTATTGATAGTGCCCTGCGAATTCATATTATAGTCCCCCGGATCGATTAGTGTTAGTGGTAGTTGTAGTTAGTATATTTCATATCCTATCATTCTTCACTATGAAACTTCCATGTTCCTATCTTCTTTAGGGACATGGTATCATTTTCCAACTGTTTTCTTACATGAAGTTGATAGTTAGTAGTATGTAGTTCAGCAGATACCCTCGTTATGGACCAATAGGTCTCCTGGTGTCTGTTATTCCTATGTATTCCTATGTATTCCTCCTCCTCCTCCCGCTTCTCCTCCTCCTCCTCCTCCTTCTACTTCCTATCCTTTCTCTCTTATTATCTAATTAGTGTAGTATAGTTAAAGCAAACAGTCTTGTAAGGACCTATCGGTCTGTTGCTGTTTGTGTTTCCTTTGTATTCCTTTGTATTCCTCCTCCTCCTCCTCGTCCTCCTCCTAATTCCCACTGTCCGTCTAAGCAGGGGTGACGCTCTCTGTAGCCGCGAATGAGGCAATGGGCGGAGAACGTCAATCTGATGGCTGCCTTTCTCTCTGATTGGTGTTGCCCGATTGCCATTTTGCAACGAAGGTGAAATGGCAGGCAAAGGCGTGACATTATTGCTCAATGGACAAAGTGGAAATGTGGAAATGCTCTCTCTCTCCTCTCTCTCTCCTCTCTCTCTCTCTCTCTCTCTCTCTCTCTCTCTCTCTCTCTCCTCTCTCTCTCTCTCTCTCTCTCTCTCTCCTCTCTTCTCTCTCTCTCTCTCTCCTCTCTCTCTCTCTCTCTCTCTCTCTCTCTCTCTCTCTCTCTCTCTCTCTCTCTCTCTCTCTCTCTCTCTCTCTCTCTCTCTCTCTCTCTCTCTCTCTCTCTCTCTCTCTCTCTCTCTCTCTCTCTCTCTCTCTCTCTCTCTCTCTCTCTCTCTCTCGTGTTTTGATGGATTCTAAAGTCGCCATAGATGATGAATTTAATCGCAACAGTTGCAATTCCATCACGTTCCCAAAACGCACCATTTCACCAGGTCTGTTTGAGTCTCGGCTACACTGCCTCCGTATTCTGTCAAGTATATTCGCTTGTGTGATTTAAATTCTTCACTATTTTGTATAGATATATATAATGTGTATGTGCGTTTTTTGTATGTAATCCTCAACTATTTTATTTTCGTCTGCCATAAGTTTGCTCTTTTTTCAACATTTTTTTATTGGAAATCTGTGCGCTGCTCTGTCCCAGCCGCCCGCCCGTGCGTGGCTCTTTTCAGCGCGCATTTATGTTTCAAAGGAGTCATCAGCAGGCATTGCAATACATGGGAAATGCATGGCGTGACGGCAATTTTTTCTTTTACATTTGACTTTTTTGTACTTTTTTATGCATTCATTTCGTAGTCAGCTGTTTGACTGTGATTGTTGTGTGGGTGTGTGTGCACGTGTGTATTATTCACCCATGGTCTTGTCCACGCGAGCTGGCTCGCGATCGCCAGTTTCACCCTACCGGAGCGAGCTTGGAGCTTATTATTACCAATCTTTGGGCAATGCTGGGACCTCACACACCACACACACCCATCCCCTTGCTCAAGGGGGACAGTAACCGCCCGAATTTGTCAGTGAAAAATCCCCGGGAGCAGCGAGGATTCGAACCGGCTACCACAGAATGGCAGGCCAGCACGCTATCAACCTGACCATCGCGTGGTGTGCGTGTGTGTGTGTGTGTGTGTGTGTGTGTGTGTGTGTGTGTGTGTGTGTGTGTGTGTGTGTGTGTGTGTGTGTGTGTGTGTGTGCGTGTATTGCCGCATAGGTAACTGAGACAATGATGAGTATTTCTAGCTGTATTTCCGATCTGTATTTCACAGACAGCGGAAAGACCAGCCTTGCTCTCTTTTTCCCCTCTTCCTCGCTCCTTTCCTCCGTTCCCGTGTATCCTCCCTTCTTCCCTCCGTGACTCTCCCCTATACCCTTCTCAGTATCACAGGCGATGCACAGCTCATTCAGTGCCCACTAAATACCTGCCTTGGTATCACTTGGAGATAGCACACTCACGCGTCGGAGCCTTCTATATCGATCCAGACAAGCAGTATCACTATCATTACAAGCCAGCGAGTGTTTTTCAAGGATGAAGTCTTTGTTTATCCATCGCGCAACCAAATCCCCCCGTATACAAGGGGAAGACTGCAGCTTCAACTCCGTGCTACTTTTTTTTTTTGTCTTTGCAATGAATTCGCAAGTTTTTTTCCCCATGCCATAAATGGTAACAATACAATCTATATTCTGCATGAAGGAGACGTGTAAGGTGAAAGCTTAAGCTCACGAATCACTAAACAAAGCCAAATCAGGCATAATCTATGGACTTTCTGGAGCTCCTTGCCCCTGGTCCTTCAGCTCCTGCCGCGGGCGGAGGCGTGACTGAGGCTTTCAGTGCGCCCCTGGCCTGAGGAGGGAGCGGGGCGGTGGCTCCCGTATACGAGTGAACGCTGAATCTCTACCTTTTTCTCCTCGCTGGCTTGCACGAGGAGCCACGTGAGGTCGTCGAACATAAGGCGGTGGTTGGAGCCCAGACCAGCCTCCAGGATCTCCTCGGCCTCCTCCAGGTGCTCCAAGGCGTCCGAGAAGGCCAGGTTGCGCAGCTCGATCCTGCCCAGCTTCATGAGGAACAGGCCGTAGGTGGGATGCGTCGCCCCGTAGTAATGCCTGTGGCGGTGAGAAACCCAGAGACTAATCATTCGGCTGCTGTTAATGTTACTTACAGCAGGTGTTTCCGTTACTGCTACATATGTTACTGCTGCTGCTACTATTATTGTTGCAGCTGCTACTATTATCATTTTTGCTGCTGCTACTATTGTTTCTGCTGCTGTTATGTGCACTACTGCCATTGCATGTTTTACAACAGGGGATGTTGATGTTCCCGCTGCTCATCTTAGCACTGCTGATGCATTATGCTTGATACCAACGCTATAATTATCAGTGTTTTTTCTACTGTTTATGTTATTACAGTGCTGCTACTACTATAAAACTACTGCTGATGTCGTTACAGAGACTGCTGATACATGCATGCAGTGTTGCTATTGATGCTATTGCTGATTCCGTCGCTGCTGCTTCTGATGGTAATGCTAATATTGCCACACTGCTTCTGCCGTGTTCCTAGTATACTAACACTGTTAATGTAAGAAGGTGCCGGGAGGTGGTCAGGTCGCCTCACCTGATGGCCTCGTGGTTCTGCTTGGCGAGGCCCCAGGCGGAGTGCCAGCCCTGGCGCCCCAGCGTGGCGGTCAGCAGGGCGTCCAGGGCCTGGCACCGCAGCAGGCTGAGGGGATGCATGAGGCCCTGCTGCGCCGCCACCACCTCCCGCCACACCTCCAAGTCTGACGCCGCCACGGAGGGAGAAAGAGGAAGCCAGTGAGGTGGTGAGTATACAGTGAGGCACGGCCGTTGTACAGCACAGCGATAGTGACAGATTTTAATAATGCTGCTCTCTGATTATCCCCTACTTAGATGTGTAGTTAGTTAGTCCTTTAGTTTGCCACGACTCGAGATCCGTTGTCAGCAGTGTCAGTACCTGGGTTGGCCTCGTTCAGGTCCTTGAGGTGGTGGCGCGTGAGGGCAGCCGCGCGGCGGTACTCTTGCCGCAGAGTGTCGGGGAAGGCACTGCAGCCACACGCGTCACAGGGGCCCACCGCGGCGCACTCTTCAGTCTCGTCCACGTACACGGGGGCGTCGCAAGATCCTTCAAGTGAAACACAAGCCTAAATATCAACTTCAAAGCTTGGAGAAAACCTTAATTGATTTATAGCAACGGGTGCCGCCAGTATTAAGAACATAAGAACATAAGGAAGCTACAAGAGGCCGTGCACATGAGACCTACACGTAAATTCCTGTAAATTCCTGTTCAAGTATTGACGCGTTCTTGTCTGCATGTGTGTGTGTGTGTGTGTGTGTGTGTGTGTGTGTGTGTGTGTGTGTGTGTGTGTGTGTGTGTGTGTGTGTGTGTGTGTGTGTGTGTGTGTGTGTGTGTGTGTGTGTGTGTGATGTGTGTGTGTGTGTGTGTGTGTGTGTGTGTGTGTGTGTGTGTGTGTGTGTGTGTGAATGTGTGTGTGCGCACCCACCACATGGCACCGTGGACATAAGGCGGTCATGGGCGTCGTCGCGGCACAGACGACAGTCGCAGGAAAAATAGTAGTGACTCGCCAAGAAGTTTTGGCGGCAGGCGCGTGTGTTGACGAAGTCCAGGTAACTGATCCTCACCTGCGGACCCCACACACACTCCGGTGAGACAGGACAGTGAGGCGGGGGATGCGACGGGGACGTGCACGGGAGAGATGGAGAAATGGAGAGAGAGAGTGCAAAGGTGCCGGGACGCGGGTCATGCAGGGTTGTGTTGGGCATGGGGCATCAGGAGGTGTGAGGCTGTATACCACACAACTATAGCTGCAGTGATAGGAATGTACACAACAAGAACAATGACACAAAGGAGTAGAGCAGCGGTCGTTCAGAGTCTGGAGGGATACACACTCACCGCCTGTTTGGGAGCCTCGTCTTCAAAACAATGTATCAAAGCTCAAGTATCTGATGATATTATTACATGAAGTAAAGACAAATCATCTTGGCAGTCACAAATATATGTGCCCTATATGGAATACAGGGCCTCGTTCTCACTATATATAGTTCCGCGAACGACGCATATATATATAACTAATGTGGCAGTGCTTTAAATTAGAACTTGAAGACGTCTGCAAATCAGTCTGTGTCGTGGCCACGTCAAGGGGCTCCTCCCCGCTGACAGGAACAAAGCACATGCTCTGAATAATCTATAAAAAAAAGATTAATCATATAAAAGTTTTGAGATGAAGTGAAAATACAGAAGAGGAGGAGTATATATAAGGGAGTAGGAGGGGGAAGAAGGATAGAAAACAATGACTCCCCCTGGATGACGCACTGACCCTGACATTTTGCACCAAGGTATATAGCCTTCAGTGTATTCATAAAGCGCTGTAGAGGTATACTATTACTACTACTATTACAGCTACTGTTATAGACACTCCTGATGGTCGGTGAGGCCCTTTCTGCGGCTTCCTCGCTGACAATTTATTACACACGACGCACAACAATATTTACTTTCATTGACAAGACATATGAACATCAGAGAGTCACACTGACATGCTGCTCAAGGCTATCTAAGACGGATAAAGTCATGTTTTTTGTAGTGACAGTATACGTGAAGGTCTTATCTATATTGAACCCTTGAGGCCCAGAACGTAATTTCCATTGTGTAATTTGGCCATCATTTGACTATTTTAATGAATTATAAGCAATAGTCTTTAGATATGACCTGTTTAGTATCCTTGTCCACTAGGTAAATTGGTATGTTGAGTTACTTTTCGTAATTTCATGGCTAACAACAGACTATTTTCATATAGCAAAGGAAAAATCTGGGCATAAAGGGGTTAAGCTACCTTTTTATATATCTATTTTTCTAGGTCATCCTTGGTACGTACAAATGTGTGATGGGACCTCTTTATATGCTGTCATAGAAATTAATCCCTCCATCCCTCTTCCCTCGCCCCCCTCTCCCCTCCCCTCTCCCTCCCCTCGGTGCAAAGATAGCTCGAGAGGGGAATATATAGTCTGTTGCCTTCCCCCCTTCCTCCCCTCTCCCATAACACCACTCAATGCCAAAACCCATGACTCTTCCCCACTACCCTCCCTCCCCTCCATCCCCCTTGTCATCAATGCCTTACACAGATTACTATGGCGAGACGCAGAATGGTCATACAAAAGTTCACACCATCACACTATCCAACCTTATTCTGTATTTCTAATCTCCTTATTCTGTATTTCTAATCTCCTAATTCTGTATTTCTAATCTCCTTATTCTGTATTTCTAATCTCCTAATTCTGTATTTCTAATCTCCTTATTCTGTATTTCTAATCTCCTAATTCTGTATTTCTAATCTCCTAATTCTGTATTTATAATCTCCTAATTCTGTATTTATAATCTCCTTATTCTGTATTTCTAATCTCCTAATTCTGTATTTATAATCTCCTAATTCTGTATTTCTAATCTCCTTATTCTGTATTTCTAATCTCCTAATTCTGTATTTATAATCTCCTTATTCTGTATTTCTAATCTCCTAATTCTGTATTTCTAATCTCCTTATTCTGTATTTCTAATCTCCTAATTCTGTATTTCTAATCTCCTAATTCTGTATTTCTAATCTCCTAATTCTGTATTTCTAATCTCCTAATTCTGTATTTCTAATCTCCTTATTCTGTATTTCTAATCTCCTAATTCTGTATTTCTAATCTCCTAATTCTGTATTTCTAATCTCCTAATTCTGTATTTCTAATCTCCTTATTCTGTATTTCTAATCTCCTAATTCTGTATTTCTAATCTCCTTATTCTGTATTTCTAATCTTTTTATTCGTGTACAACCCCGTCTTCTATATAATCTCCCCTCTTTTCTTCAACCCCTTGAGGCCCAGAACGTTATTTCATTGTAATTTAGCCACCATTAGACGATTTTTAGTAAATATAAGGAATGTTTTATAGAAATGACCTGTTTACTATTTTGTCCACTAGTTTATTTGGTATATTTAGTTAATTTTCGTAATTTTATAGCTAACAACAGACGATTTTTTATAGCCAAGGAAAGATCTGGGCGTGAAGGGGTTAATAAACTTGTAAAACTTGTAAACTTGTATCCTTACCCTTTCTTCGTTCTCCCTATAGTACCCAGCCTACCGACACCATTAACTATCACATTAAGTAGTACCCCTACCTATCCGTGACCTATTCCACTCATGCTTCCCTTGGCCTTCTCGTCTCCTTAGCAGAGAGGAGAGGGAGGCTGTGGGTAGGTTGCGTGGGCTGAGATTAAACACTGACTTTTAACACAATACATTTTTACTTTTTACTTTGAGTGTATCTGAAATTTGGAAAAGAAATGTGAAGTGTGACTATATATAAGAGAGAGAGAGAGAGAGAGAGAGAGAGAGAGAGAGAGAGAGAGAGAGAAGAGGAGAGAGAGAGAGAGAGAGAGAGAGAGAGAGAGAGAGAGAGAGAGAGAGAGAGAAGAGAGAGAGAGAGAGAGAGAGAGAGAGAGAGAGAGAGAGAGAGAGAGAGAGAAGCAGGTCACGTGATTCGTTCCCTGCATGTCAGTCCTTCCTACGCAATTTCTACCATCTCCTGTGTGTGTGTGTGTGTGTGTGTGTGTGTGTGTGTGTGTGTGTGTGTGTGTGTGTGTGTGTGTGTGTGTGTGTGTGTGTGGTGTCCTCCTATACCGATCCTCCTCAACTCAACACCCACGCCAGCCTCGAACCCTTGTACTTACCCTGCTCCAGTCGAGGTCGGGCCAGTCCACCAGGGAGCGCACCACCAGCCTCCGCCCCACGAAGGTGACGAAGGCGGTGGCGGTGCAGGCGTGGTCGATGCAGGACGCTCCCAGGTACACGCCCGTGCCGATGGGCGTGAGGCGATCGTCCAGCAGGCAGAAGCTGTTCACGCGGACCTGGGGAGGGAGGATACGGAGATGAGCAAAGCGGCAAAGTGTTTACACGGACCTGGGGAAAGGGAGGATACGGAGATGAGCACCGCGGCACAGTGTTCACGCGGACTGAGTATTGGAGTATTGAATATATGTCTCACTCTTCCTCGTTGTGTTGCCAAGAAAATAGTATTGGAAAAAATATTAACCATGATCTATATATACATAATGATAAACACTGAGCACTTAACGATTTATGCTCTCTCTCTCTCTCTCTCTCTCTCTCTCTCTCTCTCTCTCTCTCTCTCTCTCTCTCTCTCTCTCTCTCTCTCTCTCTCTCTCTCTCTCTCTCTCTCTCTCTCTCTCTCTCTCTCTCTCTCTGACACGCTTTCACATTCAAAACAAATCAACATTTATATTTTTTTACATTAACACAGACAGATATCTTGCCTATCAATCATAACCCATTAACACACACACACACACACACACACACACACACACACACACACACACACACATACACACACACACACACACACACACACACACACGGGAACGTGTGGAAACTCCGTAGTGTAAGGGTTAGCACGCTCGGCTCACAACCGAGAAGTCCCGGGTTCGATCCCCGGGCGGAGCGAAGACAGACGGGCGGTCTTCTTAAAACCCGAGCCCCTGTCCACCCAGCAGTGAATGGGTACCGGGTGTTAGCCGGGGGTTTGTGACCCGCCTCCCGGGGTGGTGGCTTCGACTAACACTAAGGATGAATGAGAAAAATAAATGTTGATATGGAGACGGGGCCATACGAGCGTTGCTCTGGCCCTGTAAAATACAACTAGATTAATACAACTAGATGAATACACACCTTGCCAAAGATCTCCAGCAGGTTGTCCCGCGTCGGTAGGTGCCTCTCGCCTACCAGCTGCCGGAGGTCTGGCATCAGGGCGTCCAGGGTCCTCAGCTGCTCCTCGTGTCGACTCACTTCCCTTCGGTCTGTTGGAGTTCACGGTGTTAAGACTCCAAAAAGACAACAACAACGAAGAGATTGATATTAAAATGCAGTTTAAATATTAGTTTCCATTAAAAAAAATGTAGATTGATAACACTGGGGAACAATTTGAAAAAAAAAGATTGTTGAGTTAGATTTTTGAGCTTATTTAGACTAAAATTGGCATGCTGATTCCAAATATGTAGTCAGTTTTTTTCTAGCACGTCAAGTTTTTTCTCCACAGCTTACCCTCCAGATAAGCAAAATTCCACTTGTGAGCTGAAGTGTGTCCTTCTACACAATGGCAATTTGTTTGGCGCAGTCCCTACTGGGCATTCGGTCTGTCTTCGTGAAGAATATGGAGATGTAAAGAGAGTCATTGAGTTATTGCAATATGACAAACACAATTGGATCATCTGTGTTGACCTTAAAATGGTGTCCTTCCTTCTTGGTCAACAACGTGGATACACAAAGTATCCCTGCTTTCTCTGTATGTGGGATAGCAGAGCTCGAGAGAAGCATTGGGTTCAGACGAATTGGCCTCCGAGATCTGATCTTAAACCTGGAGATCCTAACATTGTACATGAACCACTTGTTGACAGGAAGAAAATAATATTCCCACCTCTGCACATAAAACTAGGTCTCATGAAACAATTTGTAAAAGCATTGTCAACTGATGGCGACTGTTTGAAGTACATCATCTTGGCATTTCCTGGACTGTCAATTGAAA
The DNA here is from genome assembly GCA_016584305.1 of Chionoecetes opilio. Classification (NCBI taxonomy): domain Eukaryota; kingdom Metazoa; phylum Arthropoda; class Malacostraca; order Decapoda; family Majidae; genus Chionoecetes; species Chionoecetes opilio. The sequence goes on from JACEEZ010002765.1 coordinate 639,762, forward strand.
AAATCAAGGCCGGTGTGTTTGATGGTCCACAAATTCGACAGCTCATCAAAGATGAACATTTCAACGGTACTATGTCAGACCTTGAAAAGAATGCTTGGCTATCATTCAAAGACGTCGTCAAGAACTTTCTTGGAAATACACGTGCAAGTAATTACACAGAAATTGTTCAGAAACTATTGGAGAGCTACAAAGCGCTTGGTTGCAACATGAGTATTAAAGTACATTTTTTGCATAGCCATCTTGCCAACTTTCCGGAAAATCTTGGTGCTGCTAGCGACGAGCAAGGTGAACGATTTCACCAAGATTTGAAGGTTATGGAAGAACGTTACCAGGGTAGATGGGATGTGCATATGATGGCTGACTATTGTTGGAGCATCAAACGCGATAGTCCTCAAGTTGAACACTCCAGACAAAGCTACAAACGTAAATTTTTACCTTAACCTGCACACAATTATAGCCTTATCCTTTCTAAAAACATGATAATGTTAAATAAACATTCTATTCATGCCTATTTCTTTCATTTTTCATTGTATGTTAACATTTGCAACTTTTTATAAAATAAGCACTGTTACTGTTATGTACAGTATTTTTCATATTTTTTAAGAAAACGAAAATCCTACAGTTCAAAAACTTGACGTGATAGAGAAAAACTGAGATCAGTTTTGGATTCAGCACCCAAAAATTACTTAATAACAAGTGTCAGACCTAACTCAACAAAAATTTGTTCCCCAGTGTAATTGGGCGAATGAACGAATAAATATAGTATGTGTGTCTCTTCGGTCTGTCGGAGCTTCCATTAAGACCCAGGAAGACGTTAAAACCCAAACAAGACATTAAAAGAAGAAAGAAACCCAAAAAAGAGGAAAATAAATAAGAAACCCAAGGAAGACATTAAAACCCAAACAAGACATTAAAAGGAGAAAGAAACTCAAACAAAGAAGAAAAGAAAAAAGAAACCCAAAAAAGACATTAAAAGAAGAAAGAAATTCCAAAATTGAAAAAAAACACCCAAGGAAGACATTAAAAGAAAGAAACCCCCTCCCCCCCCAAAAAAAAAGAAACCCAAAGAAGACATTAAAAGAAGAAAGAAACCCAAAAGAAGACATTAATTAAAAGAAAGAAACCCCCCAAAAAATGAAAGAAAAAAAAGAAGAAACCCAAAGAAGACATTAAAAGAAGAAAGAAACCCCCAAAAAAGAAGAAAAGAAAAAAAGAATCCCCAAAAAGACGTTAAAACCCAAGGAAGACATTAAAAGATTAAATAAATCGCCCCAAAATGAGAAAAGAAAAAATAAGAAACCCAAAGAAGACATTAAAAGAAGAAAGAAACCCAAAAGAAGAAGAAAAGATAAAAAAGAAATCCAAAAAGACTAAAAAAAAAAAAAAAAAAAAAAAAAAGACATTACAAGAAGAAAGAAACCAAAAAAAAGAAGAAGAAAAGAAAAAGAAGGAACCCAAAGAAGACATTAAAACCCAAGAAGGTGACCCATAAAGACAACAGCAATATAGATTTTGATAATTGTACGAATGAACGAATAAATAAAGTATGTGTGAGCGCCTTCAAGTGTACTTACTGATCATTGTTTTCATTTGTGTGTTTTTTTTTAATAACTGTTCACACACACACACACACATACATACAGTCACACATACACACATACACACACACACACATACACACAGTCACACACTCACAGTCACACACACACACTTACGGCTGACAAGATCCTTAAATCGTCTGCTTCTCTTGTCGTCAATCTTCTCGTCACGCGCGTCACCTCCGTCCTGTCACCCGCCGCGGCAGGGGAGAGAAAAAGACCAAGATCTATAGACTTTTAATTAGATAGACCCTTACTATACCTTTAATTAATATAGACCTTCAATTAATTAGATAGTATGGCTATTAATCTTGAGAAAAATCATCCGTCACTCGGCACGGGGTCGGCAAGGCAAGGGTAGGGAAGCGGTCATTTGTGATTTAAATATTTTGATCATTCAGTCAGTAATGGATATAGAGGGCTGATTACCTCCGTGGGCTATGGTGGCCCACCTCTGTCTTATTTCGCTTGTCTTGTTCTTTCTTCTGTTTGTCTGTGTCTTTGTCACATGCCATGGACGCGCCCACACCCGCAAGCAAGGCCGCCTCCCGGTTTCGAATGTCAATTAATGAGAAATGAGGAGGAAGTCGAAGGTCAAAAGTGTTTTTTACATTTATGAAAAGAGTGGAAAGGCGAAATAGTACTCCGTATAGCGGAGGGACCTACGGCTTAGCGTGGATTCCGAACCATGGAATCCACGATCATTGGAGTCACGGAAAAACGAGTGAGAGGGGAATGAAAGACTGCTATAAAAGGTTTACGTGTCTGGCACCTCGTCAAGTATCGTCCACTGATTAATTTCATGTCACTGTAATTGCTGTTGTTTTTATTTCTCATATGAGGTGTGTGTGTGTGTGTGTATCCAGTCACGGATAAGAAATAAGGCGGGTAAGTTTTGATCTTGAAGCGGTAAGGTAAGTAGATCGGTATTTTATATCTTGGAAGTGTGATGTGAGGCGGTGGTGCACATATCTCTGAGAAGGAGGTGACGGAAATGACAAACATTGCAGCTATCTTTTTGTTTATCACTTCTAATCTGCAATGACCCTTCACACAACATGCTATACGCTGGGAGAGGTTTAGGTGAACTCATATATAGACTTAGGAAAGACTTGGGGAAAGGGCGAGATAGAAAGAGCTATAGAAAGAGGTGAAGAAATAGGTGAAGAAAGAAATAAGGTATAGAAAGAGCTATATAAGGAGAGAAAGAGGTGAGCGCTCTGGACTATATAGCTCTCCGATAATGTATAGAATATAGATTTATAAACCCTTTTGAGGCGTTAAATTGTTATTTTATCCCCAACATTCAGATAATTTAGGAAATCAGTGGATGATATTCTTTAATTGATAGGTGACGTTTAAATCATGGAAACGAAAGAGGTGTGATCCCCTCTCCCTGCCATGCACCTACAGACGTCTGACCTTCAACACCCAGATGAGCCGGGCGAGGAACCTGGCGGAGTCTTTGGGGTGGTAGTGAGGTCTGCGACGGAACACGAGACACTCCCGCCAGTGCAGGGGCCCCGCCAGCTGCTGACACATCGCGCTGCAATAGAAGGCGCGCCTGCACTCCGAGCATCGCGTCAGGAGGCGGTCCTTTCTGAGACACAGAGGAAAGGTTACTTTAGGAAGGGAGCGCCAGCAGGATAAGGAAGGGACGGTGGTTATCTTTGGGGCTGCGCATGGGTCTCGCGGCGCCCCTGCACAATGGATCACGTCGTCTTGAAACATCCAGAGTGAACAATTCAAGACCTTGGTCATCCCTCACCTGAAGGAGGCGAAGCAGTACTCGCAGTAACAGCTGACAGTGGACGAGTCGAGCAATGTGCAGAAAGGCTTGGACGTCAGGATCACGTCGCCTCGCTTGACGGGCCTCTTGGCCAGCAGAGCCTGGGCCCGCAGGCTGACATAGTCCCGCATGACTCCCGCCACACGCCCTCCTCGCACCACCTGTCGCGGGGCACTGCACTGCCGCCCTGCCCCGCCCCCCGCCCCTGACTCACCACCTCACCACCCCTGCTGGCGGCTGGCGCGTGACCCAACACCTTGACGGGGAGCATTGCAGTATTTGTTGGCAACGGCGGCAGCTGGTGGTGGTGGCGGTGGCGGTGGTGGTGGTGACGGTGGTGAGGCAGCGCGACGGGGAACACCCTGGTGCGGTGCCCAGCGGGTACCCACCTTCAGGGTTGTGACGTGGCAAGACTGCATTAAGGGCACTGATGTCATTACAACACCTGCCCTGCTGATAACACGATCCTCGTGTGTGTCTGTGCGTGTGTGTGTGTGTGTGTGTGTGTGGGTGGGTGGGGTGTGTGTGTGTGTGCATGTATGGTGTGTGTGTGTGCTACCAAACTGTCGCACCGCTCTTATAAATCATAACAGACAACTGTGAAGAGAACTATTAAGTGCATGTAATAATAGATTTATGAGCTAAGCAGAGAGAGAGAGAGAGAGAGAGAGAGAGAGAGAAACAATCACGTTCAGACATCAGAAACAAGAGCCAGAGCACCAGTAGAATGCAACCCATAACAAGGCATCAACACCACCAGCAGGCGGCGGGAGGAAAGGGCGTAGCGTGGCGGGGAGGCAGAGAACAGCCCTCTATTGACCCTCCCAGACGCAGCCCCGGATCTGCCTCTAACACAGTAGACGTGGGGTAAACACGGCCCAGGCTGACTCCGCCCTCCGCTACTCTTTCATTCACTGCCGCTGAGAGGAGGCAGTCGAGCAGGAAATCGCCCAAAGGAGCCGCGCCCTTGTACTGTAGGATGGGGAGATTTTGTGTGAATTATGGGAGAAGGGGGACTGTTTATCGAGAGGGGACATCGGGTTGGAGGTTTCAATGAAGGAGGGGGGAGGGAAGGGGAAGGGGGATACAGGGGAGGGGGAATAAGTGTTCGGTATTGGGATAAGCGAAGAAGGGGGATGGAAAGGAGGAAGAGGAGGAGATGAAGGGGGGAAAGGAGGAGGAGGAGGGGAAGGGGCGAAAGGAGGAGGAGGCGAAAGGGGAAGGGAGGGTAATTGTGGCTTTTTGGTCCCCCCAGCGAAAGGGAACCAACTAGAGAGGATTATTGAGAGCGAGAGATCGGATGGTTAAAATTCAATTGGCGCCCAGTTTGTGTATCCTGTGATCGGTCTCTGTGTTGGCTTTATCGCGGACATCACCACCCTCCGCTGTGGACAAAAACACATCATTCTCCGCGGAACAAAGTGGAGCCAGGTGGGGTGTGTTAAGTGAGAAATTATATACAAACACAAGTAAAGACGTCTGCTTATCATACACGTAGGGAATGAAAAGAAAGAATAAACATAAGACCATAAGAACATAAGGAAGCTACAAGAGGCCGTGAGACCTACACGTGGTAGTTTCTGTTACTTAACACTACTTACATCCACCTTTCATCCCCATCCATGAAATTGGCTAGCCTCCTTTTAAAGCTCCCTATTGACTCCGCACTAACTACCTGACGACTGAGTCTATTCCAATCATTTACCACCCTATTTGTGAACCAGTTTCTCCCGATTTCTTTTTATAATCTACGTGTTTCCAGTTTGAAAGAAATAAAGCTGATTCACGGAGTTTTTTTCTCGTGAGGTCGTGAAATCTTTTTTCTTTTATAATTCATAGTTTTTGGTAAAGTTTGGAGAGTTGTGGATTTGCAGCTTGTATTTCACGTGCATCTGAACTTTATTTTCTATCCAAATCTGCTTCTTCGTTCATGTTCATATACCAACTGAGTATTCAAACATTTTGCCATTGCCTCTGTTCAGTTCAGTTCAGTTGTGGGTCGGGAGTCTGGCCTTTTTCATCGGCGTTCCCTGACGTGTTTCTTCTTGCTGTCTAGGTCTTTAGTTAGTTGTCTTCTCTTATTCTGTCTTTTAATTTATTTATCTTTCTTTCCTCTTATTTTCTCTGGTCATACAAAAACTGTTGATTGTTCTTTTTGCTTCTTCCACATTTCCATCTTCTAACAAATACTCCCCCACAATATCCCCTTCCTCCTCTATGTAAGGTTGTTGTAGCCTCGCACTCTGATCAATACATCTTATTTTCTCACTTTGCTTTCCCTTTTTCCAGCAGTAGATGGATGGTATTGCGGCGGCTAAACATTACGCCACTCAATCAATCGTTCAATGAATCAAAGGTCTACCGATCTAATCTGAGTCAAGCTGGAACTCTATACCAGGGTGGCCAGATGACAACTATAGACTGAAGGGATACAATAAAGGAGATGTAGGAAAAGTTCTTAGGCTAGTAACCAGGGTAGAACAAGAAGTAACGGATTCAAGCTGGAAAAGCGTAGATTTAAAAAAGAAATAGGGAAAAGCTGGTTCACTAATAGGGTGGTATATGATTGGAATGGACTCAGTAGACAAGTAGTTAGTGCGGAGTTATTAGGAAGCTTTAAAAGGAGGCTAGATGATTTCATGGATGAGGATGAAAAGTGGATGTAGGTGGTGTTAAGTAACAGGAACTACCTCGTGTAGGTCTCACGGCCTCTTGTAGCTTCCTTACTTTCTTATGTTCTTACGGAGACTCAAATCAGCAAGGCGTCCACCTCTTGAACTATAATTTGAACTAACTAACTCCTAAATTATTATTTTTTATAGGTCTGTAAATCCTGAGTGACGCCAAACTCAGTAACCTTAACCCCTTGAGACCCAAAACGTAATTTCCATTGCAATTTGGCTACCATTAGACGCTTTTTTGGTTAACATAAGCAATATTTTATAGATTTGACCTGTTTAGTATCTTTGTCGACTAACTAATTTGGTATATTCAGTTACTTTTCATAATTTTATGGCTAACAACAGACAATTATTTATAGCAAAGGAAAGATCTGGGCGTGAAGGGGACAGTGTATCGCGTCTCCATGTGTGTCGTGTGCAAGGCTCAGCTCGGCGTTAAGTATATCAATATATTTCAATAGTCCACCTTAGTCCACGAGAGACAACGAAATTATCATAGCATGAGGTCCATAAAAGAGCTTCGGCTTAATGGACCGTGGCTTGTATGACTGTATGATTGATTATGAACATTATTGTATTACACCAAGTCGAATAAACTATCAAGTATCAGTATCAACATTGCAGCCAGTTTGTCCTGTGAGTGATGTCTTAGTGTTGTGTGATGTCTATTGTCTGAATGGCTGGCTTTCTGAGTGACTTAGTGAGCGCTGTGTTTGAATGCTTTACCATCCATAACACTATAGTCGCCACTGCACTTATGTCGCCAGGTGCAATATATTACGAATTTTAGCATCACTACAGATTTGCATGTGCCACTGAAGACACGTACATAATATAAACTACTATACATGCCTATTTAGTGGCATACAAATCTGTAGGGATGCTAAAAAATCGTAATATATAGCGCTTGGCGACATTAGTGCAGTGACGACTATAGTGTTATTGACGGTAGCGAGTGTGTTAGTATATATACAAGATCAGAAACAGAAAGCAGGAGGAGGAAGCAGGTGTTACGTGAAGAAAAAAACTTATCCGGATGAAAGTGATATGCAGCAGAAAACTTCAAAGCAAATTAATCGTTAAAGGTAAAGTGATATTCCTTTTCCAAAAATGAGCCACGAGAAGGAAAATAAAGAAACAGTCATACGGGGTTTTAAGCTTATTTTGGGGATAAAATGGAAATCTAGATGAGCGTATTATTACCTCTAAGAGTGAGTGATTGAGTAATTGAGTGTGAGTGGCCTGTATCACCACCACAGTATACGAGTGAGTGTCTGAGTGACTGAGTGTGTGAGTGTCTTGTATTATTAGCTCAATGTGTGAGTGTGCGAGTGAGTGTTTGAGGCAGGCCAGGAGATGCAGGTGGCCAGCAGGTCGCGCCAGTAATCCCAACGCGGGTGCTCACTGTCCCAAGCCCCGCCTCGGATTTCACAGCACTTCGCCGCCTTTACCTCTGGCCGACGCCCTTTGCAGACGCCTGTTAATGCCTCCTGTGCACATGGGCCTCTTTATGTCCTCCACCCTCTCTCCATCTTTCCCTCTTTCCTTCATGTGGGTAGCGCCTATAAACCCTCCTGCCCTTTGTCCAGCGTATTCGTGTTATTTCTCGGTTCGTGTTGCGTTGGACGGTTCTCTGTGTCTGTTGGGGACTCCTGCTGCGCCGCTTGCCTCCCTCCTGCCTTCCCTCCATCCTCCATCCTTCCTCTCCTCCTTCCCTTCCTCCTTCCCTCCATCCTTCCTCTCCTCCTTCTCCTTTCCTCCATCCTTCCTCCATATCTTCTCTCCTGCCTTCCTTCCCTTCCTCCTTCCTCCATCTTTCCCTCCATCCTTCCCTCCATCCTTCCCTCCATCCTTCCTCTCCTCCTTCCCCCCATCCTTCCTCTCCTCCTTCCCTCCATCTTTCCCTCCATCCTTCCCTCCATCCTTCCTCCATCCTTCCCTCCATCCTTCCCTCCATCCTTCCTCTCTTCCTTCCTCCATCCTTCCCTCCATCCTTCCCTCCATCCTTCCCTCCATCCTTCCTCTCTTCCTCCATCCTTCCTCCATCCATCCTTCCCTCCATCCTTCCTCCTCTCCTCCTTCCTCCATCCTTCTCCCTCCATCCTTCCTCTCCCATCCTTCCCTCCATCCTTCCCTCCATCCTTCCCTCCATCTTCCTCCCTCCTCTCTCCTCCATCCTTCCCTCCTCCTTCCTCCATCCTTCCCTCCATCCTTCCCTCCATCTTCCTCTCCTCCTTCCCTCCATCCTCTCCCTTCCTCCATCCTTCCCTCCTCTCTCCATCCTTCCCTCCATCCTTCCTCCATCTTCTTCCTTCCCTCCATCCTTCCCTCCATCCTTCCCTCCATCTTCCCTCCATCCTTCCCTCCATCCTTCCCTCCATCCTTCCCTCCATCCTTCCCTCCTCACTTCCCTCCATCTTCCCTCCATCCTTCCCTCCATCTTCCCTCCATCCTTCCTTCTCCCTTCCTTCCTCCATCCTTCCTCTCCTCCTTCCCTCCATCTTTCCCTCCATCCTTCCCTCCATCCTTCCCTCCATCCTTCCCTTCCTCCTTCCCTCCATCCTATCTCCTATCCACCTCCTGGAACCATGGTCAACATTATTTCTAACACTACAATTTACCACTTTATACAGTTACTACTATTTTATGTCCGTTCATATCCTCCTACGATTAATTGTAATGAATCTAATTCATCATATCGTTCATTTTTTTCCATTTTGCAGTATTCAGGTTAACTCTATTTAGATTTTCTTCTTAATTTGTATGATATTAACCCCTTCACGCCCAGAATGTTCCTTTGCTATATAAAATCGTCTGTTTTTAGCCATAAGATTACAAAAAGCAACTTAATATACTACAGTACGTAGCTAGTGGACAAGGATACTAAACAGGTCATATCTATAAAATACTGCTTAGGTTCACTAAAAATCGTCTAATGGCTCCCAAATTACAATGGAAATTACGTTCTGGGCCTCAAGGGGTAAAATGTTTCTCCTATTACAGTAGTTTTTTGGAGTTTTTTTTTTACATATATGCACATTTTCCTTCAATTATTAATCTTTCTATCAATAATTTTCCTTATTCACATGTTCCCCTTCAGTACATTTCAGACTTATTCATTGTATTTCCCTCTTCCGCCCTTTCATTATTCATTTTTAAGCGGGCACACCTTTCTACTGTCCTTCACCTTCACTCCTTTACCCGTCATTCAATGTTCTAAATGCCTTTATCCTTCATTCAATGTTCTAAATTCCTTTATCCCTCATTCAATGTTCTAAATTCCTTTATCCTTCATTCAATGTTCTAAATTCCTTTATCCTTCATTCAATGTTCTAAATTCCTTTATCCTTCATTCAATGTTCTAAATTCCTTTATCCCTCATTCAATGTTCTAAATTCCTTTATCCCTCATTCAATGTTCTAAATTCTTTATCCCCATTCAATGTTCTAAATCCTTTATCCTTCATTCAATGTTCTAATTCCTTTTCCCTCATTCAATGTTCTAAATTCCTTATCCCTCATTCATGTTAAATTCTTATCCTTCATTCAATGTTCTAAATTCCTTATCCTTCATTCAATGTTCTAAATTCCTTTATCCTTCATTCAAGTTCTAATTCCTTTATCCTTCATTCAATGTTCTAAATGCTTTTCCTTCATTCAATGTTCAATTCCTTATCCCTCATTCAATGTTCTAATTCCTTTATCCTTCATCAATGTTCTAAATTCCTTTATCCTTCATTCAATGTTCTAATTCCTTTATCCTCATTCAATGTTCTAAATTCCTTTATCCTCATTCATGTTCTAAATTCCTTTATCCCTCATTCAATGTTCTAAATTCCTTATCCCTCATTCAAGTTCTAAATTCCTTTATCCTTCATTCAATGTTCTAATTCCTTTATCCTCATTCAATGTTCTAATTCCTTTATCCTTCATTCATGTTCTAATTCCTTTATCCTTCATTCATGTTCTAATTCCTTTATCCCTCATTCAATGTTCTAAATTCCTTTATCCTTCATTCAATGTTCTAAATTCCTTATCCTTCATTCATGTTCTAAATTCCTTTATCCTTCATTCAATGTTCTAAATTCCTTATCCTCATTCAATGTCTAATTCCTTATCCTTCATTCAAGGTTCTAAAATTTCTATATCCTTCATTCAATGTTCAAAATTTTCCTTTTCGTGTCGCTACATCGTTACCTCCTTCACCTAGCAAACCCCCCCCCCCTTGTCCTCTTCGCCTCCCCAGCCTCTCTGCCCCGCTCTCTGACTTATCTAAACATGTCAGGAGAAAATTGCTCCAATAACCTGAGCTGAAAGAGCCGCTTACCCGCTTAATTGCTTTTTTGCCCGGAGAGCGCCACGTCGCCCTTCATTTGTTCTAACTTAAGGTGGGTGTCCCGAGCCCTGCATACGACCCTGGCTTTGGCGACGTCCTCTACCTGGCCTCCTCCTCCTCCTCTCCTCCTCCTCCTCATTCCCTTTCATCTTTCCTTTCTCCTTCCGCCCTTCATTCCTTCCTTCTTCTCCTCCTTACATGTTTCCTTCCTTCTTTCCTTCCTTCATTCATTCCTTCCTTCTTCTCTTTCAGTTTCCTGTCCTCCTCCACCTCCTCCTCATTCCCTTTCATGTTTAGTTTCTCCTTCTGCCAATCATTCCTTCCTTCCTTCTCCTCCTTCCATGCTTCCTTCCTTCATTCCTTTCTTTCTTCCATCCCTCCTTCGTCTCCTTTCTTTTCACCTTCTTTTCATCTTTCCTTTCTCCTTCCGTCCTTCCTTCCTTCCTTCTCCTCCTTATATGTTTCTTTCCCTCATTCCTTTCTTTCTTCCATCCCTCCTTCGCCTTCTTTCTTTTTTCCTTCCTTATGTCTTTTTTTCTTCTTCCTTTCCCTTTTATTCTTCTATCTTTTCCTACTCCAAAGCATCACCATCGCAGAATTAATCCTATATGTAATAAAAATGAAATAAACTATACTGGATAATTATCTAGTGTTTCTTTATGGGTTGTTATCCTCTTTATGGTAAAAATATTGTATCACGAATCTGTTCCTGATCACTTGATGCATTTAATGAGATAAATAAAATGAATAGGGGATAAATATATAATAAATAGTATAATGAATAATATAGTATAATAGATGGCATAATAAACATAAATAGATAATAGGTAATAGATAAAACATATAAATTGGATTGGATGTTATTGGATGAAAAAATAATGAGGAAAATATAATGAATAGGTGAAAAATAGATAATTAATAGTATAATATAAAATATAGTAATAGATAATATAATAAATAGTAATATATAATAGATCATAAATAAGGCACATAAATATGAGACAGTATAATAAATGGTACAGTAATATAAATAGTAATAGACGATAGATGATAATTAAAACATATAAATAGCGACACATGAACACTTACCGTAGATAACACTATAGTCGCCAATCACTTGCCACTGCACTAATGTCGCCAGGCACAATATATTACGAATTTTAGCATCACTACAGACTTTTATGTGCCATTGAAGACATGTAGTGTGATGTACATAATATAAACTACTGTGTATGCGTCTTCAGTGGCACATGCAAATCAGTAGTGATGCTAAAATTCGTAATATATTGTGCCTGGCGACATTAGTGCAGTGGCGAGTGACTGGCGACTATAGTGTTATCTACGGTAGCAACAACCTCAACAACACATATCTCTTTTAGGTATAAAGTCTAAGTTATAGTTCAGTTCAGTTCAGTTAAGTTTTCAGTTATAGTCCTTCCTCCATTTCAGGACATTCCCATCCAGTCCTCCTTCGTATTCCAGTGTCCACAACAATTTTTTATGGGGTATCTTATCAAATGCTTTCTTCAGATCCAAGTAAGCCCAATCCACCCATCCATTTTTTTATTGTACTGTAATTCACATACAAACACCACCAATAGCAACCTGCATGAAGCGTAAGCCAAAGTCTTAGCAACACGTCGGGAGGCGGGCGTGTTTTTCCGTCCCGTTAACACCCAACGTTGTTAGCGACTCATATTAAAGTGAAGCAAACTTAGAAAGAATGGTTAATTTTCTCCCACTCATTCCCGTATTAGACGATTAGCAGCACTCAGAATTTTTACGTAGGTCATTTGTGGAGATTAATAGCGTTTTATGACGGTACGGGAAGGAGGGTAGAGGGGAGGGGAGGGGAAGGGAGGGTAAGAGAGGGGACTGAAGATAGGGAAGGAAGGGGAAGGAAGGGTAAGGAGGCGACTGAAGATAGGGAAGGAAGGGGAAGGGAGGCGATGAAGATAGCGGAAGGAAGGGGAAGGAAGGGGAAGGAAGGGGATGAAGGGAGAAGGAAGGAAGGAAGGGGGACTGAAGGGGAAGGGAAGGGCGACTGAAGATAGGGGAAGGAAGGGGAAGGGAGGGGACTGAAGGGGAAGGAAGGGAGGAGAAGGAAGGGGAAGGAAGGGGAGACGAGGGGAAGGAAGGGGAAGGAAGGAAGGGGAAGGGAGGAGAAGGAAGGGGAAGGAAGGAAGGAAGGGAGGAGAAGGAAGGGGAAGGAAGGAGGACGAGGGGAAGGAAGGGGAAGGAAGAAGGGGAAGGGAGGAGAAGGAAGGGGAAGGAAGGGGAGACGAGGGGAAGGAAGGGGAAGGAAGGAAGGGGAAGGGAGGAGAAGGAAGGGGAAGGAAGGGGAGACGAGGGGAAGGAAGGGGAAGGAAGGAGAGGGGAGGGAAGGGGAAGGAAGGAAGGGGATGGGAGGGGAGGGAAGGGAGACGAGGGGAAGGGAAGGAAGGAAGGGGAAGGAAGGGAGACGAGGGGACTGAGGATAATGAGATGAAAAAGGAAATTATGAAGAAAAAAAAACACGTTGTAAGAAGAGACGATAAAAAAGCTAATAATTAATTGATACATAATCGTTTCTTTACTTAATCGTTTCACTACTACATACATTAATCGCAATTTATATAGAGATAGATAAGGAAGGGAAGGAAGATAATGAGATGATAAAGGAAACTATGATAAAAAGACACGTAGTAGTAAGAAAAACAGAGACGATGAAAAAGATAATAATTCATTGATACATAATCGCTGTTTTCCTTAACCCCTTCACGCCCAGATCTTTCCTTTGTTATATGAAATCGTCTGTTGTTAGCCATAAAATTACGAAAAGTAACTAAATATACCAAATAAGTTAGTCGACAAGGATACTAAACAGGTCATATCTATAAAACATTGCTTATATTCAATAAAATCGTCTAATGGTACCCAAATTACAATGAAAATAACGTTCTGGGCCTCAAGGGATTAATCGCAATTTATATGATGTCATTAGTTATCACCATCACCAGTACCGCCATTGAGGTCAAACAACACAGTCACATACGCCCCTCTGGTCCTGGGTTCGAGCCCCGCGGACAGCTGTTTACTCTCCGCCCTCCTAGTTCACCAGCGCTTTTTAATTTCACCTTCCGCACTTGTCTCGATAATTAGATTGCAAGTCCCCGCCGCGAGGTGTTCTGTCGCCATCTGTTGTTTGTTGTGGCTGGAGGGTGAACACGGGGGGAGAGAGAGAGAGAGAGAGAGAGAGAGAGAGAGAGAGAGAGAGAGAGAGAGAGCCCTCCATTACTATAGGATGTGAGATGATTAAGAAAGAGAGAGAGGCCTACATACAGAGAGAGAGAGAGAGAGAGAGAGAGAGAGAGAGAGAGAGAGAGAGAGAGAGAGAGAGAGAGAGAGAGACTTATAATAATATCTACTCACTCTTTATGCATTAACACTCGCGGAGATCACTGTTTTCTTCTATTCTATCAGTAAACAAGTATCAAGGATTTCCATATGACTCTGATTTCACATGTATTTCACTAATGCCCTTGACTTAGGAAGGAAACTCGCCGGAACCTCTTCTTCTTCTTCTTGTGACCTCTTTCGCTTAGGATCGCTTCGTAGGTCCTCACTGACGCCAAGCTTCTTATAGATCTTGACTTTGCTTGTTTCGGCTTCGTATCAATGCTTCAAAACACACACACAGAGAGAGAGAGAGGGAGATGAGATGAGAGAGACGAGAGATGCTCAGAGAGAGAGAGAACGAGAGAGAGAGAGAGAGAGAGAGAGAGAGAGAGAGAGAGAGAAGAGAGAGAGAGAGAGAGAGAGAGAGAGATAGGGAGAGACGCAGAGAGAGAGAGAGAAAGAGAGCAGAGAGATGAGCTAGAGAGCGAGTCAAGACGAGAGAGTGACTCTACCTTTGACGTCAAATAGATTAACAAAAGCTTAGATTTCTGTTCACCAATGTTCTCTCCCCCTTTTCTCCCCAACCTCATCACAACCCTCCTCTCTCCCTTCCCTCCCTCCCCTTGACACCTCCCCCTCCCCCCTTAGCACACCCCAGGGAGCAATCTTTGAGCCTCTCTGTTCTCATCAAAATTCAATCAAATTTTATTGCATCATTTTCAGGCGCAAGCTTCGTCCTAATTATGTTACTTTTACAATAAATGAAGGTTCTTAGAAGGGAGGCAAGACGACGGAGAAGATGAGGCTTGGAGGAAAGGGAGGAAGAGGGGAGTGAGGGAAGGGAGGACGAGGGGAGTGAGGGAAGAGGATGCATGAGGGACTAAAGGAAGGGTAAACAAAACGGGAGGGTAAGGGAGGGTAAAGGGAGGTAAAGGGGAAAATTGGTAATACACAAACCGATGAATACCTAATAACGGAGAGCGACAATAATAAATCCTGGGTGACGTTCAAATCACAAAGGAGACAAAGCAGCGTCTTAAAAAAAGGAGAAATGTGTGCGGAAAATTTGCAGGTAATTTCTTCACTTATTCATTCATTGAAATTCATAAAGTTAAACAAAAGGCAGACGCAATTTTAAGAAGTTTGCTTAGAACTCAATCAAACAAAATGAAACTTATGCTATCAAAATGATAATATCCAGCAGGAACACACAACAATCTGCGGCCCGACACAGCAACATACGTGGTGAGCATTAACCCCTTCACGCCCAGATCTTCCCTTTGCTATATAAAATCGTCTGTTGTTAGCCATAAAATTACGAAAAGTAGCTGAATATACCAAATTAGTTAGTCGATAAGGATACTAAACAGGTCATATCTATAAAATATTGCTTATATGCACTAAAAATCGTTTAATGGTACCCAAATTACAATGGAAATTACGTTCTGGGTCTCAATTTAAGGGGTTAAGATCTTGGGTAACATAACAGCCAATAAGCGCCGTGTTGTGCCTCGAAAGGGCGGGATAGATGTGTGTACTGTAATACATCCTTCTCGTAAGATCATGTTTGTTGGAAAGGCTTCGGGCTTTATGGCTATCAACTACACCAGGGTTATTAAGCCAGATAGTCAAACATTTGTGCACTTATATCCTTTTTTGGCGCCCAGAATGCGGGCGCCAACCGGAGCTTATATATGGGTACTACACTGTACCTATTTCAGTTCTATATTATTGGTAGGCCTTCGAGCAGGCTACCGTAAAGATACCTTGCCATAAGGGTATCGTGGCCGCCCCGGGAATTGAACCTGGGCCTTCTCATCATGTTTGTTTATGAACATATTACATTTACATTGAACTTTTTTTTTAAGAACTGGCCAAGGGCACAACAAAAATGGGTAACACAAGGCCCGCTTGAAATGTATGTCCATTATATTCTGTACATGCTATAGAAATATCAGACATTTATAGGTTTTCCCGATCTTTCTATGTTACTCTTGAAGGACATCTAGAAGACTCGTCCAAGAAGAATTATTCCTTGAGGCCTTTTGGTGCTTATAATGAAGGCAGGAGTTCGATTCTATGCATACTTTTAGTAAAGACTATTCCCAAACGAGATTGGCCCAATACCCACCTTTAGAAATATCTTCTGTCTGTGTTATGTGGGGACTGGCCACGATTGCGGACCTTTGTTATTTTTATTTATATTGCATACTGTTTTTCTGCCCCTGGCCAGCCCCATATAATGCCAACAAAAATGCCTCTGCCTCTTAGAATAGTAAAGGGCACTGCAAAGATACATAACATTTCTTTATTATTATCAACCAATTGAAGAAATATGTACGTACGTACAGTAAGCTGCATTTGCGTAAGAGTCTATTCAAGAAAGCCTATGATCATAATGTAGAATTGGTGAACCTATTACAGTGAAAAAGACGTTTCCAATAGGCACCAGGCTAGATACGCATAATGTGTGTCAAGAAGCTCATTTTCCAAGCCTTCTCCTCCACACACTCCTGCAGGCCAGTGCCGTGTAGCTAAACGACAATATTCGTTTCAATCACAAAACATATATGCATTATTCTATTTTACTGGCTAGTCTTTCAAACGCAACAGTAGCAGTGGCGTAGTTACTGGGGGGGGCATGTGCCCCCACGTGATAATCTGGTGGCCCCCCTTCCCCCCACTAGCCATGCATGACTGCCGTTTTCTGTATGCTCTACTACCCACCACTGATCTGAGCTTAGAATTTGCCCTTATACCCTTCTATGTGGCATCAGAATGCCCTTGAGCTCTGCTTGCCTAGTGCCCCCCCCCCACCCCAGGTGCCCCATTGATAGATACCTATATATAACTATGCCAGTGAACAGTAAAGAGGACAATAATGGAAGCATAGTACTAATACAAAACAGTTTTTAAGCCTCACAGGAGCCTATGAGGCTAAAAGCCTCATCACAGTAGCACATAGGGTAAAGGACAGCGGTAAAGATTAGTTTTATCGCCCCTGCCATAACTCGATTACTACCTTATAAAGGACTAAACTTTTGTCATGAACGCCTTCTATACTAACCTTCAGACCTCTTCTCAAACTGTTCCTTTGGTCAAAATCACGGACAAATATGATCTAATAAGAGTAAATGAGGTGCTGCTCCGCCGTCGCCATCAGCGCAGTCTAGACCGCGGGTCCGGCGCCTCTCCCATTCTCAAGCTCTCCCTCACAGACAGCAGCGAGGGTAGGTTTAACCTAACCTAGCCTGGCTGCTGTACGTGAGGGAGGGCTTGGCCCGCTGTAGAGCTAATAGAGTATTAGGATTCATTACCAGAAGTGTTAAAAGTAGAAGTGCGGAAGTTATTCTAAAGCTTTATCTGGCTCTAGTCAGGCCTCACCTAGACTATGCGGTTCAGTTTTGGTCTCCATATCACAGGATGGATATAACCTTGTTAGAAACAGTGCAGAGAAGGATGACCAAAATGATACAAGGGATGCGTAACTTTAGTTATGAGAAGAGATTAAAGTTATTAAAATTACACTCACTCGAGAGACGCAGAGTAAGGGGCGATCTGTTTTTAAGTGGATAAAGGGATTTAATAAAGGAGAGGTAGGAAAAGTTCTTACGGCTTTTAACCAGGGTAGAACAAGAAGTAACGGATTCAAGCTGGAAAAGCGTAGATTTAGAAAGGAAATAGGGAAAAACTGGTTCACAAATAGGGTGGTGAATGAGTGGAATGGTCTCAGTAGACAGGTAGTTAGTGCGGAGTCATTAGGGAGCTTTAAAGAGGGGCTGGATAGGTTCATGTGTGGTGCCCACATTGAATGTGTGCTCCACAGTCCTGGTTACTCTGCTGCCACCACCCACATTAAGTGGGGAAAAAAATATAAATGAATAAAAATAAAGAGATGAGAAAATAAGAAAGTACTGGTTGGATCTAAATAATAATTCGTTAATAAATCAGGCTTAATATATTTGTCACTTTGCTGTATCACTTTCTAACTTGTATACATTCACAAGTTGTCTTAATTCTAAGTCTTCTTATCCCCTAACGATACGCACGCGTAGTGCTCAAGTCGGTATGCTATCCTAATGTAGTTTGTTATCTCTTGTTAACTTCAGTCGTACTGTTATCTCTGCTAACGATACGCACACAGTGCTCAAGTCGTTATCCTAACGTAGTTTGCTATCTCTGGTAACTTCAGTCGCACTGTTACCACATCAACGATATGCACACTTAGTGCTCAAGTCGTTATCCTATACTAATGTAGTCTATCACACTTCCAAAGTTTCCCTCTCACTCTTTTTATGTTCCCTCCTCTCTCCTTGGCCTGACACGGCTGGCTGTAATACGCTGTAGTTTCACCCACTGCTAATTCGGGACCGCCTGGCCACCAGGTCCACCAACGGCTCCTACCTTGGGACCCTAGGTAACATATTTCATTAGTCCTTATGTCAACAAAAGGAATCACCAGTAAATCACACCTACATCTCTACCCTATAAACCTTCTCTTACATACCTTTTCCAAGGGAGAGAATATCACCTCCCCACAGGCGACTTAACTCAGCGAGCGTCTGGCTGCTTCTAATGCTATCATGACGTTAAACTCCCCTTCTCACTTCGCTTCGATACGTGGTCAACTGCCACTGGTCGGAAATATAACCCTCTCTCACTAACCAGTGATTCAGGACTGAGGAGTGGAGGAAAATTACTCGTTAGCTAATTGATAATTATAAGTTATTTCATCTTTTCCCCTATTAATGTAATTTCCCGCGTTACACATGGATGGGGATGAAAGGTGGATGTAGGTAGTGTTAGGTGACAGGAACTACCACGTGTAGGCCTCGCGGCCTCTTGTAGCTTCCTTATTTTCTTATGTTCTTATGTTCTTATGTCTCTGACTGTGCTGATGACGACGGCGGAGCAGCACTGTATTTATTCTTAGTAGATAATTTTTGTCCGTGATTTTGAACAAAGTAACAGCTTGCCAAGAGGTTTGAAGGTTAGTAACAGTCGTGTATGGCAAAAAATTAGTCCTTCATAAGGTAGTAATTAAGCGAGATATAGCCGATAGGTAGGGGCGATAAAACGAATCTTAACTTAACCAGGACAGCTACCGTGCAGTAATGAAGCAGACAAGTGTAGGCAGTCTTTAAAGCACATAATTACCTATAGAGCAGTGTTCACCATGTCCCAGCAGCCTTGAGGCACGCAATATAGGCCAGTGTTCCCCGTCCCACGAATCCACAGCCTAAAATGCACACGTCTCCCCTGGAAAGAAAACGGCTTTTCAAGGCGGACCCAGGCAAGGCCACAGCCCTCCTTATAACAGCATCAATAACCATTACTTGAGCTAACAACAGCATTTTATCATAGATTTTCAAACTACGAAATACGATACTTATGATAGGAGCCAAAAAGGGGATAGATTATTAGTAATGAGAAAAGAACAGATACAATGATGAAATGTATAAAGATATATATTTTTCACATAAAAAGAATTAAGTTATATATTTTTAAATGATAAATTACAGTGTATATAATGAGTGATTATTGCAGGCTAAGTAATGGTTGTGTTGAAGGATAGTATTGGTAATGGCCGAGACGAGGCATCCTTCCCCAGCCCGTTTCACCTCCAGCCCATTTCTCTCTCAATACGGTATGAAGCCTTTATTTAACACACACACACACTGCACACACATTAAACAACCATCAGCCATTAATTAAAACAGTGACAACCATTAGATAGAGTGCAAATAATGATGTATAGGCAGTGAACAGCATCCATTATTATTATTACTATTAGATATGTTTGATTATGAGTCATATGGTGTTTGTTGTGGGTGTCCATTGATGGGTGGTCATTTATAAGGGGGTGAGGGGTGTTGGGGTGTCTGGGGAGGGGTGATGGTGGGGTGTTGGGGAGATGACAGCGTAGGGGGGCATCTTTAGGGGGCGTCCCAGCATCCCTTCATTACCAGGGGGGATGCGTCCAGGCAGGGTCTGAGGGAATATTACTCTAGGGTCATGATGGTAGTTAGTGCAGCCCGCAGTGTGCTGCTGTAACACTGCCCGGCATTGACGCAAGTCTGGCTCCATGGTTTATGGAATTCTCGCCGAAACACCAACCGAGAACTCTCGCCGACGTAGAAATGTTAACCTAACCTGAACATTGGCACCTAACCTGACTGGTCAAGCTATTGCTAGTATTTCATCCCTGAAAGCAGAAACACGGGTAAAACCTGATTAAATGTTTATATTGGGGCCTGTAATATCAAGAATTGGAACACTCGCCGACGGAGGCGAAATTTCCGATCGGGTTAATCCGATCGGGACGAGGACTTCGCGGTCGTTTTCAAAGACACCGACTAATTTTTCCTAGCCTAAAATAGGTGCTTTTTGTAATGGGGATAGTTTTATTTTCTAGCAACCCATAGTTTAAAAAAAAAAAAATAATAATAATAATTCATCACCGAATTTTATTGTCGCCGTTTCCATTAAAAACACTATCTCCATCAGAAAAACCACTAAAACTTTGCCGGGAAAAATTAGTCAGGGTCTCAGATAACAGGGAAGTGATTGAATAGAACATACCAAGCCTAACCTTAACCTAACCTTATAGGTTATAGTGAAAACTAACCTCACCTTGGTAAATCTTAAGAACAAAGGCTCCACCCCCTATCTTCTTCTTCTTCTTATAGCCAACAAGCTTGGGGATATGGTGGGAAACCGGGGTTTTTGGGTGGGGGAGCACACACATAAGGGAAATATGGCCCCCCACAAAAATCCCTAAACTAGGGAAATTTCCCTAGTTCAGACTTTATCGGGGCCATATTTCCCTTATATGTGTGCTCCCCCACTCAAAAACCCCGGTTTCCACCATGTCCCCAAGCTTGTTGGCTAGAAGAAGAAGAAGAAGAAGATAGGAGGTTCAGCCTTTATTCTAAAGATGACAAAACTCTACAGACCTAACCTAGCACCCCTCCTCGAGCCCCTCGTGCTGTGCACTAACCTATCCTAAACAGCCCTAACTTAACCTGCCTTAACCTAACCTAACCTACCCTGCCCTAACCTAACCTGCCCTAACCTAACCTACTCTAAACCTGAAATTTAATATCGGCCATGTAGGCAAAGTAAGGATCGGCACTCATTAAAATCTCAACAGATGTGTTAAGGACAGTAAGTATAATACGTAGAGCCAATATTTGGGTCAGCTTAGCGTGGAGCCCATGTTCTTAAGATTTTCCAGTATACCTAACCTAATCTTAAAGTTTTCATTAAACCTAAATTAACCTTAACTTTAACCTTAACCCTCTTACCTACTGAGGTTTTGGGAAGCAGAGGGAATGTAGCGCCACGTCTCCCCGCCGGCGGGCCGGCCTATGCCTCCGAACACCCACATCCTACACAATCTATGTCTCGCCATAAACTGATTCAAATCAAAGCCTTACAGTACAAAGATCCGTTGTCTTAATTGAGAGCCTTTGATTGGCTCCCGAAACTTCTCTGATTGGCTAATCTATCTTGCGTGACTGATTGGCTAAAAAAAACTAAATTCGAGCCTGTCATTGCCTATGAATTCGAGCCTGTGATTGGCTATGCCCACATCTCTCTGATCCTCTTATGTTCGCATAGATTTGAGATTTGAGACACTCAGTCAGTGTTGAAATAGTGGTCGAAGGAGGAAGGTCTGTGTGCGCTATAGACAACTATGTATAAAAAAAATGCAATACGTATATAAGTTTTGAAGTTTACGGGGAAGTAGATTAGTACTGCATGGTATACTGAGCAAAAAAACAACCCAAAAAGTGAGTATTAAGGTCGTTAGCGACCGCGAAGTTCTCATCCATTATAACCCTGATGGGCGACAGTTCCAGGTACCGGCTCCACTACAGGTCTTTTGGCCACCATGGTCATGGCCTTGGTAACCATGTATTTGTACTGAGTTTATCAACAATTCATCAGTGCATAGAAGCATGCATAGAAGAGCCATCCTAGTATACGCTGATTGATTGCAAACATTCTTGATTGTGGGAAAATATTGTTATAATCTAGTATTTTTTAATGATTTGGGATTTATTTTGTCATTCTTATCAATGACGTTTATTCTGCAAAGCCAATCCACACCTGATATTGGTGAGTTAGTGTTAGGTCAATCTGTTGCCTCGGGGAAAGAAGTTCCACCGGATAGTAAAGCTGCATTGCCGCCTGGACAGATTTTGGTGACTTCCTCATGAAGTGTGTCAATGGTGGGTTTGGGGATCTTGGGTCAGCAACATTTCCGCTGCCTGCCATGGCCGGTGCCGGGCAACCCAGGGAGGCCCGGCACAACCCCCGGCCAACATCCAGTACTCATTTCCTGCTGGGGGGCCACGGGTGTACAGAGACCGCCCAGCCTGCTCTGCCAGGGTATTGGCATGGCCTTGAAAGAATTGTGTTGTGTAATTTTCAAAATAATTTTATTGTTTTGAATCTTTCCCTTCATTCATGAAAAGTTTTTACCAAGGTTGTATAGTGAGGTAAAGATGGGGGCATACGCTAAGCTGCGCGTGGCCTCGGTGCTCATCTTCGTCGCATTAGCCCTTTGAGCCTGTGGTGGGTGACAACCCATTACCCCGGGACACAGGGCTAGTGTGACATCCGGGTTACCACAGTTACCTTCCCCAGGTTTCCCCAGGTACCCATTTATCGACCATCCCCAAAAGTGAGAATGAACAGCTAGTTTGGCTGGTCACCGACTGCCTTGGCCGAGATTTGAACCAGGGCCCGCAGATTGGTAGTTAGGCGCGCTAGCCACTACGCCACGGAGGGGCGATAGTGTAGTTATATATATTGATATTGATATATATTGATAGTATAGCAGCTGCTTTAATTCAGGTAGAGGCAAGCACGCTTCAACGAACGGTCTGTACTATAATTATTTTCATGATGATCCGTATAGTTAGTTAGGATTTCTAAGTGAGCGAACAAAGATGTTGGGATGCATGCTAGAATATTGGGTGTCGGGCCTTGACAGGTCTTGACGCAGGTAAGGTCATGGGTCTTGATGCAGGTGAGGTCATGGGCCTTGACGCAGGTGAGGTCATGGGTCTTGACGCAGGTGAGGTCATGGGTCTTGACGCAGGTGAGGTCATGGGTCTTGACGCAGGTGAGGTCATGGGTCTTGACGCAGGTGAGGTCATGGGTCTTGACGCAGGTGAGGTCATGGGTCTTGACGCAGGTGAGGTCATGGGTCTTGACGCAGGTGAGGTCATGGGTCTTGACGCAGGTGAGGTCATGGGTCTTGACGCAGGTGAGGTCATGGGTCTTGACGCAGGTGAGGTCATGGGTCTTGACGCAGGTGAGGTGATGGGTCTTGACGCAGGTGAGGTCATGGGCCTTGAGGCAGGTGAGGTCATGGGTCTTGACGCAGGTGAGGTCATGGGTCTTGACGCAGGTGAGGTCAGGGGCCTTGAGCAGGTGAGGTCATGGGTCTTGACGCAGGTGAGGTCATGGGTCTTGACGCAGGTGAGGTCATGGGTCTTGACGCAGGTGAGGTCATGGGTCTTGAGGCAGGTGAGGTCATGGGTCTTGACGCAGGTGAGGTCATGGGTCTTGACGCAGGTGAGGTCATGGGTCTTGACGCAGGTGAGGTCAGGGGGCGGTATCTGTGTCTGGGTTCAGGAGGCTCGTTGGTGCAGTTTTGTGCTTATTTCTCCTTAAGCAGCAACAATATTCTATCTGCAGTTACTCAGCAAAATAGAATGATTACGTTAGGCCTAATTACCTTTGACATCAAGTAAAATGAATTATTGAGAATATACTACATTAGTTCTGTGATGGCTCGGTGACAAGGGTTTTTGCCATGTTTCAGTTAGCTGTGGAGGATCCATGGCCTTTGTATTTTATCCTTTAGCTGTTGAAAGCCTTCTTTTAGCAATATTGCCAAAATTAATCTAACCATAAGGCGGCAAAAAGTTAAAATTCAAAATTTCACACCTTGAAAATAAATAAAAAAAATAAAAAAATCCAATTGAGAATACATAGTGGCCTCAAAGTGCCTTGGTGAGAGCATCACTTGAAGGATCCAATGGCGCAATTCTTACCTAATTTTCCCATAACCAGTGAAATTTTTTTTTTTTTTGCAATAACATTAACAGTTTTAAGTACAGGAGGGAGGCGCCTGGGGGGGGCGGCGGCAGAGTGGTTAGCCTAGTGGTTGGTTGGTTTGGTAAGTGGTTTAGTCTTGGTTGTGGGCCTGGGACAGATTACCGTAGAAATACATGGATGGCAAAGTGCTGCAAAGAATGCTGTCCTGAGACTAATGATGTGTGTTGTAGCATCCTTAACTGTATTGCTTGTTGCTCATCTTTATACTTGATCAGTAGCCTCTGTGTCCATCATATTAGGCTAGGTCACCATGGCGGGACTGTTCACTCTAGGTGAGATTTTTGCCAAACTGTGCAAGAATGGCAACCTGACTCGACTTGTTTGGAGTCATTAGAGCTTTAAAGGGAGGCTGGATAAATTCATGGATGGGGACGAAAGGTGGATGTAGGTAGAGTTAAGTAATAGGAACTACCTCGTGTAGGTCTCCCAGCCTCTTGTAGCTTCCTTATTTTCTTATGTTCTTATGTTTTCCAGATGACTTTGTATGATGTGCTGGGTGTGAGCCAAAATGCCAGCGAAACAGAGATTCGCCAACAGTACCAGGAACTAGCACGTCAGTACCACCCCGACAAGTCAGGGGTTGAGGGTGCCAAAGAGAAGTTCCACAAGGTGACAGAGGCGTGGCACGTGCTGGGAGACACACTGAAGCGGAGAGAGTACGACGACCAGCTCAAGCGAGAAAAGGTACGGGGCTTAAAGACAAAGAAATATCCTGACATGTGCGGTATCAGCGTGCGACCATCACCGATACTTCTTCCCACGCCTCATGGCAGTCTAGCTATCATGTACAAGACACAGTTGTAAATATAGTAACAATCACAATATTGCATGTGACTATCCAGCTCATACCTCATACAAACACTTTGTCTTGCAGCTTTACCAAGAGTTTCCGGTGAGTGAGGAGCTGTTCCTGGAGGACCTGGAGCAGGACAAGGAGGGGGGGGTGTACCTGCACACGTGCCGCTGCGGAGGCCACTACACGCTGGCCGCCCAGGACGCCAGAAGCTCAACGGAGAAGGAGGTGGTGGTGGCCTGTGACAACTGCTCCCTTAGCATTCTGGTTTTATTGAATTGTGATGAGAACACTTGATAGAGAGAGTGCGGAATGTTCCAGCAGGTGTGATGGGCCCCAGACCACCTCTGCTCCCTGTCTGACATGAACATTTAATCAAAGATGCATTATTAGAGGAATTTGGAGCTGTAGTGTTAAAGTTTAAAGCTGTTTTCAATATTTTTATTTGTTATGTGAAGTATTTTTTTAATATACGGTACTGAATGTTAGGCAATTTGTTAATTATATATTTACTGAACATAAAATTATGGCAAATGGCAACCACTGTAGATCAATGCTGGAATCACATGAACTGAATCTCTGTCAACCAGTTTTCTGAACATTTTTTTGTTTGCCCGTCGCGCAGCTGATGGTTTGTGTATAGCGTGTGCTCAGCGGCTGTGTCTCAGCACACCGGGAGGCACAAGGTTCACACTCTCGGGTAGTCTTTTACCATCACTCCGGGTTTCCATTTCTCCCAATGGAAAATAAGTTTGGATGAGTTTGTTTGACTCATACTTTCATTATTATGATTAGAAAATATTGCACATACTTTTATCAAGAGCATAAAAAAATGTGATGACAAATTGTTCTGAAGCATAAATTAAACTTGTGAGTGATTATATATATTTATAGTTCAGAACACAAAAAAATGGGCCGAGTAACTGGTGGGCCGAGAAGCAGCACGAGCCGGGCGCCGAGACCCGCCCCCCGGCTCATGCCCTGGGAGGTCAGGTACCAGCACAGGATTGAAGAGTTTTTAAAGGCTCCTCAAGTCACATCCAACGCCTCCCAAGAGGCTGGGACTCCAACACTCATGCAACATGGGAGTGCCCATGAAACAGTATCTCACAACGACAGTGAACCATTTGTAATGAATTCTTTAGTTATACACGGAACAAACAGTTCCAAAGACTGCAGTGGTGGGGAAGTGACGGAAGAGAAACAAGAAAATTGTGAGAGAGAGATCTGTGAGAGCAGCATCATCAGTGATCATGGACAAGTCAAACCACCAAGCGTAACAGAAGCTTCAGTACAAGTAGCTGAGCTCCCAAATTCACCTACAGGAAGGCAAGCGGCAGCGGCAGCAGGCAGTGGAGGGCGTGCCTCGGGGCCCGGCACACCGCCGCACCGGAGGCCCGGCCAGGCAGAGGGTGCGTTCAGCCCCAATGTGAAGCAGCGTACTATAGTTCTGAAGACCATCAAATATGCAATTAATTATAATTTAGATGAATTTTTCAATTATGCTTTCGCACCTGGAAAGGTTAGTTTAAAACGAAGACTCTTGGATAAATAAGAACGTGGAAATTTGATGATCAGAATGAATAGTTTTAGTGCTTCACATCACCATGGAATTATGATCTTATATATAGGCTTGGGTCACCTAATTGTATGGTCAAGATAATGTAGTGTAATTTTATATGGGAGTGGGAAGTGCCATTGATGTGTTGGTATAATCAGCATTTACTAGACTTATCCTGTTTGTGATATCACTCCTGCACACAGGGACACGTGTGCACTGTTGTGGGAGAAGACACAGTGACGTGCTGAACATTGGATCATAGTCATCGTGAAAAATATAATATATTTTAGTCTGAATATTTAGAACCCATATGTTACTAAGTGTTTGTCATTGCCTTAGTATTTCTGCAACTTTGCTGTCTTAGCTTCAGGATATGTACTTGTATTAGCTTCTAACATTTTATCCTCTCTAGTTACCTTAAACAAACTGTCTGTAGCTAATAATAATAAATGATAATTTCTTGTGTAGTGTACTGAAACTTACACTACATGTTACAGTGTAATTGCTGAATTATTACTGCTTCATAGAGTTGCTCAGAGCATTGTGTCCAGTAGTGAGCCAGTCTGGCAGGTTGGGTGCAACCCGCTCACAGTTTCTCCTGGTCAACGTTTCATTGCTTGTTTTGTGCTATATTAGAGGTCTATCAATTCATCTAGGTTATGTTTATGTCCTTGAAAATATAAGTAATGTCAGTCATTGAAATGTGTTTGTTTAGACCATTGTTGATCACCTGGCTTGGCAAGCTGCTGTTACATGAGGCTGACCCCATGGAAACTGCCTTTCTAAATGATCTCCCACACACCATGGGGAGGCGGTAGCAGAGTGGTTAGCGTCTCCGAGTGGGGTTCACGGTGACCAGAGTTCAATCCCGAGTGAGAACCATAAATCCACTTAAATTCTTTCTGCACTGCCGAGTGGCCTAAGAACACCCACATGCTGCCCATTAACTCTACCTTCGATTGCGAGTGCATCGGAGGACACGGGGGCGGCATGAGCCTCTAATCACAGGCGTCACTATAAAAATCCTGCCTGTGCCACCACGGGCGAGGGCCAACCATCCCAGCCCTCAAGTGAACCTCCAGGCCCTATCATCCCACCTCTGGAGGTCACTGCCTACAGGCACTATAGGCATAAATGTAAATAAAAAACAAACAAAAAACACCCAAAAGTATGTAGTACAGTAGTCGGAAGGGGAGAGGTTTCCGCCTCTCTTAATTAATTAAACTTATTTCAGCAAATTTTTTTAAATGAATCCAGGAACAGTAACCAGTGTTCATCGTAAATGTGAATACATATGAAAGCTTAGGTAGGGAATGTTGGTATACGGAGATGAGTAAAGATATGACGATGGAAGAAATTCAACAACCGTACTGTTTGCGGAAGACATTGTACGATTAACAGTGAAGATTTATATAAAAAAACAAAAAGGTAAAGATATGCACCTATATTTGAGGAGAAATTTAATGTGGACAATAGTAATGAGAAAAAAAAGTGAAGTAATTGAGTGCAGAGCAGAATGGGATGAAAGTTGAGAATCCAGAAGCAATGTGAAAAAAAGTTGAAAGAACAGATAATGAAACAGGTAAATTAATGTATGTATCTTGTCTCGTGCAAGTATGGGAGCATGGAAGGGGAGATAAAGTGTAAGAAGATGACCCCCCTCGCCCCTTGGTAAATGCAAAGATAAGGTACTGAAGTGTTTGAGTGGGAGGTGATGTAACAAAGAGGGCTGAGGAATGCAAGGTGTGAGAATGAGGTACAGGGACAGGTGCATGTGGAGACCTGCCGTGGACACCACCTTGGGTGAGTTCAAAGCAGGGCCGCACCTGCCGCCCCCCACGCCCCTCCATGGTGTGGCCCCATGTGCACAGGGGCCCCGCGCTGGTTCATGTTCAAGTGTGTTCTTTATACAGTTTGAAAATTATTTAAATAGTATTACGCGTACTTCCTCTCGAACACTGCATGCCGATGTTGCCGTGTAACACCATAGGCGGATTGGCCCACCGGAAAATTGGGAAATTTCTCGGCAGACGCGGCGTACCTAAAAAGGCATTTTAAGCACTGCGTAACCATCAGTGGGCTTAATAAAAATTTAGATGGGCTGATGGGGGCCCAAGGGCCTATTTTTTGGAGGACCTCCCAATGGACCAGGAACGGTCCAAAGGAACAGGTGTCAGTGCACACTAAAGTAGACTAGATATATGTAAAAGAGCTTTGATAACCTGAAAAAAGGAAATAATCGGGGTAAGAACTTTCCAGGTTTCACCAGTCTGTGCATGCAGCTTTCCATTCCATTCCCCAACAGAAATCAATGCAGCACCTATCCAGGAATACACTATGCAGCTATGCTACTGAGGGAGATGTAGTCACAAGTTGTTATATATTTTATTATTTATACTGAAGCGTGAGCCTGAATACATCACAAAGGTTCTGAGCATTACAGTTCACAGTAAACTTTTCTGCCCTGAGCAATAGGTAATTAAGTGAGTGCTGCATTGCAAGTGTGTTTTGGCTTCAATGTTGATGCCACGTGGATGCACGGAAGGACAATTACACCTATCAAAACCAAGCACACAGATGACGACACAACTTGACTCACCATCTTATTGCATCACGACATTTGATTAATCATATTTTCAATGGAAAATAAATTTATGTGAAGTAAAGGATTTGCCTGATGCAGTGCATGCAAATGCAATCATTCAAAGGGCAACATCTGACATTGATTGGAAGTTAAAATCATCAAATTTAGTCTGAATTCAAAATATTTCCATCCTCATAAATTTGTAGCACGATTGCTCTCCTTGGTTTTGGCTTGATACTTGAAGAATGGCAGACAAGTTCACAACCAGGACCAACCTAGCTATGATGTGCAAACTATGTATGTAAGTACAAACTTGGACTTTTCCCATTAGCACTTTTCCACAGATGAAAATGAATAAAGAAAAATTGCTGTATGGAGGAAAGAGGCAAGACAGGCTGTAGTCACTATAAGAATAAAATATTTCTCATATTTGAAAGTGAAGTTACGACTTTTCAACAAAATATATAACAAACAATTATTCATGAACTCCCAAAAATTTCAGTGACCTAACAAGGCAGATTCAGTAAGGGTGTTAGTTCTGTGGCAGCTGTCTGTATTGTAATGAAGCAGAATATTCATACAGTCGTCAATACCGGTTGCACACAAAATACAGTGTGTGACAACTCGGCACCTCACTGCAGTACACACAGACTCGCTCTACCAAAATTTGGTGTTACAGTAGGTACTTCTATTTTTCAAAACCAGAATTCTCTTTACGCATGATAAATTCGGTTACACACAAAATTGTAAAAAAATCTAGAACTCAATGGAAAATTCATCGGCAAGATAGGATTCGTTTAATGCATTTTTCGCTAACACACAATTTTCCCGGAACATAACTAGTGTAATGAGCATAACTTGTGTATAAACAGACCTTGACTTAAGAAAACAATGCAGCTCCAATATTTCCATACTGGCATATCGGCCCTACATATGAGCAATAAAACAAAAAGATCCACGTGAACTTGTTAGCTTCTTATTAAACATGATATTGATGGGGATAAATTTAGCATTATTATCTATTAGCTTGACCAGCCTTCCAAGGAGTAACGCCATCCATCCTCCCACTGAAAGAACATTGAAGGTTTTCCACCCAAAAAAAAAAAAAAGAAAAAAAAAGGAGGTCCGAATAATGTCAAAGTCCGAATAATGAGGGTCCGAATAAGAGAGGGTTTACTGTATGTTACAAAGTAGAGTAAGCTATGACTGATGGGTTACTATGCACATACAAAATACAGGATACGCACAAAAGCTGCAAAATATATGTAAAAAGCAAAGTTAATTATATAATGTTAACCCCTTGAGACCCAGAACGTAATTTCCCATGGTAACCTGGGTAGCAACGACTTTTAGTGAATATAAGGAATATTTTATAGCTATGACCTGTTTAGTATCCTTGTCGACTAACTAATTTGGTATATCACGTTACCTTTCTTAATTTTACGGCTAACAACAGACAATTTTATATAGCAAAAGAAATATCTGGGCGTGAAGGGGTTAAGTTCTTCAGCAGGAAAAAATATAATCTGAAAAATGTATATTATAAGCACCTTGCAGACGATGACTTTCAGAAGGTGTCAACAACCATCTAATATAATAACATCAACATTGCATACAAAAGATTGGAAGCCACAAACTACTTAAAAAACATTATTAGTACATTTCTACTTAATGAACTCCTGTATATACCTGTGAACCTTCAATAGCTATGAAATCTTGCAATACACTGTTTCATTAAAAAAATCAGGACTATAAAGAATGTAAAGAAATACATGAAAGTGCAGAAACATCCGGTCAATATTATTTCACCACAAAACATCCACAATTAGTATCATTTCCAACACCGGTGGTTCCTGTGTTACTGAATCATTTCCCTTTATTTTTATTTTTGTTTTTATTACCCTTTGGTCGGCCATTCTCGCTTAGGATCTCCACTACAGGAGGACTGACACACATAACTGAGTAATAATGGTTGCAACAAGGACGCACTTTCTTGTTACAGACCATAACCATAGCTGTTTTGCAGTTGTTTCATATGGTGTGCATGAAAGTTCAGCATCAGACACTTCATTTTGGGTTCTGTCCATCAACTAACCACACGAGGTAGTGATTCAACATGTAAGTGAAAACACTGGAAATTCACTTCTGAACACTTCACTTCATTCACCTGTTATATTTCTAATGACTCCTTGAAATTCACCCTTGGCTCCCTTAAACTCCATATTCCTGCCGCTGTGAACCATTAACCTTTACGCATCTAGACTGTCATGACACCTAACTCGCAGACTTGGTAGCATGACATTCCTGCCGCTGTGAACCATTAACCTTTACGCATCTAGACTGTCATGACACCTAACTCGCAGACTTGGTAGCATAGAGTTCCTTCCGCTGTGAACCATTAACCTTTACACATCTAGACTGGCATGACACCTAACTCGCAAAGACTAGGTAGCTTCATGAAGTTTTATAGGAGGTTGCTTTTGACTTTGAAAACTGTATCATTCCCTCACCCCTGGTCTTACACACCTGAGACAAAGGGAAAATATTCCTAACTATCTTCACCAGGAAATAATCAACTCAGTTTAGATCATTCTGTTAGTCACCTCAATATGACCAAGCATAATATATTCGATTATATGTATTCTAAGTGTGTAATATATTAGTACTATGTAGCTTCCATTCCTCTATGTGTAACTTAAACATACGATAAAGTTACCGGAATGAATGCAAATCAGGATAGAAATGATACAATCTATTTATCTATGAGTTGTGGGCTGAAAGTCGTCTTTCAAAAAGTATTTTATAAATCTCTATGGATTTTTGAGTACATTACTTTTTATATTTTAATTTTATCTTGGCTGCCATCCTACTTATGTGGGGAAGGAAGAGTGGGGAGGGAAAAAATGAAGACCAGAAGAATAAATTTTGCCTATGCTATCTGAAACGAAATAAAGTCCCATTATGTTGTTAATTCATCTTTAAAACAAACAAGAACAAAAGAATACAAGAAAATAAGGAAGCTACAAGAGGCCGCGAGACCTACACGAGCTAGTTCCTGTAAACGTGTATCTGTAAAAAATACTACTAAAGTATGACACCATTAAGAAAAAGATACAACAAAAATAGAAAATTCACTAGTACTCCAATTATACTTGTTAATAATATGCAGAAACATAAAAAAAAATAAGGTGTCATGCAAGGCGTCCCTGTGGAGCCATGAGGTGTTCCTCCCCGCGGCAGCTCTGACTTGAATTGTTGCTACTGGCGCGTCCTGAGATACCTCAAATGTGCTTATATTTCTACACATGCACTGCCATTAAATAAAACTGTCTCTAGTCCTTCCTCTGTTTAGATATTTCACATCCATGCGTGCACATTATCGTGAGAACAGTCTAAACAAAAATAGGTGTTAGAAATAATATATACATATTACTGCGATATATAACCCTCCTTGTATAGTCCATTAAAGATTGCATACTAAAACTAAAACTTCACATACAGGATATCAATAATCATAGCGTACACCCTGCAAGTATAAAATTAAGCCGGATCAAATATTACATCTGCTACTTGACTTCAAGGAAATAATCCCCGTCACTTTCAATCAAAGGAGATGAGTTCAGCCTGTTGGTCCTGCGGTGCCAGGGACTTGCCGGGCTGCGGGGGCGGCAGCACCTGGCCGGCACCCCCACTCATGTCCTCCGGCACCCCATGCACGGGGCCGCCACCCATCATGGGGGGCTGGCCCTGCATCTGTGGGGGGCCGGCGCTGGGGGCAGGCTGGCCAGGGGCAGGGGGATACCCGGGCACACTGGGCAGGGTGTTGGCTAGGCCTGGAGGCACAAATGCAGACGCACACATCAATGAGACATTACAATGATGTATCATATAATATATTTATACATCTAACAGATCTATACAATGACAGAATCTAACTCTATAGTAAAGGGGCATATCAAAAAATTCTCAAGATCAGGATTTTCAAGACACCATAAAATGTTCATAGTTACCTTGCATGTTGTATGGGGCAAACTCTGGTGGTATGTGGGGTGGCTGGTGGAAGGTTGGCTGGGCCACGGGCGGGGCGGGGCCTGGCGGGCCTGGCATCATGCCTGCAGGGTGGCCCGGGGGCAGGGGCTGGTACTGGGGCATGCTGGGGGGCGGGCCGGGCTGCTGGAAGGACATGGGAGGAGGGACTACTCCACCCTGGGGCAACCCTACCTGGGGCATGGGTGGCAGGCCCTGGGAGAACAGAAGAAAAAAGGAGGGGAGAATCATGTAAACACATTCGTTCTTGCAACAAAATAAAATAAAATATCAAACTAGTGCAGGACAAGACACCACAACCATCATAAACCATGCAGTATTTACCCCTGAGTAACCCATAGTGATTATCCCCGGAGCCATCAGGGTAAACCACACTGAACCATGGTCACACCAAGTCCTTGGACAAGATGTACCATTAGTGGCACTAGAATTCTATTGTTCCTATGTGTAATCGAAGTAACAAAATGAATCACACTCCTACAGTACTTCAATGTGTCCCAATAACTAGGCCTTGTCTGTTCCCTCCTGTGCCTACCTGGGGTGGGGCTCCTTCGGCCTGGGGCGGGTACATGTGGCCAGGCATGGGTCCCGGGGCGCCAGGGTAGGGAGGGTAGCCCATGGGAGGATAGCCCATGGGTCCTGGAGGTGGCATGCCCGTCGCCTTGCTGAATATCTCGCGCTCACTCTCAGCCATGCGATGGAGGGCGAGCTGCCGCTGGTACTCCAGGTATTCCTGCTTCTTCTTCCTCATGATCTCCAGCTTCTGCATCATTTGGATTTGTCTGGAAAAGGGTATAAAATTATTACAGTGCGTTTGAAAAGAGTATAAAATTTGTACAGTGCGTTTGAAAAGGGTATAAAATTATTACAGTGCGTTTGAAAAGGGTATAAAATTTGTTAGTTTGAAAAGGGTATAAAATTTGTTAGTCTGAAAAGGGTATAAAATGTGTACAGTAGTTTGAGGGAGAGTAAAATTTGTACAGTACGTTCGAAACACTTTCCTAAGGGATACATACTTGTGTGTACTGATCACCTCATGGGTTAATTCCTACACCTAACAAACGAACCTCAAACAAGATACAACATAATGCAAGGGCCAATACAATATCAGGGCTATAAAACAATGCTGCCCTGCGCCTCACCTGAATTCCTACACCTAATTAACCTCACAAACAATACACAATAGCCAACACAATACCAGGTCTAAAAAACAATGATGAAATGAACCTCACCCGAACTCCTACATCTCAAATAAAATATAACATAATGCTAAGGCCAACACAATATCAGGGCTATAAAACCATGCTGCCCTGAGCCTCACCTGATACGCTCCTGCTCCTCCCTCTCCCGCCTCACGCGGTCCCGGTGCTCCTCCCTCAGAGCCTCCAGGGCCGCCCGTGCATCCCGCACCTGGGATATCTTGTCCTGCAGACGCTCAAAGTTCACTGAAACAGCACAGATGCCAATGTGTAGTAAATAAATGTGATAAAGGTGCTCGTAACGGGGAACTTTATTCCACTGTTACAACAAGACTTCTTTCTAAACTGCTTTCTATACTAACTACTAAACTAACTGCTAAACTAACTGCTAAACTAACTGCTAAACTCATTGCTAAACTAAAAGCTGAAACTAAATTCTAGCTGGAGCTCAGGAATAAAAGAATCCTTGTCATCACTACATGGAACTCACGCACCTCTCTTATATTTTGTAAAATTCTAGCAGGACCTCAGGAATAAAAGGATCCTTGACATCAATACACACTCAATAAGCATCAATCATCAATAAGCTCACTCACCTCGCTTGTCATCCTGTTCGTGGATGTACTTGAGCAGCTGTGTGTGCATGGCTGTGATGTTCATGAAGAGCGTCTGCACAGAGGTGTCGTTAGCGATGGGACGCCCCCTACACTGGTTGCTCTTCATGCGGTTCACAAATATTTCCAGCTGAGTCCGCAGGGTTGACACAAACTCATCCACTTCTTCAGTTTCCCCATTCTGATAATTCTGCAGGTAACATAAGAACATAAGAAAATAAAGAAGCTACAAGAGGCTGTGAGACCTACACTTGGTAGTTCCTGTAAATGAATGGTGAATATTGTCAAGATTATTACATATAGAGTTAAAAACAGCATAATTTATACAAAAACACCTTACTGTAGTTTTATATACTACTGATTTATCATACTGCTCTAGAAGTATAATAAAGTTTGATCTATATATCCTGACAACCAGGAATCAGCTTAATATGATACTTCAGATACACTGTGACAGCAATTTCTAAACACCTTCATTACCCCTCACATGAACTCTAATCTACTACTGCTTTGCTGCTATTGCTACTGCTTTGCTGCTATTGCTACTGCTTTGCTGCTATTGCTACTGCTTTGCTGCTATTGCTACTGCTTTGCTGCTATTGCTACTGCTTTGCTGCTATTGCTACTGCTTTGCTGCTATTGCTACTGCTTTGCTGCTATTGCTACTGCTTTGCTGCTATTGCTACTGCTTTGCTGCTATTGCTACTGCTTTGCTGCTATTGCTACTGCTTAGCTGCTATTGCTACTGCTTTGCTGCTATTGCTACTGCTTTGCTGCTATTGCTACTGCTTTGCCTGCTACTACTGCTTACTACTGCAACTGCTTGGTGTGTGTTTGTGTGTGTCTTGGTATTCTAGATTAACTGTGTGGAAGGAAGGGAAGGGCTAATTTCACTGCAACACATAATCAAGCACAAAACCTTCATATACATTACAAGATCATTCTTTCATCTATATATCAACCACTCAATTACTATTCTTTACCATGGAAATTAAGGCAAAACCGAGTCACTGTGTTTACAGATTATTGGAGGTGACATGAGACTTAACTACCGCACGTAACACACCTCAGTCACCTTTACTGGTTCTATAGTCTATTTATTTTAACAAGGTGAAAAATCCTGACCTTGCTACTTACTGACTGATATTTGATGGCAGGAGAAGTGAATACTACGCTTCTTTTAAATTTCAGTTGTATTTTTATCATAGTTAACCATATTATCAGGTAAACATAGGCATAATTTTAAGCATGAGACCTTAACCCCTTGAGACCCAGAACGTCATTTCCATTGTAATCTGGGTACCATTAGACAATTTTTAGTGAATACAAGCAATATTTTATAGATATGACCTGTTTAGCATCCTTGTCCAGTGGCTAATTTGGTATATTCAGTTACTTTTTGTAATTTTATGGCTCCACAACAGACATTCTATATAGCAAAGGAAAAATCTGGGCGTGAAGGGGTTAAGATAGAATGGAATTTTGCCTCGTTTAAAAAATAGACTATAGTTTCGAGGGTGACATCAGGCTTAACTAGTGCACGTAACACACCTCCATCACTTTTACTGGTTCCAACTTGGAGGGCGACATCAGCGTCCTGGCGCCGGATGTCGGGGCCGAGGGGTGTGTGGGGGACAGGATGTGTGCTGCGTCGCCGGAGGGTTTCTGCTGCGGTGGCTGCTGGTGTTGCTGCTGTTCCCAGTAGGAGCGATTCAAGTACCTGTAGGGGTGCCATGTACAGCTGTGTTACTTATCTGTCTTACTGCACTAATACACTCGACCCTCTTCCGGACTATTAGGGGGTTAGCCCAGTCCGGGAACCCCAAAAGTCCGGAAACCGCGGAAGTCCGGGAGGTGTAGCCATTCACAGACTTTATCGGATAAGCAGTGAGGTGTACTGCTTTTTTGGGTAATTGGGCAGCACTAGGGGAGGCATTGTGGCAATAATACTCACCTCAAGTGGCTGTGTCCGCCCGCCCTGACCCCTAGTGGCAACATCCCCGAACTAATGGCCGGGAACCTCGCCGCGCTTGAAATTTGAATGCCGTACTTTCCTTAATGTCCCGGACTATTCCGGACATATGTCCGGCCATGCCAAATATGTCCGGGACGGACAATGACCAGGAAATCCGAAATCCGGCAATAGGAGGTCCGGAAAATCAAGGTTCGAGTGTACATACAGGCAAGACAACAATTAAATACATGAAGTGAACACAAACAGAATGATTATATACGGCAGACTAACCTTGCCAGTTCAGGATCCATGTCCTCCTTGTCCTGTGGTAATGCTGGTGCTGGCTGGGGGGCCGGAGAGGCGGGGGTGGGTGATGTTTGTCGCCAGTTACGACCCAAGATACTTGAGGTGGCACGGAGTTTCTGAAGTACAGGGGAACATAAGCAAAATGTTTCAGGCAAAAGTTTATCTTACAAGACCTAATACTTAATATCTCTCTCACTCTCTCTGACATCTGAGGGTTGTGTGTGAAATACATTTCATCTTGGCAAATAGTTTTGTCTTTCTGTCATGTGACTTCTTAAGCCAATCACGATGATTTTTTTCATATTGACCACAATTTGAAGCTGGAGAGGCTGGCCGGCAGCCGTTTGAACTCAGTCGCGAGATTGCACGTGAAGGGTGAGGTTATACGGTTCTCGAGTTGATAATAACTTTTTCAGAGGAAGAACTGACTTTATAATAGTAAAGAAGCCATGATACGCTCCCTTCATAAGCTCTATGTGTGGTTTTAAATCATCCACCAGGAATTTTATGGTTCAAACAACTAATTCTGAATAAGGTAAGTGAACCTTTCCACTAAGCTAGGATTTTAGATGTGGAGTTAGGTTTAGGTTAGGTTAGATTTAGTTAGAAATGCATGCCACATCCCCATGATAGCAAGTTAGACGCGAGGTTAGATCTATGTAGTTAGAAAATAGCGTGGGTGGTGGCCAGAGATCACTTTGCTTCATAACATCACTGGGGCTTTGCTTTCCAAACTAAGGTAGGTATTTACGAGGACTAAAGTATTTCATCTGATAGTTTTTGATGTGCTTTATATTAATCCATTTTCCTAGGAAATCACAAATTTTTTAACTGGAGGAGAAGGGACCACAGGAAAAAAGTATCAATTTCCAAGAAAATGAGTTATATTAATTCAAAACACATCAAAATCTATTGGAAAAGATGAGTCTGTGTTAGTTCCTGTTACTTAACACTACCTACATCCACCTTCCATCCCCATCCATGAAATTGTCTAGCCGGTATTATTCCAGAAAACTCCATACTAACTACGAAGGACACCTATGTGTTATATGAGGTGCCTTCTGCACATACAAGACACTGCTGTATTGCTTTTCTGTCGCAAATCATTAGTTCCTGCGATAATTAATTTCTTAATATATTTAACTACGTGCCAGCCGCTGGCAGGTAATCAATCAATCATTGGGGGCATACGCCGGGGGGCGCGTCGCCTCGCCCACCCTACGACACCACTCCCGGGGGTCACCACGCGCGAGTTCCCATGCAGGCTCCTTTCCCATACCAAGCAGCTCTCGACAAGAAACATCAACTTGCCCCAGCCACGAGCCTTGTGGGCGCCCCCTTAGCCTCCTCCACCCCGGATTGTCTCTTACAGATACAAACCGATGGGAAGGATCGGTTTCAGGGTAGCGTGCCACATGCCCATATAGCCAAAGTTGGCGCTGATGGACTATGCAGGTAATAGGCCTCGATTCAGTCTCACGGTGCAATCGCTGATTTGACACGTAATCATCCCAGCGATACCCCATGATTCTGCGAAGACACTTATTACCAAAGGCATTGATTAGTCTCTTCAAGTCACTATTTAGTGTCCATGTCTCACAACCATAGAGTAAGACAGGGATCACAAGCGACTTGAAGATCCGGATCTTTGTCCTCCTGCACAGGTACCGACAACGCCAAATACTCCCGCTGAGCGAGTCCATAACACCGTGGGCTATGCCAATCCACCGTAAGGCTTCTTGACGTTACCCGCCATCATTATGGACTGCGCTACCAAAGGTATGTAAAACTTTCCAAGATCTCAATGTCCTCGCCACACGCATGAACAGACTGTACTGCTTCATCTAGTAAGTCTCCAAACACCTGGACCTTGGTCTTGAGCCAGGAGACCTCAAGTCCCAAAGGCTTTGCCTCCTCGTGCAGCGCCTCGAGAGCCATCACCAGGACCTCCAGCGACTCAGCAAAGATTACTGCATCATCGGCAAAAACAAGATCAGTGATCTTGGTGTTGCCGACGGATGCTCCACAATCACTTTGATCTACAACGTTGTCCAATACCCAGTCCATACAAGCGTTGAAAAGTGATGGGGCAAGGATGCACCCTTGCCTCACTCCTGTATTCACAGGAAAGAAGCTGGATACACCTGCCCCACACTTCACAGCACTCTCAGTCCCAGAATACAGACCAGTTATCAAACCAATAGTCCTTGCAGGAATCCCTCGGTCGCAGAAGATCCCAGAGTGACTCACGATGCACTGAGTCAAACGCCTTCTTGAGATCAACATAGGCTGCAAGCATCCCCTGTCGAAACTCACGTCGGCATTCCACCAGGACACGAAGCACTAGGATACGGTCCGTTGTTGACTTACCAGGTGTGAACCCAGACTGCTGAGGTCTCTGATGCTTCACCAGATGACTGTGAATTCGTGTCAGCAATAGATGGGCAAGCACCTTGCCTGGTACGCTGAGCAGTGAAATACCGCGTAATTGTTGCAGTCCTGACGGTCCCCTTTCCCTTTCCAGATAGGGACGACCAGCCCCCTTTTCCAGTCAGGAGGAATGGTACCTGATTGCCACACGGCAGTCAGGACAGCATGCAACCCGCGGATCATGGCCTCACCCCCAGCTTTGAGGAGCTCCGCACTGATATTACAAATACCAGCTGCCTTTCCACCCTTCAACTTTGCTACAGCCTCTCTGACTTCGTCAAGAGAGGGTGCGGTTTCGTCAATGGGAGGATCGGCATCCACTGCCTGTAACCCAGTGGTGTGAAGCTGCTCAGTTGGAGGGCAGGTAAGGTTAGGTTAAATTTGATTAATAACCAGAGGCTACAGTTAAAAATTATAATGAAAATAAACTGGTCTTACGGCGGGGTAGAATAGCACGCGGCGAGGGTCCACAGCGGGTGCAGGTATGTACGCCCCGCCCTGCCCCGCCCCGCCACATATGCTATTACAAAATAAATACTAGTGATTTGCGACAGAAACGGTTAGCAGATTACGCATCAAAACTCACCAGAAAAAAATAGTCTCGTCCACCAAAGTGAGACAGAGGTTTTTCTGGAAATTTACTGTCTAGCCTCCTTTTAAAACCCCCTATTAACTCCGTACTAACTACCTGTCTACTGAGTCCATTCCAATCATTTACCACCCTATTTGTGAACCAGTTTCTTCCTATTTCTTTTTTAAATCTACGTTTTACCAGTTTGAATCCGTTACTTCTTGTTCTACCATGATTACTAGCCGTAAAAACCTTTCCTACGTCTCCATTATTGTATCCCGTTAACCACTTTAAAAACTTATGGTAAATTTCTAGTGTTTGCCCATATTCTCTCCCTTCCCAGACCTGTGGGAATGCGGATTTTTTGGGTGGGGAGCAAATAATACGTCGGAAACATGTAATTATAGAGTTAAATAGGAGCAAAAATTCCCTAGATCTAGATAAATTTTACCTAACCTCCTAGCGGGGGGGCTCCGCCAAGGCCTCCTAGAACTCGTAAGTGTTCTAGGAGGCCTTGACTCCGTCCCCCTTGACCTCCCTGTAATCTAACTTACCCTCCAAGCGATAATCACCCGATAATCTAACCTAACCTTCTAACAGGGGGGCCCCCTCAACCCCCCGGTAACCTAACAAAATTTTACTTTACCGCTAAGTGGGAGGGTGAGGAGGGGGGAAGACACTTCGGTCATCATTCTGTTTGTGAGGATCGGCAGGTTTACACGTCCCTGGACTTAGAAGAAATCCAATCCATTTTCCCTAGATCTAGGGAAATTTTACAACACCCCTAACTTAAAAACTATGTGGTTGCGATGCATATTTTGTACCCCAGCCAAATATTCCGCATTCCCCCAAGTCCCCAAGCTTGTTTTGGGGGAGAGGGGGGAGTATGGGCAAACACTAGAATAATACCAAACTTATATCAGGCAGATAAGGATGCTTAAGAACTAAGAACTGTATTTGTCACAACTACCCAACTACATGACGAGGGTGAGAGTCCTATACAATAATACTGGACAATAATCACTTTCTTGTCATGTGTAACAAAAGTAAAAGTAACGTCTTCCAAGGATGAATATTTTGATCTCCTATTTCATGGCCTTCCATCGGTCCACAGCCACGGAGGCGACACACACAGCCCCCACAGCCCTACTGTTACCTTTAGTCAGCCACGAGGGGGCTTATCACTCCCCACAACACACCAAATATCACACTATTCAAAGTTTTTATCACTCGAGTCTCCTGTCTTCACTCCACAATGTAAACAAACCCGTCACGTGGACAAGTTTGACGGACGCTTAATTTGGCGCATTGCATAACCTTAAATCCCACATACACCAAGAATGAGCCTATTTTAGAACTCAGCACATGGAATAAAAAAAACAATAAAAAAATAAACTCCCTCTATGAGAAATAAAATACAGCAAAGTTTAAGATGCGAGATCGCGAAAATTAAATCGTAGTAAACTAAGTGTCTTGTGTTCGTCATCTCACTGATAAGATAGAATAAACTTATGAGTTCCATATGTCACATCAATTTAACTCACAAATTACATTACTGTGATGAAAAAGCGACTATGTAATAGTTATAGAAACAAAAGTAGCCTACTATTCATGTCTTGTATTAATATTTCACCATCTCTGGTAATCTACGGCCCTTGATAAAAAGTTCAAAGTTGCTCAAACTCGCTCTCAGATCTAAGTACCTATGACAAATGAGTGCTCTTTACCTCTGTATGTCCATTTCTAACTAATACCTCAAAGCGTTACCCGGCGTAGCTACTTTTACCTTTCACTCCTTCATGTTTCACCCTACCGTAGATAACACTATAGATGTCTTGCACGTGACGTCACAGCCCTTGTTGTGGCTGCGACAGACGCGGCTTCAAGCCAAATGCCGCCCGTCGGAGCGAGCTGGAGGACCAACAAACTCCACTTGCCGCCCGTGTTTGCCAGCTGTTTGCCAGTATGGTAATTTTCCCCTACTAAATATATGTTTATCAGTATAAAAGATATACTGTTATCTTCGGAAATGCTCGTTCTATCATATTATCAAATAAAAAACCGTAAAACACACTAAAGAAAGGCCATTATGAGACTCTCAAAAAATATGCATGAACTTAATATTCACCAACTCCAGGTCCCATTTAATATTTTGCGTGAAATATTTTTACATGGAAAATATGAATAGAAGCGGAATTTCATTAGCTTTCCATTGATATATTTAGTTATCTGATAAATGAATTAGCAGCATGTATAAATTAGCGTTAACTAAATAAATAACCTCATCAATCGGGGAAAATTACCCGATTTCATGATGCTATTTATTTAGTTAACGCTAATTTATGCATGCTGCTAATTTATTTATCAGATAACGAAATATATCAATGGAAAGCTAATGAAATTCCACTTCTATTGATATTGTTCATGTAAAAAAGTTTTAGAGCAAAATATTAAATGGGAGCTGGAGTTGGAGTTCATGCATATTTCTTGAGTCTCATAATAGCCTTTCTTTAGTGTGTTTTACGGTTTTTTATTTGATAATATTACAGAACAAACATTTCCGAAGACAACAGTATATCTTTTATACTGATAAACATATCTTTGGTAGGGGAAAATTACCATAAGCTGGCAAACACGGGCGGCAAGTGGAGTTTGTTGGTCCTTCAGCTCGCATTTCCCGCGCC
The DNA here is from genome assembly GCA_016584305.1 of Chionoecetes opilio. Lineage (NCBI taxonomy): Eukaryota > Metazoa > Arthropoda > Malacostraca > Decapoda > Majidae > Chionoecetes > Chionoecetes opilio. The sequence goes on from JACEEZ010002765.1 coordinate 682,423, forward strand.
TGTCGCAGCCACAACAAGGGCTGTGACGTCACGTGCAAGACACCTATACGGTAGTCGCCAGTCACTTGCCACTGCACTAATGTTGCCAGGCACAATATATACGAATTTTAGCATCACTACAGACTTTTGTGCCACTGAAGACATGTAGTGTGATGTACATAATATTAAGTACTGTGCATGCCTTTTCAGTGGCACATAAAAGTCTGTAGTGATGCTAAAATTCGTAATATATTGTGGCTGGCGACATTAGTGCAGTGGCGAGTGACTGGCGACTATACAGGGAGGTCCCGTTATACGAGCATTCGGTATACGAGAATCCGATGATACAAGATGTGTAAATTAGGGTCTATTTTCAATATACGAGTTCGAAAATCCAATGTTACGACATTCAAACTGGGGTGAGTAAAATTATCAAGTTCAAAATGCGCGCCCTACCACTCCCGGGCTGGACAAAGGGGGATTTGGTTGACCCCAGTGAGGTCACCCCTAGCAAGCCTTGACCTGAAGGGTAATTAAGCATATGGCGCGGCCTGACATTTAGGGGTAATTAGCAGGTGTGCGGCCCCAACCTTGGGACCGCAGTCAGGTCACCCCTAGCAAGGCGTGACCTGAAGGGTAATTAAGCATATGCGCGGCCTGACCTTTAGGGGTAATTAGCAGGTGTGGGGCCCCAACCTTGGGACCGCTACACTACCTTCTCTTGTATCACGCGGCGTCCCCTACAGTAAAACGTCTTTTTTGCTTGTTATGCATGTTTTATGTTTAATTAATGTGCAGTTATGTTATTTTGTGTGCTATTTTCTCTTTCAGAATGCTTTTTCTACAGAATAGGTAGTACAGTGTGGGTAATATAGACGCTGTGTGTTTGTTGTGTTTGCTATAGTTTATTTTAGCTTGAAAAACTTTTTTTTTCTTTTTTTTCTTTTTTTTTAATTGATGGGGTCCTGGAACCATACCTATATTTTACCATTAGTTATGTGTTTCGTTATACGAGATTTCGCTTTACAAGTATGCCAGGTGGAACCTAACTGCTCGTATCTTCGGGACCTCCCTGTAGTGTTATCTACGGTAATGCATAACTAATACATACATACGGTAACATACCTAATACATACTTAGTCTCTCTTATCTAAAGCTCCCTCATTCTGAACGTCATTGTATATCCTGCACAGCCTGGAACTCCTTGACCAGTCTATACAATAATTCCTCCCATTTATAATAACATAAGAACATAAGAAAATAAGGAAGCTACAAGAGGCCGCGAGACCTACACGAGGTAGTTCCTGTAATAAAGCCTGTAATATCCTGTAAAAATGTAAAAATCCTGTAATAAAATATAAAAATAATAATAAATAAAGCCATATGGTCTATGTTGTCTGGCACTAACACTTGCCTGAACACTTACTGCCTTACCTTTCTACCTTTTAAACCATACGTGTCTTTAATAACCGTTTAAATAAAATAACAAATAAAAACTAGGAAACTATGACACAGCTTACCACATATTATTCTCTAACTATGACTATCTCTGTGTCAAACCACCAAAGGTGGGCATCGCAATTTCTTTGCCAATTCCGCAATCGCAATTCCGACCTGCACCAGTCCGCAATCGCAATTCCGCAATTTTTTTCAGATAGGCCTTTTCGCAATCGCAATTCGGCAAACTAATTTTGACACCTACAATTAAAACAAAACACCTACAATTAAAACAAAAAATGTCTCTAGACTTTTAAACATCTCTAGACTCTTAAACACCTACAATTAAAACAAAAACTGTCTCTAGACTCTTTATTAGTGTTTAATACTTCTGTATTCCTATTCTGTTTCTGTCTATACTTGTTACTTGTCCTTCACAATTAAGTCTTTGTCTCTTTTAGTGTTTTTCTTTAATTTTACACTTCACAGTTTACTGGCTAGTAATCACTAATCTAAGTAATCTACTAATCTTCCTCCTCCTCCTCCTCCCACTTCTGGTTCAGCATGTGGAGGTTGCCCTTCAAGAACACAAGCTTCTCAAAGTTGCAAAGTTGCAATCTTAGTAACCATTAAGCACTGGTTAGTGGTTACTAAGGCCCGTACCGAGAGTCATGATGAAGGGCGAGCGACAACCTTCGTTGACTGAGTTAGGGTACCATAAAAGGGATATTTTTCGGAAGGAAGAGCAGCGACGACGGTCGAAGGTGGGCACAAAGACACAGGTACCCCCGTGTCTTTGTGCCCACCTTCGTCGCTGCTCTTCCTTCCAAAACAAAGCCCTCTTATGGTAAGCGAAGGTCTGCCGTTCGTCGTTCGTCGCTCTACCGCCTTGACTCTCGGTACGGGCCTAAGATTGCACTTATGGACAAAATATTTACTGCACTTCACTAACGCAACAACAGTATATATAGGATAAATCACACACACGGCCAGCGTCCACCCTCTCAATCCCAAATCCCAGCACGCACTGACTGCTCTACACTTGGCAGTGTCAACTCCACCATATTTGGCGGGAACTTATGTTCACGTGGGCACTTTGAAGGTGGTGACCGTCACAATTATTGCGATTGCGTTTCAAAATTTTGGCCATCCGCAACCCGCAATTCCGCAATTTTTCCAGGCATCCGCAATTGCGCAATTCCGCAGCCGAATTACCCATTCCGCAAGTTGCGAATTGTGGAATTGCAGACTAAAATTGCGGAATGCTCACCTTTGCAAACCACCTCATGCCATTATAATATTCTTACATATTTTTCATCCAATGATTTCAATAAGTTTTCTCAACTCTGTTCATAATCTCCATGTCTAACAATTAATGTACATATCATTACACCCAAATCTGCTTTTACTACTGTTCTGATTCTATTGGTATGTTATTCCCTAACATGTGCACCTTTTTTAATCAGTTAAGTGCACCTATATGAATCCTTGCTTATAAATTTTATGATGTGGCACTTACACGCATTAAAAAGGACATAAGAAAATAAGGAAGCTACAAGAGGCCGTGAGACCTACATGTGGTAGTTCCTGTTTCACGAGTAACACGGGAAAATGAGTCAAACGGGGGACTCACGATTGACGAAAAGTTTACACCGAGTGGTAGGAGTAAAGTAATATATAGCCATTTATTAAATAATATTTTTTCTTCACTCCTCAGTCCCAATTCATTTGGATATAGGTTTCCGGCCATATGTTTATGTTCGTAGTCACTGGTGACGTCACGGCAAGAAGGCAAGGAAGGGAGCAGGTAGACATACTCTCTTTCTCTCGCCGAGCTTGGCACGGACTGGTCGTGTGGAGGGAGTCGTTTCCCCTGCAACCCTTTAGAAGGTATGTGAGTGGCGGTGTACTTGTAAGGATATCTGGTGCATTGATTAGTGCATGACAGACTTGTAACTTGTGTTATGTTATCAGGGTTTTGGTCCTGGTAGCGGAGCGGAGTGGAGCGGAGTGGTGAGACACCAGCTTGTGGCACACGTGGTCCATGTTGGGTGTTGGGACCAGCTGAGTGACAGCAGACCAGCTTGGACACCAGTATATAGAGCTAAGGCCCTATTATAGCTCCGTTGTTTATTCATGTAGATAGGTATAGTACCTAATAGCCGAATACGTATTGGAACTTTAGTGTATGTGTTAAGCCCGGATGAGGAGTTAGTCGTTTCGGGTATTATTATTATTATTATTATTATTATTATTATTATTATTATTATTATCATTATTTCGGTGAAACCATAGCAGCTGTGATGTGATTACTGATCGTGATGATTATAAAGAAACCCTGTTAACGAGTCGTTCATTAAGTCCCAGTTATCCTCATATATTCTCTGAATCTTTAGATTTTTTTTAGCCACTTATTGTGGGTGGTGGCAGCGTAATCGCCAGGTTTGTGGAGCCCTTCAAATTAAAATCTAGCCAGAAGGGGGGGCACTACACATGCATTTAATTTAATTAATCTAAGTCTTCCTACAATATCTAGTAGCAGTGTTTGTTATTACCTGTTCTTTGTAATATGGCAACACAGGCAACCCTTTGTATATCTCTATGTAGGTGTGACTCTAGCCCAGTGTAGGTGCCGGGAAGTCTTGTCAGCCGGCCCAAGGGAGGATGCTCTTACCGGGAAACAGTTCTTTACCCTTACCGGCTCTAACAGTCTAACAGGAAAATGTTTGCTCACTTGTGTCCCGTATCATGTTGGAGATTCAAGGTGTAAGATTCTATGTCACGTTGGGCAAATTCTTGGATTCATGTACTAGGAAAGTGTTCGTTCGGCACGGGGTGGGAATAAATGATACGCATGAAGGAACCTGTACTCACTTCCTGCTGGCAATAAATGATACGCATGAAGGAAGCTGTACTCACTTCCTGCTGGCAATAAATGATACGCATGAAGGAAGCTGTACTCACTTCCTGCTGGCAATAAATGATACGCATGAAGGAAGCTGTACTCACTTCCTGCTGGCAATAAATGATACGCATGAAGGAAGCTGTACTCACTGCTGGCAATAAATGATACGCATGAAGGAAGCTGTACTTACTTCCTGCTGGCAATAAATGATACGCATGATGGAAGCTGTACTCACTGCTGGCAATAAATGATACGCATGATGGAAGCTGTACTCACTGCTGGCAATAAATGATACGCAGGATGGAAGCTGTACTCACTGCTGGCAATAAATGATACGCATGAAGGAAGCTGTACTTACTTCCTGCTGGCAATAAATGATACGCAGGATGGAAGCTGTACTCACTGCTGGCAATAAATGATACGCAGGATGGAAGCTGTACTCACTGCTGGCAATAAATGATACGCAGGATGGCTGTATCACTGCTGGCATAATGATACGCAGGATGAACTGTACTCACTGCTGGCAATAAATGATACGCAGGATGGAAGCTGTACTCACTGCTGGCAATAAATGATACGCATGATGGAAGCTGTACTCACTGCTGGCAATAAATGATACGCAGGATGGAAGCTGTACTCACTGCTGGCAATAAATGATACGCAGGATGGAAGCTGTACTTACTGCTGGCAATAAATGATACGCAGGATGGAAGCTGTACTCACTGCTGGCAATAAATGATAAGCAGGATGGAAGCTGTACTCACTGCTGGCAATAAATGATACGCAGGATGGAAGCTGTACTCACTGCTGGCAATAAATGATACGCAGGATGGAAGCTGTACTCACTGCTGGCAATAAATGATACGCAGGATGGAAGCTGTACTCACTGCTGGCAATAAATGATACGCAGGATGGAAGCTGTACTCACTTCCTGCTGGCAATAAATGATACGCATGTCGGAAACTGTACTTACTTCCTGCTGGCAATAAATGATATGCATTGTAAATATATTAGCACAGTCACTTCTTTGAACACGCCCGCCACGGCGTGAACCAATGGCAGACCGCCATATCATCGGCTGGCTCATGACGTCATCACTGGTGATCACGTGACAAGACAGATGGTGTAGAGAGAGCAGCCAGTGGTTCCCCAGACCTCAGTGAGTGCAGTTGTGTCTAGGATAATTAACAGTGGTAGCAGAGCGTAGTTCACAACTGCACTAATGGCGTGTTCACTGAAGTGGCCTCCGAAATTGGAGCGTGATGAAGAATACGAAATGTGGAAGGAGGACGTAGGTGTGTGGTGCAGACTTACGACGATAGAAAACAAGAAGGGAGCGCTGGCGATACATCTGTCACTTTCCGGGCGGGCCAGAAGTGCTTCGTCGGAAATTGATAAGACCAAGTTGGAGGCAGAGGATGGCGTGGAAGTGTTAATGAAGAGACTGGATGATGTTTTTTTGGTCGATGAAGGAAGAAGGAAATTTGCAGCATTTGAGGCTTTATATAGCCTACAGAGAAAAGAGAGAGCAGAGATTAAGGACTTTGTGTCAGAGTTTGAACATACGTACCATGGGGTTACAAAGCAGGGATTGAAGCTTGATGATTCGGTGTTGGCATTTATGTTATTGGCTTCATGTTTGTTAGAGGAAAGAGAGAAGAAATTAGTCATGTCGGCAACACAGATGGTAACATACAATAACATGAAGGTCAACTCATGCTCAACCGAATATTTTTGAGTGGTGCGAAGGGACCGAGCGCCCACATACAGATAAAATCGGAACCTTTATTTGTGGGAAATGAGGGCAATGTTGGTGGAAGTGAGGAAGCCCTGTATGTGGGCGGAACCAGTCGAGGTAGACGTGGTTGGCGGGGACCGCAAGGCTATGCACGTGGGCGTGGTAAAAGTGGACGTTAAAGACAGGACAGGAGGAAGAAAAACCCTATGGGGGCACATGGCACTATATCCAAATGTGCTATTTGTGAATCAATATATCACTGGGCACGTGATTGTCCTGACGCCTACGAAAACAAAGGAGGCTATGGTGGGTACGTTGAGGAGCCAGTGAACTTATTCGTGGGCTATGTGAATGATAAAGATAGCGAGGACAATTTATTGAAACTAGTGAGTGAATCGAAGGGGTGTGCCGTCCTTGATACAGGTTGTACAAACACGGTGTGTGGTTCACGTTGGCTCAAAGCATATGTAAATGGGTTGACTGAATATGAGCGTGGACTTGTGAAAGAGGAATGCTCTAATTCCAGCTTCACATTTGGCAATGGTATGTCTGTGACTTCCTTCAAGAAGTTACGTTTCCCTGTTGTATAGGGAATATGCGTGCCAATGTGACCTCTGATGTGGTGAACTGTAATTTACTATTGTTGCTGAGTAGATCTTCTATGAAAAGAGCCAAAATGATAATCAACTGTGAGACAAATCAAATCAAAGTGGGCGGAAAAAGGGACGTCGTCAATCTACGTACATCATCGTCAGGACACTATCTGTTGCCGTTATCGGCAAGACTAGACGGGGAAGTTAGTATAGCTGAGCCACTCATGGCACTCTACAAGGAAGGGGACATCGAGAAGAGGGCCTTGAAACTTCGTCAGTTTGGACACCCTACAGCAGAAAAATTGAAGAAGCTTGTGAGAGATGCCGATATTAGGGACTCGAACCTGGAACGGAGGATTGATAAAGTGACAAGTGACTGTTCAGTGTGTAAACGGTATAAGAAACCGAGCCCGAGACCAGTGGTGAGTGTCCCGTTGGCTAGCAGGTTTAACGAGGTGATTGCCATGGACCTTAAGTCGTGGGGCAAGAAGTATTTCTTGGTGATAGTGGACCTGTATACAAGATATTGTACATCTGTGGTTGTTTCAGACAAGAATGCGGGCACTATTATTTGGGGAATATTTCTCGGTTGGGTTGTGCTATTTGGTGTCCCAGGAAAAATCTTATCAGATAATGACTGTGAATTTAATAATTCAGATATGAGGTCTCTAGGTGAGGTGTTCAATGTTAAGATTATGACGACGGCAGCTAAAAGCCCTTGGAGTAATGGCGTTTGTGAGAGGCTCAATGCTGTGTTGGGAGGAATGGTAAGCAAGATTTTGGCGGATTGTCCTGGCTGTGATTTGGATGTTACTCTGGCTTGGGCTGTGGCTGCCAGGAATGCACTGTCAACATTTTCAGGTTTCTTGCCCAACCAGTTGGCATTTGGCCAAAACCCTGGGATTCCTGGGGCCTTTTATGATAACCTACCGGCGCTAGACGGCGAGGCCACACCTGCAGGTATAGTGAAGGATAACCTGAATGCCCTTCACGCGGCACGGAGAGCATTTACCGTAGCGGAATCTAGTGAAAGGCTGACTAGAGCACTTCGTCATAATGTGAGAGACAGCGACCCCGGAGACCTACACTACAGAGATGATGTTTACTACAAGCTTCTAGACAGTAATAAGTGGCGCGGACCGGGTACCATAATTGGGAAAGACGGAAAACAATTTTTAATGAAGCACGGTGGAATGTGTGTTAGGGTGCACACATGTCGAATTGCCACGGCACCGACCAGTGTTGATCCTGCTGCAGTGTCAAATGAGGAAGATGTGCCTCATTCCAATACCAGTGCTCTGCGAGTTCCTAGTGTGCGTGGTGATGTGGAGCTTTGATTCGGGGATTCAGATATGGACTCGGATGATGACGACCATCCTGGTGAAATTGTTGATGTTGTGGGAGAGGGGGCGCAGGTGGCTGTGGATGGCCACAACGGTGACGTTCGGCAGACGGACACGGGTGTGCCTCGGGTGTGTTGGCAAATCCTGTAGTGCGTTAAAGCGGGTCAAAGGATCAAGGGTGTTGATAAAGCGAGTGGTGAGTGGATATCAGGTAGAATTGTTAGTCGGGCGGGGAAGGCGACTGGTCGATACCCCAACTGCTACAACATTAATAGTGACAAAGATGGTAACATTAATTGGATGGATCTGGACAGAGATTTTACGTCGTGGGAAACAGTGGACGAGGCGACAGAAATGCTTGTGTTGTTTAATACAGATGAGGTGGTGTGTGCTAAGGAAAAAGAGATTGAGAATTGGAGGACCAAGGAGGTGTATGAAGAGGTGGAGAATGTGGGTCAACAAGCTATATCTGTACGTTGGGTGGTCACAGAAAAGCTGAAGGAAGGGAAGACTATTGTGAAGGCACGTTTGGTAGCCAGGGGCTTTGAGGAGGACACCATAGGGCTGCAGAAGAATTCTCCCACTTGTTCAAAGGAGGCTGTCCGTTTAGCAATGGTACTCGCCTCAGCTAATGGTTGGGTGCCACACAATGGATATACACGCTGCGTACCTCCAAGGGAACAAAATAGAGCGTGAAGTGTACCTGATACCTCCTCCTGAGTTCAACAATGGCTTATTGTGGCGTCTGAGGAAGACTGTGTATGGTTTGTGCGACGCGGCCAGACAATAGTACATGAGGGTGAAGGAACAGCTGATATGTCTCGGTGCCAAGATTTCGTCCCTGGACCCTGCATTGTTTTCGTGGAGCCAACACGGTGGAACAGAGGGTAGCATATGCGTATATGTGGATGACTTCTTGTGGGCTGGTACTATGAACTTTGAGCAGCACATCATAAACCAGTTGCGTAGGACCTTCCAGGTCGGGTCTTTTGATGCCGAGTGCTTTAAGGATGTGGGGCTCAACGTAGTTACCACAGAGGACGGCGGTATCACAATCGACCAGTTTCAGTATGGAGCATCGCTGAATCCGGTTGCCCTTAGCAAGCGTCGGGCGTTGGAGAAGACGAGTGATTTGTCAGAACGAGAGAAAACAGAATATCGTGCGTTGGTCGGGCAACTAAATTGGATGGCTACTCACACTCGCCCGGATATAACGTTCGATGTGTGCAAGCTGAGTGTTTCAATTCCAAAGGCTACGGTGTCTGACATATTGAGACTAAATAAGGTGATTGAGCGGGTGAAAACGGATAATGTTGGGTTGTTTATCCCGAGGATTAGACCTTTAGATGAGTGCCACATTGAGTGCTACGCTGACGCATCCTTCGCCAACATGCAGGGACATGGATCTCAAGGGGGCTTTATCATCTTTCTGTGCGACACTAATAATGTACGGGGCCCTATTTACTGGCAGTCAAGGAAGGTTCGACGGGTGGTCAATTCAACTCTTGCTGCGGAGACCCTGGCACTTCTGGATGGTGCCAGTACTGCGGTGTATGTGGCCAGTATTCTGCAGGAGATCTCCGGATGTGGGAGGATCCCTATCAGGTGTTTTGTGGACAACCGTAGCGTAGTGGAAGCCCTATACACCTATAAATTGGTGGACAACAAGCATCTGAGGATTGATATATCAGTGCTTCGAGATATGTTGGATCAAGGGGAATTGAAGGAGGTAACGTGGGTGGAGACATCGAAGCAGCTGGCAGACTGCCTTACCAAGAAGGGCGCGTTGACTGTGCGACTGCGGGAGGCAGTCAGTCGGGATTAGGTGTTGACTGTCATCAGCAAAATGTAGCGAGTGTAAATATGTATATTGGTGAACATACAATTGTACATAGTTGTATGTACTAAAGGGGACAAGCAAAGAAAATAAAAAAAAGAAAATAGCGAGTGTGTTAAATATACAGCCAAATTCCCAACATCCGACCTCCAAACATCCGACTTGTCCAAACAACCGACTTTTTTCACCACCACATTGTGTCTTGTTTTGGCCATTTATTTTACTTTTTTTTTTTTTAGTTTATAGAAAACATTGATTTGTGGCTTTATTTATGCATGAATTTTACTTTCGCGTATACCACTGGATCGGCCTTCAAGAGCTGCATCTTTTATGTTCTATACCATTTTGTCCTTACGTTTATGGTTACTGTGATATCCGAACATCCGACTATTCCAATTATCCGACCTACCTTCGATCCCCCCAAGGTCGGATAATTAATACTTAGCTGTATTAGCACAGTCACTTCTTTGAACACGCCCGCCACGGCGTGAACCAATGGCAGACCGCCATATCATCAGCTGGCTCATGACGTCATCACTGGTGATCGATCACGTGACAAGACAGACGGTGTGGAGTGAGCAGCCAGTGGTTCCCCAGACCTCAGTGAGTGCATTTGTGTCTAGGATAATTAACATGCATGATGGAATCTGTACTCACCTCCTTCTCCTTGTTCTCGGCCTCGGATTTGGAGAGAGCCAGGGCCAGCTGCAGCTCCTCCTCCTCCTGAAGCTCCTCCTCAGTCTTCTTGCCGGGCGTCTGACACGGAAAACCACATCATTAGCCCCTTCACACCCAGATCTTTCCTTTGCTATATAGAATCGTCTGTTGTCAGCCATAAAATTACAAAAAGTAACTAAATATACCAAATGAATTAGTGGACATGTATACTGAACAGGTCATTATCTATAAAATATTGCTTATAGTCATTAAAAATTGTCTAATGGTGGCCAAATTACAATGGAAATTACATTCTGGGCCTCAAGGGGTTAACACTCAAGAAATCACATTCCACAACAGTTTTTAAGCTTTGATAATGCTAGTCCTTCTAATTCTCTATCATTCTTAATTACATGACAGCCATACATGACACTCGTGTAGTGAATATCAAAATTATGTTTATATCTGTGAAAAAGAAGTCTTAAGTCCATATCTATCTTTTTAATACAGCTTAGATGACGTTAAACAGAAAGGTGATGATGATTAGATACCATAAACGTACTCGTATTTTCCTAATATAAGAATTCCATATTATCACACATAGATTATCAAGGTGCAAAAACTGAGAAAATATCCCTCAACTAACTACACTTAATGCACATATTTCTTCTCCAACACTTTCTCCAGATAAATAACCACAGCAAGGCAACAAGTGGAGTAAGGACTAAGGAAGGCCATACGATCTGAAGGTGAGGCGACAACAGACGGCCAGTACATATGGCAGACACACGGCCAGTGCATATTATGATGTGAAAATTAAGTTACAGTGGTTGGATATATATGTAGGTGATAATTTACACCCATAAATTTAGCACCCAACTAACCTTGGTCGCCTTGGGGCTGCTGGGTTCCTCCTCCTCCACCTTGTCAGCGGAGGGGAGGGCTCGGGGGCTGGGGGAACAAGCCAAGGGGTCAGCCAAAATCTCTAGTAAGCACACAACCAAATGCTAACGTAACATTTCTAGCATACACACAGCAAGCATAACTTTACATTCCTAATCTTACTTAGCAATACTATTAAGCAAAATGTTTTTCTATAAGATGAAAGACAGGTAAATAATTCAGTTAACCTCTTTTGAAGGATATTACTGAACAAAATATTCAAGGCTATATATCAGATTGTAAGGACACTGTGTACATGGCAGGACTCTGATCCAATGTAGTGCTGGCAACAATACTGCAACACACATGATCTACCACGGTCTTTTAGCAGCAACAGAGAAGCCACAAAGAATGTTTATGTAAATGTCATGAACATCTTGTTCTATTGACTTTATTGATTATTAAATGTCATGCTCTATTTTTCACAGTAAAGTTTTCTTACCGCGTATTGAAAAATGTATTATATACAGCCTGAATACCACATGAACTACACCTGAAGATGAGGCAGGACCCTTACCTGCGGACATGATCTACACTGCTAACTACTATGTATGAGGTCTAGTCACCTCAGAAGCTAAAGGCCGTGTCACACGGGGATATTTTCCGGCATCTTTTGGTATTTTTCTACCATTTGATGCCCGGAGTGGTGGCAAAAAATGCGCATATCAGCACACGGCGTTTCGGCTACGAGCATCTTCTACTGGCATCTTCCGGGACCTGCGAGCAAAACAAACACTATAGCAGCCAGACATAGTCTTCTTGCACGATCCATAATGTTTGTTTTGGTCGCGGGTCCCGGAAGATACCATAGGAAGATGCTCGTAGCCGAAACGCCGTGTGCCGACACGCGCATATTTTGCCACCACTACGGGCATCAAATGGTAGCAAAATACCAAAAGCTGCCGGAAAATATCCCCGTGTGATACGGCCTTTAGCCTTAACTAATTCTACTGGTGAGCTGGTTAATGGATAATTAACAAAGTTTATTCCTAAGCTTTTATGCAGCTTTGTCTGTAAGAATTTGAAGGGAAATAGATTCTGGCAAATACCTAGTACAACAGGAAGTAAGTGTTTCTATTCAACACAAATAAATGGTGCCTACAGGTTTTGTGGTCTTTATATCAAGAGACTCATTGCTGCTGCTTCGGCTCATGGACACCACACTCTCCAGGCAGCCTCTGTGTCCACCAAGGCAAGGGGTCAACACACGCAACACTCACGCCTGATTCCCCTACGTAACTTAAGAAATCAAGACATGTTTTACTGACACTGACTTGTTTACAGTAGCGTAAAGAGTGTAGCTATAGGCAAATATAGAAACTCTTAAGCCTATTCTGAAGTAAATTTAGAATACTGAAAATATTAGTAAAAATAAAAGATTATGCATTCATTTTCAGCATGAAAATAAAATAAACAAGAAACAATAGCAAAAAGAGGGAGAGAAAACCCCCCAGAATTAATAGAATAGATATGGAAAAAAAAAATATATATATGTACAGTAAATAAATAAAATATAAACAGGCATAATAAAAGACTAGGACTTACTTGTTAAATAAATAAATATAGGTTAATAAATAAATAAAGTATAAATAGGCAGTATAAAAGATGTGGACTTGTTTAAAAAAAAAAAAAAAATATATATATATATATATATATATATATATACAGTAAATAAATAAATAAATAAAATATAAACAGGCAGAATAAAAGATCAGGACTTATTTGTTGATGTCAAAAAATCATAACTAAATAAATAAAATATAAATACACATAACCCAAGATTTGTACTTGCTGATGTAAAAAAGAAGAAAAAAGAAAGAATATATATATATATATATATATATACGTATATATATATATATATATATATATATATATTTTCTTTCTTTTTTCTTTTTATACGTATATATATATATATATATATATATATATATATATATATATATATATACAGGGAGGTCCCGAAGATACGAGCAGTTAGGTTCCACCTGGCATACTCGTAAAGCGAAATCTCGTATAACGAAACACATAACCAATGGTAAAATATAGGTTTGGTTCCAGGACCCCATCAATTAAAAAAACAAAAAAAACAAAAAACTTTTTTTCAAGCTAAAATAAACTATAGGAAACACAACAAACACACAGCGTCTATATTACCCACACTGTACTACCTATTCTGTAGAAAAAGCATTCTGAAAGAGAAAATAGCACACATAATAACATAACTGCACATTAATTAAACATAAAACATGCATAACAAGCAAAAAAGACTTTGTAATGTATGGGACGCCACGTGATACAAGAGAAGGTAGTGTAGTGGTTCCAAGGTTGGGGCCCCACACCTGCTAATTACCCCTAAAGGTCAGGCCGCGCATATGCTTAATTACGCTTCAGGTCACGCCTTGCTAGGGGTGACCTGACTGCGGTCCCAAGGTTGGGGCCGCACACCTGCTAATTATCCCTAAATGTCAGTCCGCGCCATATGCTTAATTACCCTTCAGGTCACGGCTTGCTAAGGGTGACCTCACTGGGGTCAACCAAATCCCCCTTTGTCCAGCCCGGGAGTGGTAGGGCGCGCATTTTGAACTTGATCATTTTACTCACCCCAGTTTGAATGTCGTATCATTGGATTTTCGATCTCGTATATTGAAAATAGACCCCAATTTACACATCTCGTATCATCGGATTATCGTATACCGAATGCTCGTATAACGGGACCTCCCTGTATATATGTATATATAAATAGGCAGGATAAAAGCTCAGGACTTTCTTGTTGATGTAAAAAAAAGTCAAATAAATCAAGTATAGACGTCCAGCCTCTGGCCCCTTTGCTTTTGGCTCAGTTCTTGCGGCTGGAACGTGACAGCGTGCCACGTTCCAGCCAATTAACTCATTACGTGAATTACTCATTAAGTGCTTGTTTTACGCAAAAAGTTTGTTTCACAGACCCCCATTGATTTTGACAGCACTACTTGGATGTCAAATTTCAGCTCAATCTGACAATAATTAGGAGTAGTTTATGCTAATTACTCATTAAGGGCTTGTTTTACGCAAAAAAATTCTTCCGACGACCCCCATTGATTTTGACAGCACTACTTGCATGTCAAATTTCAGCTCAATCTGACAATATTTAGGAGTAGTTATACACTTTTTGGCGGAAACTTGGTTCCACGGGTCTTATGGTAAGCGGCAGCGAGCAAAGTTCGCTGCCAATAAATAAAATATAAATAGACAGAATACAAGCTTAGGACTTACTTGTTGATGTCAAAAAAAAAGGAAAAAGAAAAGAAAAGAATATAAACAGGCAGGATACAAGCTTAGGACTCACTTGTTGTCAAAAAAATCACAAATAAATAAATAGCATATAAACAGGCAGGATACAAGCTTAGGACTCACTTGTTGATGTCAAAAAAAGAAAAAAGAAAAAGGAAAAGAATATAAACAGGCAGGATACAAGCTTGGGCCTCACTGGTTGATGTCAAAAACCCATAAATAAATAAATATAACATAAATAGGCAGAATACAAGCTTGAGACGTACTTGTTAAATAAATAATAAAATATATATATGTATGGTAAATAAATAATAAAATATATATATGTATGGTAAATAAATAATAAAATATATATATATATATGTATGGTAAATAAATAATAAAATAAATATATGTATGGTAATAAATAATAAAATATATATATATATATATATATACATACAGGGAGGTCCCGTTATACGAGCATTCGTTATACGAGAATCCGATGATACGAGATGTGTAAATTAGGGTCTATTTTCAATATACGAGATCGAAAATCCAATGTTACGAGATTCAAACTGGGGTGAGTAAAATTACAAAGTTATTTACTAAAGTAAATTACAAGTTATTTACTAAAGTAAATTACAAGTTATTTACTAAAATTATAAACATTTACTGACTATATGATTTTACCTAAGGTTGTACGATAATCAATCTGAAAATACCGCCAACTGGTCAACGACTGCTCGAGACTGGTATTAGCAGAGGTAGGAAGTCTCCAGGTTTGCTTATTATTGTTTGGTATGCTATGAAATATCATTTCTCTAGGTGAATGTAGACATATGATTGCATTTGGATGGATATCATTCATATATATGAGAAAAGAGATGAAATACAAGCAAGGGACTCATCCACGTTTGGCAGGGCGGCCTTTGGCAGCAGCAGCAGCAGCATGAAGCCCGTGAGGTGGATATCAACACCACTAGACCAAGGGAGATAGATGTCTTTGGTAATATTTAGTAGGGGAGCGAGAACCCCTTGAGGAATCCTATGATCCCTGGTGATATCCACCACTGGTGCTATCATAGGCGTGGGAGCTGACTTGTCTTCTTCAGGAAGGCACAGGTGAGGCGGATGACGGCGGGTTTTTACTCAAAAGTTTTGAGTGGCGGCTGGCCGCTGGAGCCGCCACCTCTTCCGCCACTATAAGTTTGGGCAGGCTTAAACGTCTTATTACTCGTTATTATACAACTTAGTGATTATGGTGAGATGTTATATACACGTGTCATTATCTAAATCAATGTAGCACCGTGTGTCACCTTAAATAAGGGTGATTTATAGATGTTATGATGAGGTGACTACTGGCGGGGCAGTGAGTGACGGAGAAATTCTTGCCGCGGCCCCACCGCCCCATAACACAAAATATATTCACTATTTCAACCCACATACACACCTTCTAACACCAAAGCACTAGCAACACAGGCTTTTTACTTATATATCTTACAATCTGATACATTAAAACTCCTTAAAACGCAAGCATTCCAAATAAAACGAGAATTAGTTTGGGATGACGAGGACAGAGGGCGGAGAGGCAGTCTGGCATGCCATTCTTGCCCCGAAATATGTCTCGCTGACTTGTGATTGGTCGAGAAGTTTTAAAAACAGTTTGTCATTGGCTGGTGACTGATGATGAGCTTGATGACATCATTTATGTTTTATGTTTAATTAATGTGCAGTTATGTTATTTTGTTTGCTATTTTCTCTTTCAAAATGGTTTTTCTACAGAATAGGTAGTTCAGTGTAGGTAATATAGACGCTGTGTGTTTGTTGTGTTTGCTATAGTTTATTTTAGCTTGAAAAACATGTCTTTTTTTTTTTTTTTTTTCTTTTTAATTGATGGGGTCCTGGAACCAAACCTATATTTTACCATTAGTTATGTGTTTCATTATACGAGATTTCGCTTTACGAGTATGCCAGGTGGAACCTAACTGCTCGTATCTTCGGGACCTCCCTGTATATGGTAAATAAATAAATAGGTAAATATAAACAGGCAGAATAAAAGCTTAGGCCTCACTTGTTGACGTAAAAAAAAATAGATAAATAATAAAATAAAATATAAATAGCTAGGATAAAAGCCTTGTACTCACTTGTTGATGTCGTCGTAGCACGACTCACACACACGCACCTCCCTCTCAATGCCAAACTTAGGGATGGTGGAGGAGCGGCTGGAGCAGTCCCCACAGAACACTTGGCCACACGCGCGACAGTGGTGCTGCGAGGGGGGGAACACGGTAAAGCTTTATATCTCTGTCTGTCTGTCTGTGTCTGTTTGTCTGTCTGTCCCTCTCTCTCCCTCTCTGTCTGTCTGTTTCTCTCTCCATCTGTCTCTCTTTCTCCCTCTCTATCTGCCTGTCTGTCTCTTTCCATCTCTCTCTCTCTCTGTCTGTCTGTCTGTCTCTATCTCTTTCTCCCTCTCTATCTGCCTGTCTTTCTCTTTCCATCTCTCTCTGTCTGTCTGTCTGTCTGTCTGTCTCTATCTCTTTCTCCCTCTCTATCTGCCTGTCTGTCTCTTTCCATCTCTCTCTCTCTCTGTCTGTATGTCTGTCTCTATCTCTTTCTCCCTCTCTATCTGCCTGTCTTTCTCTTTCCATCTCTGTCTGTCTCTATCTCTTTCTCCCTCTCTATCTGCCTGTCTGTCTCTTTCCATCTCTCTCTCTCTGTCTGTCTGTCTCTCTATATTTCTCTCTGTCTAACCTCATAACCGTGTAACCTCAATAAGATATTATGGGAAAATCTGACGTTAAACAGAAAGATGGTGATGATGATGTCTGTCTGTCTGTCTGTCCTCTCTCTCTCTATATATATATATATGGATATCTCTCTCTCACACTCCATATCCATCTCTCTCTCACACCCCATCTCCACATCTCTTTCCCCTTTAATAATCTTTGCCAGCATCCTCTCGCCACCCACCTTGCGCCTCAGCATGGTGAACTGAGTGCGGCAGCGGTGACAACACTCGCCATCGGCCCAGTCAGGCGCCCGGTCAGCAGTGAACATGGCATCACTCTCACTGACCGTAGGGAGGTGGTGGCCCTCTGCCTTCAAGATGTTGACAGTGTCCTGGCGATTAGATAGAAAAGGAGATTATTAGGAGAGAATTATAAGGAGGGAATCAGGAGAAAGGAGAGACTGGGGGAGATTAGATGGCAAAGGAGATTTAGGAGAGAATTATAAGGAGGGAATTAGGAGAAAGGGGAGACGGTGCTCAGTGCAGTAAATACAAAGTCTCTCATGGGTTGTAAGCTCAGGTGATGCTAGGTTCAATTGTTGTTGCCTTTATAAGACCATAAGAAAATAAGGAAGCTACAAGAGGCCGCGAGACCTACACGAGGTAGTTCCTGTTACTTAACACTACCTACTACATCCACCTTTCATCCCCATCCATGAATTTATCCAGCCCCTTTTAAAGCTCTCTATTGACTCCGCACTGACCACCTGACGACTGAGTCCATTCCAATCATTTACCACCCTATTTGTGAACCAGTTTTTCCATGGTCAATATCTGTTCTCTCTCAGGATATCCATGAGAGTGTCTAAGGTCACTAGGTATGCACATGTATGGTCACTATAGTCTATTTTTCTTAACAAGGCAAAAAATCCATTCTATCTTAAGGTCTTATGCTTAAAATGATGCCTATATTTACCTGATAATATGGTTGACTATGATAAAATACAGCTGAAATTTAGAAGAAGCGTAGTATTCCCTTCTCCTGGCATCAAATAACAGTCAGTAAGCAGCAAGGGTCAGGATTTTTCGCCTCGTAAAAAGAACCAGAGTACATATACGTAATAGTTCCATTTTGTTTTACCTTTATAGTCAATAACTCTTCTCTCTTTTAAGATATCTATGTGTATGTGTATGGGCACTAGGTGTACATGTATGGTCAGTAAGTGTACATATACCTCTGGGCTTGGTGTGTTCCTGTCCTCCCAACTCATGCTGACACAAGTATTGACAGACACAGGCGAGGGTGAAGCCATACATCCCTCCCATCACACCCACACACTCTGGCACTTTTTTGTCTTCATTGTTTTATTTACCTTCATATTCAAAGCAAAGAAATGTACTGTAGGTCTGTGATGCTACTACTGATGAAGGTATTTTAACCCCTTCACGTCCAGATCTTTTCTTTGCTATATAAAATTGTCTGTTGTTAGCCATAAAATTACGAAAAGTGACTGAACATACCAAATTAGTTAGACGACAAGGATTCAAACAGGTCGTATCTATAAAATATTGCTTATATTAATTAAAAATTGTCTAATGGTAGCCATATTACAATGGAAATTACGTTCTAGGGCTCAAGGGGTTACCTATGCAAAATATAACCAAGTAAGACAAATTGTATAACAGTACCAGGTCGGATTTGAACCCCTGGATAGAGCGTTCACTCTGTCCATAATCACACTGTCCAGGGGGTTCTAATCTGACCTGGTACTGTTATACATTTGTCTTAATTGATAATATTTGTTGACTGTCCTGGCCGTGATAGATTAACCCCTTCACGCCCAGATCTTTCCTTTGCTATATAAAAGTGTTTGTTGTTAGCCATAAAATTACGAAAAGTAACTGAATATACCAAATTAGTTTTTTTTTTTTTCTTCCCCCCATCTGTCCCTATTGCGCCTGTAGGCAGTGGTGATCCAGGGTTTGGATGGTAGGCTCTGGAGGCTCACTTGAGGGCTGTGATGGTTGGCCCTCGCCCGTAGTGGCGCAGGCAGGATTTTTATAGTGATGCCTGTGATTAGAGGCTCATGCCGCCCCACTGTGTCCTCCGATGCACTCGCAATCGAAGGTAGAGTTAATGGGCAGGGCATGTGGGTGTTCTTAGGTCACTCGACGGTGCAGAAAGGTTTAGGTTTTCGTCGGGGATCGAACTCGGGCCACCGAGAACGCCAGTCGGAGACGCTAACCACTCTGCTAATGCCTCCCCGAGTCGACATGGATACTAAACCGGTCATATCTATAAAAATATTGCTTATATTCACTAAAAATCATTTAATGGTAGTCAAACTACAATGGAAATTACGTTCTGGGCCTCAAGGGGCTAAGATTATATTTGTTGACTGTCCTGGCTGTGATAGATTAAAGTCGCTTGCTGCCCCTATCGAGATGAGGTTGGGGTGATAATATGTAGGGGTGCATATCATTACCTTTATACCTGCTTATAGTGAGGTGGCTAAGACCCCCTCCTGTCCAGGGGTTCCAAGCCGACCTGGTACTGTTATGCTATGTTAAATATGTAACATACTATGAAAGTATTTGATCTGCTTGGTACTATTTCATGTGCTCTCTTTGTACAGCAGTGTCTATATGCCTACATGTATATACAATATTTCCTTTCCTTTAGTACTTAAGCTCACTCCCTCACGTCTGTATGTCATGTTGTCGTTGTGTGTTTTTTCTTTCTGTATGCCTTCGGGTGAAAATAAAATAATTTCTGTCGGACATTTCAGAGATAATGAGTTTCTTCCCTTTCTCCATCTCACCTGCACAGCCATCACCATCAATTTAGGTTCATTGCAGAAAAATAGGGAGGTTAGATAGGTTCCGTTATACAAGTTGTCTTAAGAGTATATTTGTTGACTGTTCTGGCCGCGATAGATTAACCCCTTCACATCCAGATCTTTCCTCCGCCTTACCTGCACAGCCCTGTATTTAGCTTCGTTGCGGAAAGCGTAGACCCAAGTGGACAGCAGCAGCAGGATCTTCTTGCGCACCTCCTCGTTGGGGTTGGTGCGCAGGACCTCATGCACCTGCTCCATCACCGCCCGACACGCCACCTGCTCGTGCACCGACTGGCCGCAGTTCTTCACCACCGACTCGAACACCTGCAGCGCCAGCAACACCACATTGGGGTTGGTGTCCTTCAGGCGGCTCGTCAGGGACTGCACGGCGGCCTTGGGACTGGTGGTGACAGATAGATAGGTAGATATACGTAGATAGATAGATAAATATAGATAGATAGATAGATATATAGATAGATATATAGATAGATAGATATAGATAGATAGATATAGATAGACAGATATACGTAGATAGATAGATAGATATATAGATAGATATAGATAGATAGATAGATATAGATAGATAGATATAGATAGACAGATATACGTAGATAGATAGATAGATAGATAGATAGATAGAGATAGATAGACAGACAGATATAGATATTTTATTGTCCTCAAAAATTAATAAAACGAAATTACACATCTGCCTTGAGACTGGTGATGACAGATGGAGATGCAACGTATTTATTTTATTTTTTACATCACAAAGGACTGGCCAAAAAAACAAAAAAAAACAAAAACAAAAAAAAAGTCACAAAAAACCCACTTAATTGCCAGTCCCAGTAAAGAGGACACGGCTGCCTTGGGACTGGTGATGAAAGATAGATAGATAAGAACATAAGAACATAAGAACCTAAGAAAATAAGGAAGCTACAAGAGGCCGTGTGACCTACACGTGGTAGTTCCTGTTACCTAACACTACCTACATTCACTTTTCATCCCCATCCATGAAATTATCCAGCCTCCCTTTAAAGCTTCCTATTGACTCCGCACTAACTACCTGACGACTGAGTCCATTCCAATCATTTACCACCCTATTTGTGAACCAGTTTTTCCCTATTTCCTTTTTAAATCTACGCTTTTCCAGCTTGAATAGATAGATAGATAGATATTTTACTGTCCACAAGAATGCATAGAAAGAAATAATATAATATACCAAATTACCGTATTTTACGGCTTATATGACGCACTTTTTTTCCTAAAAAATACCCCGAAAGATACTCATGCGTGTTCCAAGAGGAATGTTGGAATGAGACTGCCGCCAAGACTGGCGGGAGCTTCTCCCATGCAACTTCCACCTCGGCAGATTGGCACCAACACCACCACCTATCGTCTGCTGGTGTTGATGTATCATTTACCACCAGGCTGTCACATGTATCACAAGCTTTTTTCAGTCCTGGAAGTTATAACGCATGGCGAATTCATAAAAATTATTTACTTATACTATCACATACATGCTACAAGCTGTACCTCTACAAGCTGTAGAGCTGCTAAGCTGTTTTTGTATCCTTTCGTTTTTTTCTCTTTTTTTCTTAGAAATTTCTTCCCAAAATCAGGGTGCGTCTTCCAAGATGCAGCGTCTTATAAGCCGTAAAATATGGTACTCATGGACCATAAATTTACTCCAATCAGTAATTAACACAAGTATCAAGTATCTGTAAAAAAATATATATATGGGAAACGTTGTGGCGCCTTAGTATTATTCTCACATTAAAATTTTAGTGATGGAGGTGCAAGGTATAAATAGTGATTAGTAAGTTGTGAATATTACTTACAACCTGGTGGTGTACAACCCTGCAGAAATTAAAGTATCTCTTTATCTGTCTATTCTCATACAGGTACCTCTCGTTTTATGCGAGTTTAAATTACACGTTTTTGGATTAACACGATGTGAAAACAGAGCATTTTTTTCAAATAAGGTTTTTTTATTTAGAATAACCCGATATGCTCAAGTAAAAAAATACGCGGCTGTTGTAGTTGCACAGAGTGGCCACCAGATGCCACTTGCTTTCCCGTGCATCTGCTATCCCACAGCCTCACCCTGTTTTAAAAACTTATACAAAGTTTCACTCACCAAATCTTACCATGTCCCAGGAATTAATTATTTGGATTTTACAGGTTCCCAAATTCCCAACATCCGACCTCCAAACATCCGACTTGTCCAAACAACCGACTTTTTTCACCACCACATTGTGTCTTGTTTTGGCCATTTATTTTACTTCGTTTTTTATAGTTTTTAGAAAACATTGATTTGTGGCTTTATTTATGCATGAATTTTACTTTCGCGTATACCACTGGATCGGCCTTCAAGAGCTGCATCTTTTATGTTCTATACCATTTTGTCCGTACGTTTATGGTTACTGTGATATCCGAACATCCGACTATTCCAATTATCCGACCTACCTTCGGTCCCCCCAAGGTCGGATAATTAATACTTAGCTGTATGTGTATGTACATTGTTATGGGAATATTATGTTCACATTACGCAAGATTAACTTTACGCGAGGTCTCCAGGGACATAACCCTCGCATAAATTGAGACGTACCTTACATATTTCTTGGCACCCTCCATGGCAAGGTAGTGCATAAGCCTCCATTGGTGCTGGTCATTATCTTTACTTATCCTTTATTCTACCCTTTATCTTTGCACACTTCTATCCTCTCATTCTCCTACCTTCCAAAGACTATCAAAACTTCATTACTATTTTAAACTATAGGAAGGCAACAGATGAAACATTCCTAGAGCATCAAACTTGTGAAATAGTAACGTGTTTCATGGTGGTCTTCTTTCAAGTACACAAAAAGAATAAATGAAATGTTTCTAGGCCATCAAATACATTATAATTATAGTCCATTCAGATAAAAAAATATCTCTATTTCTCCCGTGCAGCGCGGCACTGTGGTGAGCCTGCCAGACAGAGGCGCCAGCGATGTATTATATCTCATCACTCCACCGCCTTCAGAAAATATCTATATTTCTCCACTTAGCTCACCTATTAAACAAGCTAGGAACATTTGGTTCACATCATTGGATTAAACAGTTATTGTACATCTATAACACAATTTTCAAAACTCGATAGGGTAAAAAACTTAGGCTAATTGGCTTGGTTCTATTAGCCATTATAAACACCGATAGATACCTATCAGCGCCAGAATTTTCAATTCATCCTGAAAAACTGTGGTAAAGGAGTAAGTAAGCTATTTTCATTGCCAATTTGGAAAGAGAATTTGATATTGATTGCAATGATAATGTAAGATAATAATAAAGACATGCTCAGACAGATAAATAAGGAGTGGGGAGTCTGGAATTTAAGATCATAAATAAGACACCACAGCCCCGCGTAGCAGATTAAATATATAAATGTCAAGGGTGCATTAGACAGCCAGACTCACTTGACATCTCCCTGGCGTATGAGGTCCACGATGTGTAGGGTGGTGTCCCAGTCAATGTCCAGCAGCAGGGGACTCGTGGCTTTCTCTGCAGAAGAATTAAAAGACTTTATCATCTACAGTCAGGGTTGTCACTTGTTCCTTAGAATACAGAAATGCTTTGTATTGGGGAGCGAGTTTTGCATTATGGGTTGAAATAGTAAAGCATTCTGTTGAACCATTTGTTTCATACTTTTCTGTGCAAGTGGTACACAACAGATTTAGATCACATGGACACAAACACCATCTCTTGAAACGCTAATGTCGTGCTTAACGGTGAAAATAACGGTAATTAGGGAGCTCTCAGTACCCTTAACCCCTTCACGCCCAGATTTTCCTTTGCTATAAAAAATTGTCTGTTATCGAGCCATAATATTACAAAAATTAACTGAATATACCAAATTAGTTAGTCGACAAGGATACTAAGCAGGTCATATCTATAAAATATTGCTTATATTCACTAAAAATCGTCTAATTGTACCCAAATGACAGTGGAAATTACGTTCTGGGCCTCAGGGGGTTAATTTCTAGCATTACACTAAAATGCCAGACCTAATAAAAATCAATACAACCAATGTAACCCCACTTAGCCTCACCAACACCATGCACCAATACTCCTTACTGTACTGATGAGCAGCACCAACACTGCAGTCCAGGAAGCCTGCTAGTCATGGCCGGCCCAAGCCATAAGAGAACTAAGTGGTTGCCTAGTGCCCCTATTGCCATCAGGAGGCCCTAAAGGGTGCTCGTTAAACCGAATGCCGTGTTGCCTTCGAAGCCTCTGACATACCGAACTCTAGTTAGGCATATGCGGCGATTGGTGAGCCGACCGAACATGTTGGCCGGCCTGTACGTCTCAGTTTACACTCAGCCCTCATTGTGTGTGGACTACTCACTACAAAATTATATTTTACTCTACAGCACTGTAGCTACATACAGTTAGCTTTGTTTGAACACGTATTACTGAACGACGCCCCTAGTTCGGTTTATGTGGCGGACAACCGATCATCCTATAAACCGAACGATATACCGATAAAATTTGGGTAATGGAAATAATTTTTTGAAAACAATATTAAGGCTGAAAAAAAAAAATTCACGGTCTATGTATCTGTAGTGAGCGCGTCGACACACTTGCACTGCGGCTTAAGGGGACCGACAGGTTGCCGATTAGTAATTCCGTATTTATTATCTGATTCAATTGAAATTTGCCACAGTTATAGGGTACCCTACACTGTATGTACCCAAGAAATTTCATTAGAATTGGCCAATTATTTACCGCGTTAGAGCTAAATTAGTGCGAAAATGAACAAACTTCCTTAACCTACAAACAGACACAGTATTATCCTATGACAAGAATGATATCATGGAAAGGGCTTGATTTTCTCTACAGACCGGAGACAGTTATTTATGCAAATTGCAATACTATTTGGACAACATTTTGAAAATAATTGAC
>JACEEZ010002766.1:10046-20976 GCA_016584305.1 Chionoecetes opilio
TTTAAAAAAACGGGAGTCCCCTACTAATATAAAACTACTTTTAAAAAAAGGATCCCCCAAATGCTGACATACCCAATACACTAAACCATTATCCAAATCAGCTATGCTATCACTACAAAAAGTTCAAAATAAAGCCTTAAGGTTCGCCTTTGATGAAAAATACCCATATGAAAGAAACACAGCAGAACTGCACCAATTAGGGAAACTGGAAGCAATAAACACAACATTATATGACAGAGGTCAAAACACAAACACAGACCTATAACTATATTACAAGACTCATTATACATGGAAATAATTGCAAATAATAACAACAGGGAACATGGTTGGTTCAGGAAACCAATCATTCAGCTAAATAAAAATAAAACCACACCCAATATACACAGATTGATAAGAAGGAATTATTAGCAAAATTTTCTACTTTATTTATTTACTTTATTATATATATAATATTTTTTTCTACTTTTGTCTTCTTTTTTTTTTTTAGATGCTGATCTGTCTTTTGACAGTGGGATGTTAAGAAATAAATTTAAAGGGAGCATAATATGATAATAATTAAATAGATATCAATTGATAAAGATGAAATACAAAAAAGAGAGCGACTAACAATAAAATAATTTTTTTATAAAAAATATAGCAAGGCGGTTAGCCCGCCATCTATCCAATCTTCGACTTTCCTTCATACTTTCCTTCACTTATCTTCTTCCTCTTTAATTCTTCTTTCACCCAACCTGTCTATCCCCCACTCCACTCCACGGGCGAGGACCAACCATCACAGCCCTCAAGTGAACCTCCAGAGCCTACCATCCGAGCCCTGAGTCACCACTGCCTACAGGCGCCATAAGCACAAATGTAAAAAAAAAAAAAAAAAAAAACACACATGGTGTTACGTGTGCAAAGTAATTCAGAATTTCTTTCAGAACATCATGCTTTATACGGGTAACTTCTGCTAGTTATCGCAGTTTATTATTATTATTATCATTACTATTTTTATAATTTTTTTTGTCCATATCATCATCAATACCGCAGCCACTAATCTTTGTTATTTTTTCATATTTATAGAAAATATAAGTGTGTGTGTGTGTGTGTGTGTGTGTGTTTGTGTATCACCATGGTCTTGTCCATGCGAGCTTGACTCGCGATCGTCAGTTTTGCCCTCCCGGAGAGAGCTTGGAACTATAATTATAGTATGGCCGATCTATGGGTAATCCTGGAACCTCGCACACCACATACCCATCCATCCCTTGCTCAAGGGAGACAGAAACCGCCCGAATTTCTCAGTGAAAAATCTCCGGGAACAAGAGGCGCCGAAGATCGAACGTCCGACCAAAAAATTGGGCGTGACGCTCTAAGTTTAATCTAAACCACCAAGCCACTCAGGTGGCATGCAGTGGTATCACAGGTGTGTGTATTAGGGTTGTGCGGTATCAAGAAAATACACGGTATTGCCGATACCGTTTGCGGGAGTAATACCGGTACGTCCTCACACCGGTATCATTATGATACCGGTATACCGATACCGTAGAGTAATACCGGTACTACGGTATCGCTATTTGTTTTTTTTCGTGTTTTTTTACTTGTCCATTCTCAGACAATTATTAACCTCTACAGCATCGCCCCCCCCTTAAATAAAGTTTCCTATAGCGTCGGCCATTTCTTTTTTTACAATTATTAACCCCTACCGTACAACATAGGTAAGGTTAGGTAAAGATGGGAGCATACGCTTAGCTGCGCGTGGCATGCGGTGCTCATCTCCGTGGCATTAGCCTTAGAGCCTGTGGGTGAGAACCCGTTACCCCGGGACACAGGGCTAGTGTGACTCCCGGGTTACCACAGACCACAGTACAGCATAGACCCCCCTAAAATAAAGTTTCCTGTGGCGTCGGCCATTGACAGATTTAAGGGGGGACCGATTAAGCCTAGGCCCCGCACCCCAGAGGAAAACATATGTTTTCAATGAAAATCTGAATGCTGGACATTTCTTATTTGCTCGAACACTGTTACATTGCATGTACCATAATATGCCACAAATTAGTACCAATGTAATGTAAGATATGGGTGGAAAAAGTTTCAATTAAGCTAATATGAAATCTGAACCACATTTGGTAAAATGTTAGAGTCCTTTCCCGCCCTTATTAGTAGTTTTATTTTATCCAGACCTTCACAAATCCCTTCAGATACCTCTAAAACGTAATAATAAAGTGGGGGAGGATAAAAAATAAAAAATAAATTACTACCTAACCTAACCTAACCTAACTTGGTAAAATTGTAGTCCTTTCCCACCCTTATATCTCGTTAGGAGGTTATTGGTTAGGTTGTAGTGAGGTTAGGTTTGAAATTTATTTTGGGGGCCAGGGCGGGGGTAATATAGGGGGGAGGGGGCGTTGAAGGGGGCATCTCTCCCCCACTTTATAATTACGTTTTAGAGGTATCTGAAGGGATCTGTGAAGGTCTGGAGAAAAAAAAAACTAATAAGGGCTGGAAAGGACTCTATAATTTTACCCCACATTTCATTCAGGGCCCCGCACTCCCACGTACCGGCCTATATAGGGCCTCGCACACCATAAATCCGCCCCTGGCGTCGGCCATCTCTATTTTTTACAATTCTTAACCCCTACCTTACAGCATAGACGCCCTAAAATAAAATGTTATTTGGCGTAGGGAATTTCTTTTTTTGCATCAGTAATCTATATACTATAGGAGTAGCCGTATGTCTGTGTGTGTGTGTGTGTGTGTGTGTGTGTGTGTGTGTGTGTGTGTGTACTGTGTGTGCATCTAGGTAGTATGATGGTAGTATCAGTATCTTTATTATTATCATTATGATCATTTCAATATTTTTTATTAATTATTACCTTTTTGATTATTTATCATTATTCTATAATATTATTTTTGTATCACTATTTTTGTTTGATTTTTATCTTTAAATTTTTTATTTTATTACTTTATTAATGTATTTTATTATAAAATTTATTATTATCATTAATACCATTGATATTTTTGTTTATTATTATTTTATTATTTTATTATTATTGTTGTTTTTATTATTAAAAATTTAACATT
Organism: Chionoecetes opilio; assembly: GCA_016584305.1. Lineage (NCBI taxonomy): Eukaryota > Metazoa > Arthropoda > Malacostraca > Decapoda > Majidae > Chionoecetes > Chionoecetes opilio. Next base: position 13,107 of record JACEEZ010002766.1, read on the forward strand.
TTTTTTTAAATATTTTATTGTTATTATGTAAAGGGGCGTACTGGGCCGTGGACGGAGAACATTTTTTTTTTTTTTTTTTTTTTTTTTTACATAAAAGGAAACTGGCCAAGGGAACAACAAAAAATGGGAAACAAAAAGCCCCCCTAGTTCCCAGCCCCTATAAAAAAGACAGTAAGAGAAAAAATACAAAAAGAGGGGTAGGCCTTTTTAGTTGGGGAGGGTTTGTTACCTTTTTTTGAAAAAGTTTAAGTCATGGAAGGGGAAAATAGAAACGGGAAGAGAGTTCAGAGTTTCCCAGTAAAAGGGGATGAAAGACAAAGATACTGATTAACTCTTGCATTGGGAAAGGGGACAAATGGGGAGGGAAAATGAGTGAAAGCTTGTCAGCGAGGCCCCGGGGGGAGTGGGGGAGGCATGCAGTTAGCAAGTTCAGAAGAGCGTGAGCATGAAAATACAGTAAAAGAGAGAAAGAAAGCAACTTGCGGCGGTTTTTAAAGATTGAAGACACCCAGTCGGGGAGAGGATTTTGATGCGAAAAAAAGCTTTTGATAAACCCTGTTTAGGAATCTGTTGAGGGGTCCTCCCCAAACATGTGAGACATACCCCTACAGGGGGGATAAGGCCCCCGTAGAAGCAAAAAATTGGGGGGGAGAAAAAAAGGACGCGACCCAAGCACACCTAACTTTTTTAAAGCTGTTTTAGCAAGAGAGAATGTGAAACCCAGTTCAATTTTTAGTAAAGGATAGTCCTAAATGTTCATTGTAGAAAAGGAGACATTTGAGTGTCTTGAAAAAAGGGGGATAGTTACGGGTAGGTTTGTCGAGTAGATAGATGAAAATTGGGGTTTTGGGGCATTAACAAAACAGGTTTTTGCTCTGCCCCAATCAGAAATTATAGAAAGTCAGAAGTTAGGCGCTCGGTGGATCTCTCCGTGAATACTTATTTTCCGTTGAGGGGGACGTCAAATAAACGACGTTAAAAAATGCGGGGTAAAAATCATCAGCGAGGGGGGATAGGGCTTTGAGTTAGATTAGAAGATCTTTAATAAAAATGAAAAAGAGTGGGTATAGGCAGAACCCCGGGGGGAAAACCACTATTGATAGATTTAGGAGAAGAACAAAGTCCGCTACAGTGGGGCAATAGAACGGTTTAAAAGGAAAATTTAAAAAGAAGTACGAGAGAAGGTAGAAAAACCCAATGGGGGAGTTTGGGAAAAAAGATTTGTGCCAGATTCTATCAAAAGCTTTGATTGCAAAGGGAAAAGCAAAAAATTTCAAAACCCCCAAAAGGGGGAGACCAAGATTCGTTAGGAAAACTGAAAATCGCCAAATCCCCTTTTTCGGGTACCCTACTGTATCAGTAGAAGATTTGTGAGCAATAGAGCTTGAATCTTTTTTTAATATAATTCAAAAAATTTTAAAAAGGGAGGAAGTCAAAGCTATAGGAAGGTAGTTTGAAGGATTTGAACGGGCACCCTTTTAGGAAAGGTTATATTGATTTAAAATTCCAGAAAAAGGAAAAGGGGAAATAGATAGCAAGGGCGGAAAAATTTTACCCGCAAGGTAAGCACGAAGCACGTTTTTGGGAAATAGGAGGGCTCCGTCGGACCCAAGCCTTCCCAGGATCTAGGTCAGAAAGGGCAAAGAAAACATCATTCCCCAAGGGGTCTTAATGAAGGCATAATTGTAGAGGTGGAGGAGAAAGAGGAACAAACCCTTCATTAGCCAGAGTGAATTTTTAGCAAATGTTTGAGCGAAGAGTTTTAGCTTTTAAAATAGATGAGACAGCTGTGGGCCCGGGTAAGCAAGGAGGAAAGATCAGAAGAAAATTGTTAGAGATGTTATTAGCTAGATGCCAAAGTCACGAGAGGAATTTGATTCAGAAAAATTTTTAATTTTCTAGAAAGAAAGAGTTTTTTGGGGGAAATTGAGTAAAAAATTTGCAGATTGCTGGGAGAAAAATAAAAGGCATGATTTTAGTAGATGGTGCTTTCAGTACCGTTTTTTGAGCCCCCTCTTCTCGGACAGCATAGAAAAAGCAAGTTAAAACCCAAAGGGGACGGGGTTTTGGTTGAGAAAATAGTGGAATGTACGCCCTGCCGAGACTTGACCTCAGTTATGCGCTCTGCAAAAAGAATGGGCCCCTTTGCATGGAAGCGTAATATTCCAGGGAAAAAATCGAGTAGTATTGCCTTAGGCTTCCCCACTTAGCTGTTTTGAATGCCACAGCACCCCGTAAGGTAGGCCCCGAGAGGGTTTCCCGGAGCGATAGGAAAGGTTCAAAAATAAGATTGTTCGGGGGAAACCCAAAACGGGGGAATTTTTTCACAGAGTAAGCAAGGGGTTAATTTTTGGAAAACGGACGAAGACGTAAACGCGATTTCCTTTAAAAATAGTGGTAAAGATACAGGGGTCAGTTTTAAATCTGGGTGTAACACACACACCAACCCCCACACACACACACACACACACACACACCACACACACACACACACACACAACATACCTCACCCACACCACACACCAGTCACACACACAACCAACACACCTACAACCACACACCCACACACACACACAAAAATACACTACACTGACTGTGGTGTAAAAAGCACGCTGGTTCCCCAAACCCGGGTTCGATCCCCGGGCAGAGCAAAAACAGATGGGTTGTTTCCTTTAAAAAACCCGAGCCCCTATCACCCAGCAGGGGCTGGGTACCGGGTGTTTACCGGGGGTTTGTGACCTCTCCCCGGGGGGTGGTGGTTTCCCCCCAACACAAAGCCAAAGGATGAATGATAAAATGTTATATGGAATGGGGCCTACGAGCTTGCTCTGGCCCTGAAAAAAATACAACTAATGAAGTTTAATACACCATCAGTCACCAAAACACATATTTTGAAAAAATTTAATTAATAAAAAAAATAATAATAAAATTTTAGATCTAAAAAATAATACAAAAATGAAAATGATGATGCCTTTTTTAACCATAAAAATAGTAGACTAAGACTAATAATAAAAATAATAATAATAATAATAATAATAATAAAAACCAAAAAAAATTTGTTTAATCTGGGCTAGATTTGTATAGGACCCCTGTGTGTATGTAATATCCGTTGTCTGGAGGGTTTGGGGGGGGACTTTTCCCCTCAGGGTAGAGGGGGGGGGGAGGGGTCAGAGCGGCTTTGTCAGCTGAGCTGTAATGGGCCCAAAATATAACACGCGCCTCAGATTCTGAGGGTCGAGCCCAAAAGCGTTACGCTACCCTACGTGTCTCGGCAGTCCGGGCTGTTGCAGAAAAAAAACACAAAACCGAACCAATACCGACCCAAAAAATATACCCCATACCGGTAAAACCATGCACCCCCCAAAACCCATACCGGGATACCGAAAAACAAAAAATACCGGTAATACCCGGAAACCGGGCAAAAAACCCGGGATTTCGGTATACCGAAAACCGGTCACATTCCCAGTGTGTATTCATCTAGTTGTAAATTTTCAGGGCATCAGTACCTCTTTTGGCCCCCTCTCCATATCTACATTTTCATTTTGCTTCCTTATGCTTACTCTTACTGTTGGCCGAAACCAGATTATGGGGACAGGACCAACCCCGGGCAACACTTTCCCAAGTCCTCGTGCGTTTGGTGCAGCCGCTGTGATATTTGGTCCACAACATTCGCGGTTACGTTAGGTTACAGTAGAAAAGGTTGAGTTTCTTGATCAGCTGTAGGTAGCTTTGTGTGGGAATCCTAATGAGGGTATTTTCGACAAAATCATGGGGTTTTAGTTTCGGAGCTACAGCCAAGCGTAGAGCAAGTCAGGCAGCTGAGCGGTTTCACCAAACAGGAGGACTTATGAAAGTGCCACCCGCTAACACCAGGTATTCATTCACTGCGGGGTGGACAGGGGCTCTGGTTTGAAGGTGAACCGCCCATTTTTTCTCCGCTCCGCCAGGGAATTGGACCCGAAAATTCTCGGTTGTGAACCGAGCGTGCTAGCCACTACACTACGGACATCAATTGATGTGTGTGTGTGTGTGTGTGTGTGTGTGTACACACACCGCGCGATGATCGGTTGATAACGTGACGGGCTCCCATTCTGTGGGTAGGCTATTCGAATCCTCGTGCTCCCGGGGATTTTTCATTTTGACAAATTGGGGCGGTTTTACTGTCCCCCTTGAGCAAGGGGATGGGGGTATGTTGTGTGAGGTCCCAGCATTGCCCAAAGATGGGTAATAATGAGCTCCAACTCGCACTGAGAGGGTGAAAACTGGCGATCGCGAGCCAGCTCGCGTGGACAAGACCATAAGTGAATAACACACACACATAAAAATTTTATATATATGTATACAAATATATTTATATACATTATATATATATACTAGCCGCAAAAACCGCCCTCCGGGCGGAAATTTTTGGCTAGCTCCCGCGGAGGGCTATTGGTAGGCCTTCGGCCCACCAAACACAGCTTTCTGAAGGTGTGTTTTGGTGGGCCCTTCGGCCCACCAACACAGACTCTCCAGATAGCCCCTTCTAACTTTCCTGAAATCATGGATGTAGAAATGTATGTATTAAATCCTTACCCATCACCACACACCCATTCACTCACCCATTACCCATCATCTCCCACCTATTCCCTCACCCATCACCCCCCACCCATTCACTCACCCATCACCCCACACACCATTACCCATCACCCACCCATTCACTCACCCATTACCCATCACCCTACATCAAGGTTTCCTCAATTCTCGCAACCCCCATTTTGTTTTAAAAAACAATTCTCGCTAATAGGCTGCAAAAAAAAAAAAAAAAGTAATCGGATCATCTCATAAGTAAGCTTAAAAGTTGCCCCTGGTCGAGCTGGTTCCAAAACTGTGCCATATGATGGGATTGGGGCCCCGGGGGGCGGGCACCTATCGCGGACACACACACACACACACACTTTTGCTTATATTATTATTATTATATATATAAAATATATATATATATATATATATATATATATATAATATATATATATATATATATGCTGTATGTTTGTATGTCTCTCTCTCTCTCTCTCTCTTCTCTCTCTCTCTCTCTCCTCTCTCTTCCTCTCTCTCTCTCTCTCTCTCTCCTCTCTGACGAGATTTACTCAAAACACGCGCGCCAGAGCCGTTCAAGCCGCTTGATGACGGATTACCAGGGAGAAGTTGGACAAGGGACGAGTTTGACAAGGGACAAGTTGACTAGGTTACGCTTTGGAATGGTACCCAATTGACTTATTATAATATGATTTGAACCGAAAGTCTTGGGGAACATTTGACTTCATTAACAATCGCCTCAGTACCAATTCCAATGATCTGAAACTCGAGAAATGCCAGTGGTCGCTGGCAGTTTTAACTCAAAGGTTGGTCTACTGTGTTTTGGCTCCGCGACTAATATTTTTCATAAATTAATTTCGCGATAAAAATTGATGCACCGCATCTGAATACCAAAAAATTTGTTCTTCTGTTGTTCTACTAATTATATGGATGACATGCATTACGATGGAAACGTTCTATAATAGCAATTTAATGCAAATTACTCGCCTCGAGTAGCAAAGCTTAATATACTTTTTACATGTATATTGTGGCATGTAAATTTGGGCGATGTTCACACTGTTTTTCTAAGGCAGTACTGCTGCGTCTGGCAAACGCTTGTCAAAAAGCAATAAGCAATGCCCCTGGAAAAACGAAGAATAAGAATGCCGAAATCGCTTGTTGCGGCGACAATGTAGGTTAAAATTGTGGGGGTGACATCCCGCGGCAGGAAAAGTAAAGCGATGAGATTGGGGCGGAAGATTGAATAAAAACTTGCCACTTCACGCGTCGACTCTTGCATTCCGCTTTCTATCTGATTGATAAAACCAATAATAAAGGAAAAATTGACTGCCTAGGTATAGATAACTTCTAAACATACGTTTTTGGGACTATATAATATTATGAGTAGCATTTACCTCGCCTCCCCAACTATAACCTCCTTGGTTATTTGGTTATATACAATGTTTTACAGAATCAGGCTTCTATACAATATACATATAGAAGAAAATCGTTCTTAATATTATACTTTTGTGTTTTAAGTGCAGTGGAATAAGCCCATATTTTGTTTTCCAGTAGAAACCCAAATTATTATCCCCAAAAAAGTGAGTTAAAAAATGCCAGCGACCCCTGGCATTTAGAGTTCCCGATCTCTCTAATGACATGTTACAGGTTACAATATCTTTACCCTCACGGGCCAACCTTATTCATTTGTTTACAAAATTTGGGTCAAGTGTTATTACCCAACCTTTCCTCTCTTTCCTTTTCCTCTCAACCATTATTATTTCCCTATCCCCTCATCATTCTTTTTCTTTTTTTTTTTCCTTTTCCCAATCATCTTTATTTTATTATTTTTCTTCTTTTCGTCGCGCTGAATGGTGTTGCAAAGCGGCTGCAAAATAACACAGTTTCCGTATGTATATTATTATTACAAGGGAATATATACGTACAACTTGTAACGACAGGCAAAGATAGACGCTAGAAAAAACGTCTTGTTGAAGTGACTGGTCCGAAGCAAATGCGACAGACTGAGAGAGTTATGGAGTGACCTAACCCAGAGAACCACATGACCTTAAGCGAAAAGGTCGGTTGCTAGATACCCTGCAACGGGTCACAACTGCAAAATGGTACATTTGTACAGAAAAGGTGGTTGAAAGAGGGTTATTTTTTTTTCTTTCATTCAACTGACCCTCTTCCACGCAATAAGGCGACACATAACACATTAAGTGTTTTAAATTTTAAATTTAAAATTTAAATGTAAAATTTCCCGCTTTTTGTTTACAACAGAATGATGCATCAGCAATACTGATGATAGGTTGATGGGGTGAGAGCTAGTTACTGTAATTTTTTAACGGCGTTCGATTGAATGTAAGCGTCTCTCTCTCTCTCTCTCTCTCTCTCTCTCTCTCTCTCTCTCTCTCTCTCTTCCTCTCTTTTCTCTCTCTCTCTCTCTCTCTCTCTCTCTCTCCTTTTCTCCTCTCGTCGCTCTTCCTCGCTCTCTCGCTCTCTCGCTCTCTCTCTCTCTCTCTCTCTCTCTCTCTCTCTCTCTCTCCTCTCTCTCTCCTCTCTCTCTCTCCCCCCCCTCTCTCTCTCCCTCTTTTTCTCTCTCCTCTCTCTCTCTCTCTTCTCTCTCTCTCTCTCTCTCTCTCTCTCTCTCTCTCTCTCTCTCTCTCTCTCTCTCTCTCTCTCTCTCTCTCTCTCCTCTCCTCTCTCTTTCTTCTCTCTCTTCTCTTTATTTCTCTCTTTATTTATCTCAAAATCCCAAAACGGATGTTTTCCGGGATTTTCATTCTAAAAATTATAGCCCGTTATGATTCTGTACTTGCCTTAACCTTTGCAAAATGGTGTTGGGGGGATTTCTCCCCTTAATTGTGGTTAATGGGGCCCTGGGCATTGAAAATCACCGAGGTGCTTGTCCGCCATCGTGCCACGAAGCCGCTATGGCTAAAAACCAAATTGGTCGCCGCCATCGAGATAGAAAATATAACGTTTTTTATTTTGGATTAAATTTTTTTTTTTGTTTTTTACATACAAAGATGGCCAAAAACCAAAAAATGGGCACACAAAGCCACTTAGTTGACCAGTCCTATTAAGAAAACAGTAAGAGAATAAGATAAAAAAGAGGGGTGAGCCAATTTATCGGAGGTCTTGTTATCTTTTTTTGAAAAGAGTAAGTCAAGGAAAGTGGGGAAAATGAACAGGAAGAGAGTTCCAGAGTTTACCATGAAAGGGATGAAGAGTAAAGATACGGATTTAAATCTTGCATTAGGGAAAATGGCATAATAGGGAGAATGGAGAACGGGGGGGGGAGGGTTTA
>JACEEZ010002768.1:5000-20149 GCA_016584305.1 Chionoecetes opilio
AGGAATTGCTTATAACGAGTTGCCAATAACTAGTTGTCAATAACGAGTTGCCTGTGAGGAACTGCTTATAACGAGTTGCCTATTACGAGTTGCCAATAACGAGTTGCCTGTGAGGAACTGCTATAAAGAGTTGCCTATTACGTGTTGCCAATAACGAGTTGCCTGTAAGGAATTGCTATAAAGAGTTGCCTATTACGAGTTGCTAATAACGAGTTGCCTGTGAGGAACTGCTATAAAGAGTTGCCTATTACGAGTTGTCAATAACGAGTTGCCTGTAAGGAATTGCTTATAAAGAGATGCCTATTACGAGTTGCCAATAACGAGTTGCCTGTGAGGAACTGCTATAAAGAGTTGCCTATTACGAGTTGCCAATAACGAGTTTGCCTGTGAGGAACTGCTATAAAGAGTTGCCTATTACGAGTTGCTAATAACGAGTTGCCTGTGAGGAACTGCTATAAAGAGTTGCCTATTACGAGTTGCTAATAACGAGTTGCCTGTGAGGAACTGCTATAAAGAGTTGCCTATTACGAGTTGCTAATAACGAGTTGCCTGTAAGGAATTGCTATTAAGAGTTGTCAATAACGAGTTGCCTATAAGGAATTGCCTATAAAGAGTTGCCTATTACGAGTTGCCAATAACGAGTTGCCTGTGAGGAATTGCCTATAAAGAGTTGCCAATAACGAGTTGCCTGTGAGGAATTGCTATAAGAGTTGCCTATTACGAGTTGCTAATAACGAGTTGCCTGTGAGGAACTGCTATAAAGAGTTGCCTATTACGAGTTGCTAATAACGAGTTGCCTGTAAGGAATTGCTATAAAGAGTTTCAATAACGAGTTGCCTATAAGGAATTGCCTATAAAGAGTTGCCTATTACGAGTTGCCAATAACGAGTTGCCTGTGAGGAACTGCTTATAACGAGTTGCCTATTACGAGTTGCCAATAACGAGTTGCCTGTCAGGAACTGCTTATAACGAGTTGCCTATTACGAGTTGCTAATAACGAGTTGCCTGTGAGGAACTGCTTATAACGAGTTGCCTATTACGAGTTGCCAATAACGAGTTGCCTGTGAGGAACTGCTTATAACGAGTTGCCTATTACGAGTTGCCAATAACGAGTTGCCTGTGAGGAATTGCTATAAAGAGTTGCCTATTACGAGTTGCCAATAACGAGTTGCCTGTGAGGAATTGCTATAAAGAGTTGCCTATTACGAGTTGCCAATAACGAGTTGCCTGTGAGGAACTGCTTATAACGAGTTGCCTGTAAGGAATTGACTATAAAGAGTTGCCTATTATGAGTTGCCAATAACGAGTTGCCTGTGAGGAACTGCTTATAACGAGCTGCCAATAACGAGTTGCCTGTAAGGAATTGCCTATAAAGAGTTGCCTATTATGAGTTGCCAATAACGAGTTGCCTGTGAAGAACTGCTTATAACGAGTTGCCTGTGAGGAACTGCTTATAACGAGTTGCCTGTGAGGAACTGCTTATAACGAGTTGCCTGTGAGGAACTGCTTATAACGAGTTGCCTGTAAGGATTTGCTATAAAGAGTTGCCTATTACGAGTTGCCAATAACGAGTTGCCTGTGAGGAACTGCTTATAACGAGTTGCCTGTAAGGAACTGCTATAAAGAGTTGCCTATTACGAGTTGCCAATAACGAGTTGCCTGTGAGGAATTGCTATAAAGAGTTGCCTATTACGAGTTGCCAATAACGAGTTGCCTGTGAGGAATTGCTATAAAGAGTTGCCTATTACGAGTTGCCAATAACGAGTTGCCTGTAAGGAATTGCTATAAAGAGTTGCCTATTACGAGTTGCCAATAACGAGTTGCCTGTGAGGAATTGCTATAAAGAGTTGCCAATAACGAGTTGCCTGTGAGGAACTGCTTATAACAAGTTGCCAATAACTAGTTGACGAGTTGCCAATAACGAGTTGCCTGTGAGGAACTGCTTATAACGAGTTGCCAATAACGAGTTGCCTGTGAGGAATTGCTTATAAAGAGTTGCCAATAACGAGTTGCCTGTGAGGAACTGCTTATAACGAGTTGCCAATAACTAGTTGACGAGTTGCCAAAAACGAGTTGTCTGTGAGGAATTGCTTGGAGAACAACATGGCGTGTGACAGTTGACTATAATATATAATTGTAGTTGCATTGGAGGATTATGAAATAGTTTTGTGGATTCATTTTGGTGATTGTTGTATTACATTTTCTCCTCTACACTTTCCAGGACGAACAATTATCAATGGCTCAGGGAACAGCGGTTGTGGAGAGGAGATTAACATCATCATCAGCAGCAGCAGCGATGGTGGTAATGGTGGTGGTGGTATCAGGCGTCAAAAGTTGCGTTTTTAAGAGGCCTGCACGCCTTAGCCCGGCATTGGTCCTCGCAGCACATGTCTAACCCGGAGCAATGGTTGTCATTGATGCACGTCTGCCAGGGAAACAGAGACAGGTATGGAAGAGGCTGTATTTACCTTTTCTCTTCTTATTTATCTATTTATCGAGTTGTCTATAGGGCCTGAACTATACTCGTGTGGTTCTGTCTCTATATATGAATTGATCTCTATTATCCTTATTGGTGTTACTGTGTGCGTTGTGAGGTGTGTGTATTCATCTAGTTGTATTCACCCAGTTGTATTTTACAGGGCCTGAGCTACACTCGTATGGCTCCGTCTCCATATCAACATATTTTATCATTCATCCTTAGTGCTTAATGTTGGCCGAAGCCACCACCCCGGGAGGCGGGTCACAAACCCCCGGCTAACACCCGGTAGCCTACCCATTCATTGTTGGGTGGACAGGGGCTGGGGTTTTAAGAAGACCGCCCGTCTGTCTTTGCTCCGCCCGGAGATTGAATCCAGCACTTCTCGGTTGTGAGCCGAGCGTGCTAACCGCTACACTACGGAGTGCCCCGTGTGTGCCCTCCTTACCTGTGCTGGGTGTTCAGCACCTAGCAGTCAGACACTTGCTGCTGTTGGTAGTGCACGACCGTGTGCTCCTGAGGGAAAAAGTACAATTGTGATCTGACCCTTTGCTGTATAAATCTAACACATCTATCACACTAGGAAAAAAAGGTGCAAAATGTGTCACAGATTTTGCACCTTCAATAAGGGTGCACAGTTGCACCGCTAAGGAGGGCTGCACCTTAAGAGGTGCAACCTTGCACCCTAATTGAAAATGCAAAATCTGTGACACATTTTGCACCTTTTTTTCTTAGTGTGATACACATCAAAATAAATACGACATGTGAGATCACAGGACGGTACATTAGCTATCACAACATAAAAGTCTTGTATATTTTTCTCTCACTGTCTTCTTTACGGGGACTGACAGCTAAGGGACTTTTTCTTGCTTTTTTTTTTGCTAATGGTTAGTCCTTTTTGATGTAATAAAAGAGAAATACTTACCGTCACAGCAGAAGGGGCCGAAAATTCCTGGGCAACGGTATACGCAGCCGAGGAAGTGACTCCAGGAAGTCACACACACGGCAGCCAGAGACACCAGTCACACCACCACGAGAAGGCATAAACCTCCATACTAACGCCACACAGAGAGAAACAAGATTATCATTAATACTATAGACCACCTAATACTATATGCCTATTACCAGTAAGACGCCTTAATCGGCGAGGGACGAGCGAGCCCGTATAAACCAGCCGCACGTGCGCACGTGCGGCGTCGCCCGGAGTTTGACCTGTGTGACATTGCTAAGTGTGTGGTCTCAAACCACACACCAAATTTCAACTTAGTCGGTACAGCCGTTTCTCAGCTATAGCAAGATAACGTTGTCTGACACCCCTCACGCGGCACGCGGCACGCGCCATGCTGATCCCTCACCTGAGACAAAACATGTCAAGCACAAATAGGTATTGAATGGGGCTTTGAGGTGGTGATTAGAGGCTCATGCCGCCCCCCTGTGTCCTCCGATGCACTTGCAATCGAAGGTAGAGTTGATGGGCAGGGCATGTGGGTGTTCTTAGGCCACTCCACGGTGCAGAAAGGTTTTGGCTTTCTTCGTGGATCGAACTCGGGTCACCGAGAACACCAGTCGGAAACGCTAACCACTCCGCTACCGCCTCCCCAAAGTCTCCATTATGTCTCCTTTAGCCTATGAAATGTTACAATTTTTATGCAATGTGCATGGTAACATACTCTGTGTGATGTTTTGTAACTCAGTATAAATAAAAAAAAAAAAAAAAAAAAAGAGAGAAAAAAAACCCTCGATAAGTACGCGATCGCAAAAATATTTTCCTAGTTAGTTCGTTTTTCGACAAGTTTTTTCATGTTTAGTTACCTGTAAGTAATAACCTGAGAAATCATCACTACGTGTGACAGTTGACTATATTATATCATTGTAGCTGCATTGGAGGATTATATAATAGTTCTGTGGATTCATCTTTGTGATTTATTTATTTCTCCTCACCACTTTCCAGGACGAACACTTAACAATGGCTGATGGAGCAGTGGTTGTGGAGAGAAGATCAACAACAACATCAGCAGCAGCAGCAGCAGCAGCAGTGGCTGTGGTATCAGCCGTAAAAAGTCCTGCACACCTTTCCCCGGCACAGGCAGTTAGGGCAGGGCTGCGTGTTATCACCGTTACTTTTTGGCTTATATACAGAGGAATTAGCAATTAGGTTGAGAAATTCGGGCTATGGGATAAGGGTTGGGGAGGAAAAGTTGAGCAGTTTACTATATGCTGACGACATAGTTGTCATGAGTGAGGACAGTGGAGAACTTCAGGAGATGCTACATATAGTCGCACAGTATGGGAGGGATTTTGGGATGAAATTTAACAGTGAGAAAAGTCAGGTCCTGGTTATAAATGGAGAGGCAGCAGATGAGGGTATGAGTTGGGAAATGGGAGACCTGAGGATAGGGCGCACCGAGTCATATAAATACCTAGGTATCACGGTAGATGGGAAGGGAGCAGATAGGACGAAACAGGATAAAATAGGAAAAGCAAATCAGTGGGTGGGAAGGCTTGGTAGTGTAGCAAGATGAGGGCAAACAGGTATGAGGTAGTAAGAGGGTTGTGGAAAGGCATGGCAGTACCGAGCCTCATGTATGGGCAGAGTGTATGAGGTGGACGGTAGGAGAGCTGGACAAGTTAGAGGTAGTACAGAACAGGGTAGGTAGACTTGCACTAGAGGCAAACAGGTATGCAGCAGTGAGGCGATCAGGGAGAGGCAGGTGGAGTACCTTTGCGGAGAGAATAGGAAAGTTAGTGCTTAATTACAAAATCAGGCTTAGAAAAATGGATGAAAACAGTGGGCTCGAAAAGTTTATGAGTGGATAGGACAGAGTAGTAAATGGGATAGATCAAGCAGACGGTGGGAGAGGAAGTGTTGGGTTACAGGGTTTCACAGATAGGATACACCAGTCTAGTGAGGGAGTTAAAGCGAAAGATGAATGACCAAGTTCAGAGGCAGGGCAGGAGATGTGGAGACAGAGGATGGAGGGTAAGAGTTCTCTGAATTGGTACAAGGGGAAGACCACACCAAAGTGTGAGGTCTTTATGATGGTAGCTTGGGAGTGGTTTATTATTTAAAGCAAGGACAAAATCTCTGGAGGTCAATAGTAGAACATATAGATGGGCAAACGAAGGAAGCAAGATATGTCAAATGTGTATGGGTAGACTAGATGAAACTGTAGATCACCTGGTATTAATGTGTCCAAGGTATGATGAGGAAAGAGAGCGGCTTATAGCAATAGTGGCACGGGAGGTAGGCGGGGATCAGTGGGATAGAGTGGCAGAGGGAAACATAGATGGGATAATGGAATTTCTTTTAGGTTTGAGTAGGGTACAGGACACCAATAGAAGAATCATTGGAAGGGGTTAAAGTATTTCTAGAAAAGGCTTGGGTAAAAAGAGCAGAGAGTTAGGGCCTAATCCTACAAGCCCTCAGGGAGCCAGCCGGAAAATAGGCTTTGAACTGCGACTGAAAACCGTGGTTTAGCTCCCCACCTAGAAAGAAGAAGGTGGGGAGAGAGAGAGAGAGAGAGAGAGTGTGAGTGAGTGAGGACAGTCCGCAGTGGATCTCTGGAAGTGTCGTGAAGCAGACGTGTGGGCGGGGGTGTTGACGTGTGTTGTTAATCACAGACCGTGAATAGTGTAGTGAATAAATAAAAGAATGTCATGATGGACCGACCCATAATTAGTACCATGACGGCGCTGCGGATTGCATTATTGGCGCTATCGTGGTTCCATTATGGAATGTGTGAAGGCAGCTGAAGTAGATAGTATGGGGACAGAAAGGAAACTGAAAGTATTGTAAACCTCACCAAAGTGTTCCTAACGCAGTGTTGGGAGATCAGAACACAAAATAGACAATGAATTAGGATGATAATCAAAGGATTGAAAACTGATCAAAATGTCTTTCCAAGGTGAAATAGAAATGGGAAGAGTTAACAAGTTTTGTTATCGAAGGAGACAAAGTGGAAGAGGACCTATGAAGCGATACTAAGCGACTAAGGTCACAAGAAGAAGATACCGTGACGATGGACGTTTTTCAAGAGGAAACACGCGACAGTGATTTTCATTAATTTTGTTGTGAAGATTTTACTAACAGTGTACTATATGAGTGAGTCAGATCAAATGTTCCATTGGGTGGCAGCTAGCTGCTTTGAACTGGATTCGGTCACGTCGCTTACGTGTAGAAGTCCTGTATTAAGTCAATGCTCCCTGCATCCACGCCGTCGCCTCACGTTGCGCCACTCTTGAACTGGGGCCAGATGCTGAGAGTGAGCTAGGGCGCCCTATCCACTAGGGCGCCTGTGGTAAGGCGAAACGCCCTCCCACCGCAATGCTCAGTCGAGATTGCTGCCTTAGTGGCACCGCTAAAGGCGCTGAAAACTAAGGCATGGTTAGACCCTGACTTAGTGAGCTGCTGTGGGCCTTTGACAGACATTCATCTTCTGTTTATAAAGCAAATACAGCCTTGTTTCAGTTCCTACAACGTAACAATTGGTGTTTACATATTAATAGTGTTGCAAGGTGTGTATGAATTGATCGTGCAAGACTAATGCGGCATTATAGGGTGTTATATGCTGGTGATAAGAAATGTTGTGTTGTGTGTTGGTTAGGGGCGGGCGGCGGGCGGCAGGTGCTCCGCCCGCACTAAAATATTGTACTATTATACGGTATTATCATACTACCAGATGATATTTAGGACAGCTGAACCTACCATCATCTTCACGAGACATTAGTGCATATCATGAATGTATAAAAATTGCAGTAAACTATACCTATAATAAGATAACGAGAGCAAAATGAAATCTTGTATAAACTTTTTTTTCACCTTTTTTTATTAATCTTCTCCTTATTCCTGGAATGTTGCTTGCATTAAATTTTCACTCACTGTCCCGGAATCGGCACACCCTAACGATTATCATGGTGTATGGCACGTCCCAATGCAAAAATATATAAGTGGTCAAAACCTGCGTTGAACGTCAACTTGTGATGAAACAGCTTTTGGCGGGGGAGAGCGGTGTATCCTTGCCATAAGTGCTTGGTTAGGGAGGGAGGGACAACATTCCTTGCTTCAGCAGAGACGTGTTCAAGCCTTGTGATTGGTCGAAGCTGCCTAAGCAGCGCTCAGATAGGCAACGTGATTGGCTAGTAGGATTCTCGGACCACGCCCACGCCATAGGCTTTGGAGGTGTAAGGCAGTGCAAAAGCGCCTGAACTTTCGACTGTACATGGGCTTTAGTCGGTGCCTTAGCCGGGCCGTTACAAAAGCGCCTGAAGACGGGTAAGGCGCTCTTTTCGCCTTACCTCTATGGCACTTCTCAGCATCTCCCCCCTGGCCTTGATCGGGTCGGTTTGGATTACCCTTTACAGTTTTTGGCCGTGTGACCTTCTCACCACTAACGACGGGCCCCTGACAAATGCCCAAACGAAAGTACAAATTCACTGCACAGATGCAGAACAAACTCCCGTACACACTGTGTGTGTGTGACAGAAAGATAGATAGCATAAGGCACAGTGCCTTGATAATTATTTATTATTACACATAGAGAGAGAGAGAGAGAGAATGAGAGAGAGAGAGAGAAGAGAGAGAGAGAGAGAGAGAGAGAGAGAGAGAGAGAGAGAGAGAGAGGAGAGAGAGAGAGAGAGAGAGAGAGAGAGTGTGACAGACAGACACTTTTTCAACCGTCGTCGCTCCCCCATCTCCCTATCTAAAAAAGAATGTGTACGTGCGCGTGTGTGTGATAGATAGATAGATAGATAGATAGATAGATAGATAGAGAGCATAAGGCACAGTGCCTTGATTATTATTTATTATTACACATTGAGAGAGAACTTTTTTCAACCGTCGCCGCTCCCCCACCTCCCTATCTAAGACACACTATGTGCGTGTGTGTGTGTAAAAGAGACATATGTACATACATACATACATAATTATGTACATACATACATACGATTACAAGTCACTCCGGCCCCCACCCTGGTCACTCCGGCCTACCACCCTGGTCACTCCGGCCGCCAATAAAATATGAAGCTATGTTGGTGGAAACTGGAAAGTGATATTGCTTATTCTGCAATGCTGCCACACACCAACACTAATACTTTAGATTGGCTATAAGGAACATAGTAATAGGCTTTCACTTCATTAATTTATTACGTACCATAGATAACACTAAAGTTGCCAGGTCAACGTTTTTTTCGATGTACAGACGTGTGGTGGCGCTCATACTTACATTTCTACATCCATGATTTCAGGAAAGTTAGAAGGGGCTATCTGGAGAGTCTGTGTCATTTTGTGTCTTCATCTGTGTCATATTATGGCTATAAATGAACAAATTACAAAAATATCTACAAAGTGGCTACCAACAGTCAAGTCGCCATCTAGTGTTTATTTACCGAGTGTCGTACCGCTGTCGTCGTCGCCCGAAAAAAAAACCGCGTAGCGAAGTTGTAAACCGTCTATAATTGCAGATACAAAGCATAAAACAACGCTGCACAAGACTTCTATTATTGTTTTTTTAAGTATATTTATTTATATTTTATTTTATGGAAATTTATATTTTTATAAATTTTTTTTTTTAGCTCATCACCTAATCATCAAGCTCAAGCATACGTTTCTTTTTTTAATATCTAGATTAACATTAAAAATGTACACACTTCATGGGCTCGAACACGCAGACACGTACACTCAGCTCTGGGAGGCCGCCGCAGTGACTAGGGTTGAACCTCTGAGAGGCCGGAGTGACTGGGGCCGGAGAAACTAGGGGCCGGAGTGACTAGGGGCCGGAGTGACTTGTTCCACATACATACATACATACATACATACATACATACATACATACATACATACATACATACATACATGTAGTAAGTATAATGTGATTAAGTCACCAAACTTTTCCCTCGCTGCTTATCTCTGTGAAGGCGGGGCTTTTAAGAAGGATTGACCTGACCAAAGTGTTTAAAGTCGAGCAGGTATTAGAGACATATAAACTTAATGTAGGGTTTTGTATGGGCCAAAAAAAAAAAAAAAAAAAAAAAAAAATAGATACATACATGAAAAAGTTGGAATGCCAACAACATCTGGTGTTCCCAGGCGGTCACCCATCCAAGTACTAACCAGACCCAACGTTGCTTAACTTCGCTGATCGGACGAGAAGCGGTGCATTCAACGTGGTATGGTCGTTGGCTCTAGAAATGGTGAAGTATATGCTTATATGCCAAAGTGACGCTCCTGAAGATATGCTATTTCACATAGTGCAAAATTAATCCGATTAGCAACGAGCATTGCATAATTCAAGCATTGATAGCATGCATCATTGCAATGTGCAAGTGTGTGTAGCCTGCAACAAAACTTAGCCAAATATGCTGTATGGTTTCCTTCCTCTTCTGAGAGTTAAGATATTGTGCAACAAATTTATTCACTCACACTAATATCATTATTTCATTGTAAATTCAGGGGCACTTCTGAAATATTTTTGAACACCCTCTGGTACTAGTCAGGATGAGGAACCTTCTACATTAGCCATTTCTTACAATTGTTATAATTCTTATCTATAGTAATGGTATTCTCTATTTTATTTGTATGTATAAACTACAATTTTCTCTAATGTTTTTATTATTTTTTTTTTTATGCTTGGTAGCTTTATAACTTAAGTTTAATTTTCATTATTTTTTTATTTTGTTAAAATTTATTAATATAACATTTCATTATTTTATGTGGTATATTTATGGATCTATGTATATATATATTATTTATAATTGTTGCATTATTTGAAATGCTACGGATTCAATTTTTTGGTTTTTAGTATCTTGATAAAAGAATATTTATTATTGAATTTTGACTTTTTAGTGTGTAATATATTGGGGGGGAAGGGGGGAGGGGGGTGGCCTAAGGGTTCGCCCAGGGCGCCACACAAACCAGGACCGCCACTGAGAATTATAGTGTCAATAATGTGTTGAGGAATAACTGAGTGAAATGTCATCTGGTCTTTCTCTCCCAAGGCCTCTTTTTCCTTCCTGGTGGATGGATAAACGGAGAACTCTAAACCAGCGGAGACGCGTCATCTCATAGGCACGTAAGTAATAGACCAAATAATCTTAATTTAATTTTTTTTCTTTTTGTCTTTTTTTCTTTCTTTCAATCCATTTTCATTGATTTTTTAATGTTTGGGCTTATTCCTATATACTTAATATGCATCCCACGGTCGCATCATCCAACGCCGTTTAAGGGTTAATGTCATCAACATAACACTTACTATCAAGATTAGGTATGAATTTTTTTCGCAATAACTATCCTTATCTCTCTCTCTCTCTCTCTCCTCTCTCTCTCTCTCTCTCTCTCTCCTCCTCTCTCTCTCTCCTCTTCTCTCTCCCTTCTCTCTCTCTCTCTCTCCCCCTCTCTCTCTCTCTCTCGTCTCTCTCCTCTCCTCTCCTCTCTCTCTCATCTCTCATCTCCTCTCTCTCTCTCCCCTCTCTCTCTCTCTCTCCTCTCTCTCTCTCTCTCTCTCTCTCTCTCTCTCTCTCTCTCTCTCTCTCTCTCTCCCCTCTCTCTCTCTCTCCTCTCTCTCTCTCTCTCCTCTCTCTCTCTCTCTCCTCTCTCTCTCTCCTCTCTCTCCCATCTCCTTCTCTCTCTTCTCTCGTCTTCTCTCTCCTCTATCTCTCTCCTCTCTCTGTTCTGGTTTTCTTTCCATGGCCAATAATTTTGTTCAAGATAATCACCTATATGAAATTAATGGTAAACTAACCATATTTGTAATATTTTACTATATTTCTTATAACATAATTTTGGCAATATTTTTATATATTTATTTTAACTTTATATTTTGGTATTATATATAATATATATATATATATTATATAATATATATATATATATATATAATATATATATATATATATTATATATATATATATATAGATATATATTACTATATTATATATTATATATAATATATATATATATATATCGTCATTCGTTCGGGTTGTTTTATGGCAAACGTTTCGCCAAAAGACCTTGCATCATCAGGCAAATTCCAAGAATGACGAGTGTCTGTCACCCTGAAATGTCAAGATGTTCTACCTAGAATACCACTATTAGATATAGATATACATGATCCCTTGGATCACATTGATCCTTGTGTTGATTCCATGGACCTTTTTTTTTTTTTTTTTTTTTTTTTTTTTTGTTTTGTTTTTCTTTCTAGTAAACTAAGGACTCTTTAGTCTAGTCAAAATGTGGCTGAACCTCAAACAAATTGCTAACAAAGGTTTTTAACTTGGATATTGGGCATGAATAACCTCTCTTTCGGATAAAAAAAAGTTTACCAGAATTAACCTTGCCGAAAGGGTCAACGGCCGCCATCTGTAAAATCCACGGGAAGATCTCCGACCCGCCGCCACAAACGGTTTTTTCCTCCTCTTATCCATAATAATTAAGCTAGGTCAATAATTTTTTTACACCAAATGCATGACTATGTACTGCCATTACCATACAATTTTCATCAAAATTGGTACAGTAGTTTTTGTGCAAAAAAATTAAAACCGATAAAGGGGTCAACGGCCGCCATCATTTGGCAAGCACTCTACCCAGCTTTATTTCCTTTAATCCTCATCTCTGTATTTCCTTTAATATTTTCTCCACTTTCTTTTCACTCTCTTTTTCTTATATTTCTGCTGTGAAATAGTCTTTCAGACTAAACAGCGTCAACTTCATTACTCACTCATTATTTTTGGCATGATTACTGAACATACACAGGGATGCCAGGCAAACTAATATGACACAACCAGCAATGACAGTGTTTGAATCCGCAGTTCATACAAATGGTACATACATACAACGTACATACATATGGAAATCAGCCATAGTTTTTTTGCCAATGATCGACATGGACCCTGGTAACCCAACCTGCGTGTACTCAACGTTATGTTACATTATAACATATACATAAATGTACATAAACAATTTTCTCTAATGTTTTTATTATTTATTTTTTTATGCTTGGTAGCTTTATAACTTAAGTTTAATTTTCATTATTTTTTTATTTTGTAAGCTACCAAGCATAAAAAAATAAATAATAAAAACATTAGAGAAAATTGTAGTTTATACATACAAATAAAATAGAGAATACCATTACTATAGATAAGAATTATAACAATTGTAAGAAATGGCTAATGTAGAAGGTTCCTCATCCTGACTAGTACCAGAGGGTGTTCAAAAATATTTCAAAAGTGCCCCTGAATTTACAATGAAATAATGATATTAGTGTGACTGAATAAATTTGTTGCACAATATCTGAACTCTCAGAAGAGGAAGGAAACCATACAGCATATTTGGCTAAGTTTTGTTGCAGGCTACACACACTTGCAAATTGCAATGATGCATGCTATCAATGTTTGAATTATGCAATGCTCGTTGCTAATCGGATTAATTTTGCACTATGTGAAATAGCATATCTTCAGGAGCGTCACTTTGGCATATAAGCATATACTTCACCATTTCTAGAGCCAACGACCATACCACGTTGAATGCACCGCTTCTCGTCCGATCAGCGAAGTTAAGCAACGTTGGGTCTGGTTAGTACTTGGATGGGTGACCGCCTGGGAACACCAGATGTTGTTGGCATTCCAACTTTTTCATGTATGTATCTATTATTTTTTTTTTTTTTTTTTTTTTTTTGGCCCATACAAAACCCTACATTAAGTTTATATGTAATCTAATACATATATGTAAAGTATATATGTATGTTTATGTAAACTCGAGAAATCCCCGTGGTCGCTGGCATTTTTAACTAAAAGGGTTTGGTCTACTGTGTTTTCCCTCCGCGACTAATATTTTTCATAAATCAATTTCGCGATAAATATTGATGCACCGCATCTGAATACTAAAAAAGAACGTTCTTCTGTTGTTATAGTAAGTGTATGCATGACATGCATTACGATTGAACGTTCTAAGATAGCAATTTAATGCAAATTACTCGCCTCGAGTAGCAAAGCTTAATATATTTTTTACATGTATATTGGGCATGTAAAATTTGGGCGATGTTCACACTGTTTTCTAAGACAGTACTGCTGCGTCTGGCAAACGCTTGTCAAAATACAATAAGCAATGCCTTGGAAAACGAAGAATAAAGAATGCCGAAATCGGCTTGTTGCTGCGACAATGTAGGTTATAATTGTGGAGGCGACACGCCGCGGCGGGGAGTGGTGGCGGGGAGATTGTGGCGGGGAGATTGAATCAAAACATTGCCATTCACGCGTCGACTCATTGCACTTTCAGGCTTTCTATCTGATTGATACACAATAATAACGGGAAACATATGACTGCCTAGGTATAGATAACTTCTAAACATACGTTATTGACTGTTTAATATCATAGAGTAACATTTACCTCGCCTCCTCAACTATAACCTACTTGGTTATTTGGTTAAATACATGTTTTACAGAATCAGGCTTCTATACAATATACATATAGAAGAAAATCGTTCTTAAAATTATACTTTTGTGTTTTAAGTGCAGTGGAATAAGCCCATATTTTCTTTCAAGTGACCAACTTTTCACCAAATTGTGAGTTAAAACTGCCAGCGACCACTGGCATTTCGGAGTTGCAGTTTCTCTCTAATTGGCGTCGCGGCAAGATCACAGAAAAGTGGGAGGCGAGTGCTAGGTAAAATACATTAAGAGGTATGGAGGTGATAATTTCTAGGAAAACTTTCAAAGGTAATTAGCCAGGTGTTCAGACTGAAATATCTTCGTCGTGTTGCTACAAGAGAGAGTGCGAACGGCAACAATGCGCAAATGTATATTCTTTGAAGATATATCGAATACATATATATACCAATTATGTGTGGAATTAATAACCACTGCAATAATCTGTGTAGTACATACTAGACTTTGCATAGAAAATTTATATTTCGAGCACGCTTTACGAATGAATATGCCAGTTGCCTAAAGGAACAGCGCATGCTGGGCAGAGCGACTCTAAACTAGTCTAGAATAGTCTAGATAGATTTAAACAAAGTGTGTAACTTGGACTAATGTAGAAGGAAATTTGTTGGTGGTGGGAAGAAAAGGAAGCAAATACATATATGGTGACATCATCCTGGCGATAAAGGAAAATTCATATTGCTGAGTTAAATAGCTAGTTCCACACGTTAGTCGATTATCTTTTCTCTTTCGCTTAGACACTGTGGCTCCAGTGGAGCCGAGTTATGTAAGATGTTGTTCACCTTCAGAAGTTGCAACCAATGGGTTGTTTACTTGGAGGAGGTGTATTTGGTGACAGCCTTGGTACCTTCAGAAACAGCGTGTTTAGCCAGTTCACCGGGCAGTAGGAGTCTAACGGCAGTCTGTATCTCGCGACTGGTGATAGTGGACCGCTTGTTATAATGAGCCAAGCGAGAAGCCTCCGCGGCGATGCGCTCAAAGATGTCGTTCACGAACGAGTTCATGATGGACATGGCCTTGGAAGATACGCCGGTGTCGGGGTGTACTGCTTCAACACCTTGTAGATTAGATAAGTAGCTCTCCTTCCTCCTGCGCTTTTTCTTCTTGTCACCCTTGGCGATGGCCTTCTGGCTTGCCACCTTCTTGCACTTTTCCCGAGTTGGAGCATGATAATGCCTCTCCTACAAATGATGTATCCAGATTTGATTTCCTTTTATATTGCGTTTGGTCTCGATCCAAT
>JACEEZ010002768.1:32477-64977 GCA_016584305.1 Chionoecetes opilio
TAGGTGGGGGAGGATAGGGTGAGGAGGGAGGAGAGAGAAGAGAGAGAGGAGGGAGAGAGAGAGAGAGAAGAGAGAGAGAGAGCCAGCCAGCCAGCCACGTGGTGACGGAGACACACACACACACTTGTGCTTGTTTGTCGGTTAAAATTTGGGTTAGGCGTCACGTTGAAGGGTGGGACGGGGTGGTGGGGGAGGGGGTAAGTCAGACTGGTATCTCCATCATTTAAGTTAATCATATAAAACGCAAAAAAGTTTTTTTCTTTGGTAGAGGTAAAAAAAAAAATACAGACATATATTTGCATGGTAGTTTTAAGATCATTGATTGTTTATGATTGACTAATTATAATGAAACGAATTGTAATTGTATATTGAGTAATCATTAGTGTGTGTGTGTGTGTGTGTGAGTAGTGACAAGTGAGATAGATGGTTGTGCGGCAAAATGTATCCCTTGGAGAATTAAGTGTGAATTCTGAGGCAGGCCTTATCAAGCCTCCCTCCCTCCCTCTCACCAAACCCTACCCATCCACCCAAACTGCTTTTGATAGGAATTCTACTACGACTGCTAATTATTATTAATAAAACAATAATAATTACAAAAATAATAGTAATAATGATGATAATGAGAGAGAGAGAGAGAGAGAGAGAGAGAGGGGGGGGAGGACATATCGTCCGTTAGTCAGTCACTCAGACCCAGGGCATGTAGTAGTTTGTTACTGTACATTACGGTAATTTAAGGGCTAAAAGTACGGTCCGATATGTTTGTATGATAGTTTGTATGATATGATAGTTCGGTACGGTACGAAAGTTCGATTTTTATTTTAAAATTATTTTATACTTAATATATTATATTATAGATTTTATATAAAATTATATATATATATATATATATATATATATATATATATATATATATATATATATATATATATATATATATATAATCACTTCACTTCAACCTCGTTCATGGTGAGTGAGTGAGTAGGTGAGGGCGTGGGTGGGTGGGTGAGTGAAGGCGGGGATGGATTCGTGAATAAGTGATTGAGTGAGTAGTGTTGGTGGGTTAATTAAAGAGGGAGTGAGTGGGTTGGAGGGGTGTTGCAGAAATGAGTGAGGGCGTGGATCGGTTAGTGAGTAAGAGAGTGAGGGCGTGGGTGGATGGGCGGGTAGGTGAAGGATTGAGTGAGAGCGTGGCGTGCCTGGATGGGCGGATAGGGAAATGAGAGTGAGCGAGATTTGACCCCATTAATTAACACCACCGTGTGACTGCATTAGCTAGGTAGAATTACTGCCCCAGCTGCCTGGGTGTAGACGGGGCATGGGGATAATCCCTCAGCCTCCTCAGGTCAAGGAGATAAGTAAGGAGATAAGTAGTATTCTTTCTTTCAATAGATTTTCATTGATTTTTGTATGTTTGGGCTTATTCCTATATACTTAATATGCGTCCCACGGTCGCATCATCCAACGCCGTTTAAGTGTTAATGTCATCCCTTATAATAATGGTGTTTGGGGGGGAGGGGGGGGGGTAACTTTTTTCAACCGTCGCCGCTCCCCCACCTCCCTATCTTATAAGACACTGTGTGTGTGACCGTGAGATGGTGCGGCAACATTTATTTTAGCCCTTATCCTCTTGGAGAATAAGTGTGAAAGTCTGTCTGTCCTGTCCGCGACAGGCCTTATCAAGACTCTCTCTCTCTCTCTCTCTCTCTCTCTCTCTCTCTCTCTCTCTCTCTCTCTCTCTCTCTCTCTCTCTCTCTCTCTCTCTCTCTCTCTCTCTCTCTCTCTTTCTCTTTCTCTTTCTCTTTCTCTCTCTCCTCATTATTATGATCATTATTACTATTATTATTGTTATTGTTTTATTAATAATAATTATTATTATACATTAATAATAATAATAATATTAATAGTATTTTGGGTGGGTCCGCCGTGGGTAGGGGTTGGTGGGGAGAGAGAGAGAGAGAGAGAGAGAGAGAGAGAGAGAGAGTGAGAGAGTGAGTGAGGTCAGTCCGCAGTCGATCTCTCGAAGTGTTGTGAAGCAGACGTGTGGGTGGGGGTGGTGTTTACGTGTGTTGTTAATCACAGACCGTGAATAGTGTAGTGAATAAATAAAAGAATATCATGATGGACCGACCCATAATTAGTACCATGACGGCGCTGCGGATTGCATTATTGGCGCTATCGTGGTTCCATTATGGAATGTGTGAAGGGAGCTGAAGTAGATAGTATGGGGACAGAAAGGAAACTGTAAGTATTGTAAACCTCACTAAAGTGTTCCTAACGCAGTGTTGGGAGATCAGAACACGAAATAGACTATGAATTAGGATGATAATCAAAGGATTGAAAACTGATCAAAATATCTTTCCCAGGTGAAATAAAAATGGGAAGAGTTAACAAGTTTTGTTAACGAAGGAGACAAAGTGGAAGAGGACCTATGAAGCGATACTAAGCGACTAAGGTCACAAGAAGAAGATACCGTGACGATGGACGTTTTTCAAGAGGAAACACGCGACAGTGATTTTCATTAATTTTGTTGTGAAGATTTTACTAACAGTGTACTATATGAGTGAGTCAGATCAAATGTTCCATTGGGTGGCAGCTAGCTGCTTTGAACTGGATTCGGTCACGTCGCTTACGTGTAGAAGTCCTGTATTAAGTCGATGCTCCCTGCATCCACGCCGTCGCCTCACGTTGCGCCACTCTTGAACTGGCCTTGATCGGGTCGGTTTGGATTACCCTTTACAGTTTTTGGCCGTGTGACCTTCTCACCACTAACGACGGGCCCCTGACAAATGCCCAAACGAAAGTACAAATTCACTGCACAGATGCAGAACAAACTCCCGTACACACTGTGTGTGTGTGTGTGACAGAAAGATAGATAGCATAAGGCACAGTGCCTTGATAATTATTTATTATTACACATAGAGAGAGAGAGAGAGAGAGAGAGAGTGTGACAGACAGACACTTTTTCAACCGTCGTCGCTCCCCCATCTCCCTATGTAAAAAAGAATGTGTACGTGCGCGTGTGTGTGTGATAGATAGATAGATAGAGAGCATAAGGCACAGTGCCTTGATAATTATTTATTATTACACATAGAGAGAGAGTGAGTGACAGACAGACACTTTTTCAACCGTCGTCGCTCCCCCATCTCCCTATCTAAAAAAGAATGTGTACGCGCGCGTGTGTGTGATAGATAGATAGATAGATAGATAGAAAGCATAAGGCACAGTGCCTTGATTATTATTTATTATTACACATTGAGAGAGAGAGAACTTTTTTCAACCGTCGCCGCTCCCCCACCTCCCTATCTAAGACACACTATGTGCGTGTGTGTGTGTAAAAGAGACATATGTACATACATACATACATAATTATGTACATACATACATACGATTACAAGTCACTCCGGCCCCTAGTCACTCCGTCACTCCGGCCCCCACCCTGGTCACTCCGGCCTACCACCCTGGTCACTCCGGCCGCCAATAAAATATGAAGCTATGTTGGTGGAAACTGGAAAGTGATATTGCTTATTCTGCAATGCTGCCACACACCAACACTAATACTTTAGATTGGCTATAAGGAACATAGTAATAGGCTTTCACTTCATTAATTTATTACGTACCATAGATAACACTAAAGTTGCCAGGTCAACGTTTTTTTCGATGTACAGACGTGTGGTGGCGCTCATACTTACATTTCTACATCCATGATTTCAGGAAAGTTAGAAGGGGCTATCTGGAGAGTCTGTGTCATTTTGTGTCTTCATCTGTGTCATATTATGGCTATAAATGAACAAATTACAAAAATATCTACAAAGTGGCTACCAACAGTCAAGTCGCCATCTAGTGTTTATTTACCGAGTGTCGTACCGCTGTCGTCGTCGCCCGAAAAAAAACTGCGTAGCGAAGTTGTAAACCGTCTATAATTGCAGATACAAAGCATAAAACAACGCTGCACAAGACGTCTATTATTGTTTTTTTAAGTATATTTATTTATTATATTTTATTTTATGGTAATTATATTTTTATCAATTTTTTTTTTAGCTTTAGCATCATCTAATCATCAAGCTCAAGCATACGTTTCTTTTTTTAATATCTAGATTAACATTAAAAATGTACACACTTCATGGGCTCGAACACGCAGACACGTAGGCTACACTCAGCTCTGGGAGGCCGCAGTGACTAGGGTTGAACCTCTGAGAGGCCGGAGTGACTGGGGCCGGAGTAGTGACTTGTTCCACATACATACATACATACATACATACATACATACATACATACATACATACATGTAGTAAGTATAATGTGATTAAGTCACCAAACTTTTCCCTCGCTGCTTATCTCTGTGAAAGCGGGGCTTTTAAGAAGGATTGACCTGACCAAAGTGTTTAAAGTCGAGCAGGTATTAGAGACATATAAACTTAATGTAGGGTTTTGTATGGGCCAAAAAAAAAAAAAAAAAAAAAAAAAAAAAAAAAAAAATAATAATAATATAATAATAATAATAATAGATACCTACATGAAAAAGTTGGAATGCCAACAACATCTGGTGTTCCCAGGCGGTCACCCATCCAAGTACTAACCAGACCCAACGTTGCTTAACTTCGCTGATCGGACGAGAAGCGGTGCATTCAACGTGGTATGGTCGTTGGCTCTAGAAATGGTGAAGTGTATGGTTATATGCCAAAGTGACGCTCCTGAAGATATGCTATTTCACATAGTGCGAAATTAATCCGATTAGCAACGAGCATTGCATAATTCAAACATTGATAGCATGCATCATTGCAATTTGCAAGTGTGTGTAGCCTGCAAGAAAACTAAGCCAAATATGCTGTATGGTTTCCTTCCTCTTCTGAGAGTTAAGATATTGTGCAACAAATTTATTCAGTCACACTAATATCATTATTTCATTGTACATTCAGGGGCACTTCTGAAATATTTTTGAACACCCTCTGGTACTAGTCAGGATGAGGAACCTTCTACATTAGCCATTTCTTACAATTGTTATAATTCTTATCTATAGTAATGGTTTTCTCTATTTTATTTGTATGTATAAACTACAATTTTCTCTAATGTTTTTATTATTTTTTTTTTTTTCATGCTTGGTAGCTTTATAACTTAAGTTTAATTTTCATTATTTTTTTATTTTGTTAAAATTTATTAATATTACATTTCATTATTTTATGTGGTATATTTATGGATCTATGTATATATATATATTATTTATAATTGTTGCATTATTTGAAATGCTACGGATTCAATTTTTTTGTTTTTAGTATCTTGATAAAAGAATATTTATTATTGAATTTTGAAATTTTTGTGTGTAATATATTGGGGGGAAGGGGGGAGGGGGGTGGCATAAGGGTTCGCCCAGGGCGCCACACAAACCAGGACCGCCACTGAGAATTATAGTGTCAATAATGTGTTGAGGAATAACTGAGTGAAATGTCATCTGGTCTTTCTCTCCCAAGGCCTCTTTTTCCTTCCTGGTGGATGGATAAACGGAGAACTCTAAACCAGCGGAGACGCGTCATCTCATATGGACGTAAGTAATAGACAAAATAATCTTAATTTAATTTTTTTTCTTTTTGTCTTCTTTTCTTTCTTTCAATCCATTTTCATTGATTTTTTAATGTTTGGGCTTATTCCTATACTTATACTTAATATGCATCCCACGGTCGCATCATCCAACGCCGTTTAAGGGTTAATGTCATCAACATAACACTTACTATCAAGATTAGGTATGAATTTTTTCCGCAATAACTATCCTTATCTTTATTATTTTTTCTCTCTCTCTCTCTCTCTCTCTCTCTCTCTCTCTCTCTCTCTCTCTCTCTCTCTCTCTCTCTCTCTCTCTCTCTCTCTCTCTCTCTCTCTCTCTCTCTCTGGTTGCTGGTTTTCTTTCCATGGCCATAATTTTGTTCAAAGAAAATCAACCTATATGGAAATTAATGGTAAACTAAACCATATCGTAATATTTACTAATATTTCTTATAACATAATTTTCGCAATATTTATATATATTTATTTTAACTTTATTTTTTGGTATAATATATATATATATATATATATATATATATATATATATATATATATATATATATATATATATATATATATATAAATATATATATATATATATATATATATATAATAATATATTATATATATATATATATATATATATAATTATATATATATATATATAATATAATATATATTCATATATAGTTTTATATAATTATAAAGACATCGTCATCTCTTAGGCAATTTCCAAAAGACACTGGCATCATCAGAAAATTCCAAGATGACGATGTCTTCACCTGAATCAGATTATCTATAGATACCACTATATAGATATAGATATACATGATCCCTTGGATCACATTGATCCTTGTGTTGATTCCATGGACTTTTTTTTTTTTTTTTTTTTTTTTTTTTTTTTTTTTTTTTTTTTTTTTTTTTCTAGTAAACTAAGGACTCTTGTAACATTCTGCTGTGAGACGAATAGCGGCTGTTGGCGTTGGCAGAGATGGAAGATGCCACAGTTTTCACAGACCCGTTCGTTGACCAAAGTGTTTAAAAGTCGAGCAGGTATTGGAGACATATAAACTTAATGTAGGTGTTTTGTATGGGCGAGAGAGAAAAGAAAGGAACACCGCGAAATTAAATTAAAAATGAATGAAAATTCAGAGGGATCTGAAACCCAAAGACGTCCGCCCCTTGGGATGTAGGTAGGTAAAAGACCAATCGCAAAGCAGCATTCGAGTCCTCGTGGACGGTGGAATTCTTATATAACGCGAAGCAGTTCAGTTATGGCATACTATACTGTTCCAAGTGTTCGTCAATATGGCTCGCACAAAGCAGACTGCTCGGAAATCTACTGGTGGCAAGGCGCCCCGCAAGCAGCTGGCCACGAAGGCGGCTCGCAAGTCTGCACCCGCCACCGGGGGTGTCAAGAAACCTCACCGGTATAGGCCAGGCACTGTGGCACTCCGTGAGATCCGCCGTTACCAGAAGAGCACCGAATTGCTCATCAGGAAGCTGCCCTTCCAGCGCCTGGTGCGTGAGATTGCCCAAGATTTCAAGACCGACCTCCGCTTCCAGTCTTCTGCCGTCATGGCTTTACAGGAAGCTTCTGAGGCCTACCTCGTGGGTCTCTTTGAAGACACCAACCTTTGTGCGATCCACGCTAAGCGGTGACACATGCAAAGGTATCCAGGAAAATTTCCCCGAATGACAGTTGTTTCCCCTTGAATGAAAAGAAGTTTCCTAAGAAAAAAACTTTTATAGAATAGATTAAAGGGTCCTTATCCTTGGGATATGGACCTTTTTTTTTTTTTTTTTTTTTTTTTTTTTTAAAAAATTATTTAAGGCTAAATCCGGGTTACTGTTCAAAAAATTATTAAAATAAGAACTTTTTGCCCGGGGTCTGGCAATTTTTTCCAAAGTTTCCCCTGGGACTTTTTTTTTTTTTTTTTTTTTTTTTTTTCCTATAAAACTAAGGTTTGTAAATTTCTTAACAATTTGGGGTTTTGGGTTGGCAAGATGGAGATGCCCGGTTTTCCGCCCGTTCTTGCCCCAAAGGTTTTAAAAGTGGGGTTGAAAAAAACAAGTGGTGGAGGGCGAGGGAAAAAAGGGGGAACACCCCCCAAAATTTAAATTAAAAAGATTAAAATTAAAAGGGGTCTGAAAACCCAAACTCCCCCCTTTGGGAGAGGTGGTTTTTGGGCCAATGCCAAAAGCTTTGATTCATATTTTTTTTTTTAAAAAGATTATTTTTTTTTTTTTTTTTGTTTTTTTTTTTTTTTTTTTTTTTTTTTTTTTTTTGGAAAGGCCTGGTCTGGGGGGGGTTAAAAACCCCCCGGGGCCCCGGGGCCCAACCCCTTCCCCAAAACCCGTTTCAGGGTTTCCAGGCCGGAGGGTTTCCCACCCCCCCGGGGCCCCCGGGCCAAAGCCTGAGGCCATTGGGGTTTTTAAAAACCCCAAAAAAACCGGCGGCCCACGCAAAGGGGCCCCGAAAAGGATTCCCCCCCCACCAACTCTTAACGCCCTTCGTCGGCCGAAACAAAATATTGGGGCCCAAGGGGCCAAAAATTTAACGAGAGAATTGGATAGACGTAAAAGAAGGTTTCCCCCAACACGTTTTTGAAATTTTTTTATGTTTTTTTTTTTCCTGGGGAAGAAATGGTTTTTAAAACCCTCTCTTGGTGGTTTAAACCTCCTTTCTTTTTTAGAGGAAAATTTTAAATTTCCAAGGGCTTGCCCTAGGATCTGTCTTTTGCTTAGACTTTTAAATTAAACCACTCTTCCAATTCTCCGGAACTCACGAAAATGGGGGCAGGCATAAAAACTTTAAGAGGTTTTTTTTTTTCTGGAAAACTTTAAATAATTCCATTTTCGACTGTTCTTCTTCGTGTTCACAAGAAAGGGGGCCCCCTCGCAAAGTTTTCTTTGAAATTCGAAAAAAAAAACCAAAGTTAATTAATCCACTAATTTAATCTGTTTGAAAGGGCCCAAAAGATTTGTAAAGAAAATTTAAATTTCGGCCGGCTTTAAAAAAATGAAAAAAAAAAAAAAAAACCCCCTAAAGGAAAACAAGCGGGAAAAAAAAAGCGGGAAGGGGGGAAAAATTTTTTAAAAAAAAAAACCTTAGGGGGTTTTGGGGGGTGCCCTGGGTTTAAGAAAAACCCAAAGTGGGGGAATTTGGCTTTTGTAAAAGGGGGGAAAATTTTTGGGGTTGGGAAAAAAAAAACAAAAAAAATAATGGGAAATTTTTCCCTTTTTCCCCTTTTTAAAAAAATTCCATTCTTTTTTCCCCACCCCCCCGGGCCCTTTTTTTTTTGTTTTGAAAACGTCCAAAAGGGAGCCCCAAGAAGGGATGTACCACCAGATTGAAACCCCCAAGTTTTTACTGGAAAGGGAGGGGTTTAAGGGGAAGAAAAGTTGGCCAGTCACGGACATGGTTGGCGTCCTGCCCCCGAAAAAGGGAAAAACGCTGAACGCGGGCCTGGGCCCCAGTTTTCTTGGGGCAGTCAGGGAGACTTGGCTGTGAGGTTCGGTGCCGGCAAACCGGGTGAAAAAGAAGTTTCCTTCCCTCGCCCCTGCACTGGCAATTTGCCCTGGGGCTCCAAAAAGATCTGGCGTCCATTGGGGGCGGTGTGCTCCCACTCCAAGAGTGCCCCTTCCCAAAGGGACGGAAAAGAAAAAAGGGACCCAGTTTTCCCCGGTATGTTCCGGGGCCCCTACGGAGCCCAAATAACTGGGTTTTTGGGAAATATAATATAATAATATAACAAATTAAAAACCCTTTAAAGTAAGGAAAACAATTTATATGCGGATAAAAAAAAGTAAAGGGATAAATTGGCTATTTAATGGACGGGCGCCCAAAAAAAAATCGAAAAAAAAAAAAAAAAGGGCCCCCCTATTGGGGGATTCAGGGAGGGCGAGCCAGAGGAAGCCAGCGTTGCCGCGCAAGGAGCTGATGGGGGGATAACCCCAACTCCGTGGCAGGGGGCCATGCATGCCCCCCCACGGTTCCTCTTCCCACCCCCTTCCCCCGCCGCCCCCAAATCCCCCCTCCATTGTCCCTCACTTTCACCTATGGGCTTTGCCCCTCGACTCACACCTAGGGGCCCGCCATGGGCGTAAGGCCATGTCACCGTAAAAAAGGTGACAATCAAACAAAAACGAGGGGAGGGCGGTAAATCAAGGGCCCGAGCCCCGCGGAATTTTCTAAAGGGCGTGACCCCGCAGTATATCTTTTTATACATGTAAAAAAGGTATACTATTATCTTCGGAAAATTTTGTTCTATAAGATTATCATAAAACACATTAAAAAAAGGTCATTATGAGACTGCAGAAAATGCTGATTTGTCATGTGCAGACTGAAAAAAAAAGTGTCTTTTTCTTAGATTTAGGTGTTACAGGATCTCCCTTTTTTTTTTTTCTATGAATTTCATGACAGAAGATGCACTTTGCTGGATCTATGTATAACCTTTTTTCTTGACCTTGGTTCCAAATTAAGGGCTCTATTTTTTTCCTGAAAACAAAAATGTAAAATTAATAGTTATATAAAATATTGAAAAACGAATGGGGATGACGGTTTTACATAAAACTCAAATTTGTGTATGTGTGTGTGTTGGGGGTTTTATGTAAAACCCACTGCATGTCAGAGCGTTGAGGGGACATTTTTCACTTAATTTATCAAATTATTTTATTCCCCACTCGGTTGCAAAAAAACGGTAAAGAAGCGGTTTTTTTGCATTGGAAGTTTTTATGTACCTTTTTTCAATTTAGTCACCATCATTACACCCCCATACCTCACCCCTCATTCTCATTACTCCCAATCCAACCTCACCATCATTTCCACACACCCATACCTCACCACTCATTTCTATTACTCCACATCCCCTACCCCACCACTCATTTCTCCCCACCCATACCCCCCCACTCATTTCTCCACATCCATACCTCAAACCCCCTCTTAAACCACTCCATACCTCACCCCTCATTCATTACTCAACACCCCCACCCCCCACTCAACTCACAAATCCATACCCCCAAAAACCCTTATTACCACCTCTACCCACCCCCATTACTCCCACATCCAAACCTACCCCTCTTACTCACACCCCCATCCTCACCATATTCTCACACCCCCTACCTCACCACTCATTACTCCACATCCCTACCTCACCCCCCCCCATTAATCACACATCCATACCCCCCACTCATTTCTCACACATCCTACCCACCCCCTCATACTCACAAAAACCCTACCTCACCCCTCATTTTTTACCCACTCATACCTCCCCATCATTAATCCCCCACTCCATTACCTCACCACCCCCATTACTCACACATCCATACCTCACCACTCATTTTCCACAATCATAACCACCACTCATTTTCCCCCCACTCATACCTCACCCCCTCATTCATTACTCACACACCCCTACCTCCCACTCATTATTCCCCCATCCAACCCCACCATCATTAATCACACATCCATACCCCACCCCTCATTACTCACACACCATTACCTCACCACTCATTATCCAAATCCATACTCACCCCTCATTACTCACACATCATAATACCATCCCTCATCTCACCATTTACTCCCCCAATACCCCACCACTCATTACTCACAACCCCTAACCCTCAACCACTCATTACCACAAAAACCTCACCCTCATTTTCCTCAACCAATTATTACCACAAACCCCACCTCACCACTCATACTACCCCCAAACCTACCCCATCATTACTCCCAAACACTCATACTCACCCCTTATTACAACTCACCACTCCCACTCAATCCTCCTTCAAACCTATTTCACTATTTCAAAAAACTTTATTTTTAAAAAATAAAATTTTAAATAACCATAAAATTTAAAAACCTAATAACAATCCCAAAAAATATACAAACCAAAACCAATCATTATCTGCCCTTCGAACGGTTTTTATCGTACATTTTTTATTACTTTAATTTTTTAAATTATTTTTTTATTTATTTTTTTCTATTACCTATTTACGGGCCCCTAATCCCCCCCTGAGGTCAGTGTCCTCAATAAATCCGCACGGCCCGGTTTTTCCCCTTTTGTAATATAACCCCCCCCCCATTTCACCCCCCCGGGCGAGCTTTAGTTTTATTAAAAAAACCACTTTGGTAAATTTGGGCTCACCAACACCCCCACCCTCCACTTGTCAAGGGAGACAGTAATTTCAGTGAATAAATCCTTGAATAGTGGGGCCGGGGGGTCGAAATTCGGACGACAGATTGGGCCCGACGCTGTAACCAAAAAAGGGTGTCCAGGTGGTTTTAATATATATATATATATATAATATATATATATAATATAATATATATATTATATTTAATTTAAATTTAATTAATATATATATATATATATATATAATAATATTATATATATTATATATAATATATATATAATATATTTATTTATTATAAAATTATATTTTTTTTTTTTTTTTTTTATATTTTTTTTATTAATTTAAAAAAATTTTTATATTAAATATTTAAATTTTTTTTTTTTATTTTAAAATATATATATATATTAAAATATATAATAAATTTTTAATAATTAATTTAATTTTTTTTTTTATTTTTTTAATATTTATTTTTTAATTTATAAATTTTATATAATATATTTTTTAAAAATATATATAATATTAATATATAAATATATAATATTATTATTTTATATTATAATATATTATATATATATATTTTATATATTTAATAAAAAAAAATATATAAATTATAATATATATAATATATAATATATATAAATTAAAAATTTTAATAAATAAAAATATTATATAAAAATTTAATTTTTAAAAATATATATATATAAAATTTTAATATATATATAATATTATATTTTTATAATTTTAAAAAATAAATAGAAAAATAAAAAAATTAAAATATAAATTTTAAAATATATATTATTTTATTTATTAAAAATAAAATTTTTATTTTTTTTTTTTTTTTTTTAATTTTTTTATTTAATTAAATTTTAAAATATTTTAATTTTTTTTTGTATTAAATAATAAAATAAATTTTAAATTAATAATTTTTAAAAATTAAATAATATAATTTTTATTTTTAAATATTTTAATTTTATTAATAAATTAATTAAAATATTTATTTTTTAAAATTTTATATTTAAAAATTTCCCCAAATTTTAAAAATAAAAAAAAAATTTTTAAAAATTTTTAAAAAATTTTTTTTAATTTAAAATAGTATAAATTTTCCCCTTTTTAATTTTTTTAAAAAAATAAAATTTTCTTTTTTTTTTTTTTTTTTTTTTTTTTTTTTTTTTTTTTTTTTTTTTTTTTTTTTTTTTGGGGGGGGGGGGGGGGGGGGGGGGGGGGGAGGGGGGTTTGACCCCGGCAAACCCCCTTTGGGGTTTTTTTTTAACGGGGTTTTCCCCAAATTGGAAAAAAACCCAAACCCCCTGGAAGGGAACCACCCCCCCCGTGTCTTTCCCCCGTTTTAAAGGGGGTTTTTTTTGGGGGGGCCCAAAAAAGGAAATGGGCCCCGCCCCTTCCCAAACCCAAAATATATATATATATATATATATATATATATATATATAATATATATATAATATATATTATATATATATATATATATATATATACTATATATATATATTATATATAATATATATATATATATATATATATATATATATAATATTTATTCGTGGCCCTCCTATATGTCTGTCGCGAACAAGGATGAAATAGAGGAGGAAAAGATGGAAGGAGAGAATTAAGGAGCAGGGAGATGAAGTGCTTCAAGACACCTAGGCCGTACTATTGCGATCGCCTTGCGTTCGGTTGCGATGCTGCGCCAGGTCAACTCTCCATGGGGGCGATCCAGTCAGAGAGAAGGGTGTTGAAAAACTTGAACAAGTATATTTCTCCCATTGAAAGCTTTCATAGTTCAAGTTGTTCTTGCTGGTATTTAATCCCTGAATGCATTACAAATAACATGATTAAAGGGTATTAAATCATATATTGGGTAAATGTAATATCACGATCAGAACTAGAACTGTCGCCCGACATTTGGAACTCCGCCGACGGAAAAATTGGAACAGTCGCGAATCGCGACATTTCCTGTACCTTCTCCCCCGTAGCGTGAAATGTCTTCGACTCCCACGTTTTGATCTAATCTGACCAAGTTGCATTGTGATCGGATTTGGCGTTTTTTGCAAAGCATATTTATATTTAGAAGGAAACTTTGGGAAAACCACAACGCAATATTGTCAACAATTACCGCATTGGAAAAAGGGTGGTGGACCTTTAAAGGTCCGGGTTTTGTATTATTATTATGTTGGTCCCTCAGGAATGGACGGTAGTCGAGAAACTAACCACGAATCCGTAGCAGAGTGCGACTTGGCGCTTGAGGGCATACACAAACGTCCATGGCAGTAACGGTCTTGCGCTTGCGTGCTCGGTGTAGGTGGACTGCCATCCCTGATAACGTCTCAAAGGAACACCTTGAGCACACCTCGTGTCTCCTCGTAGATGAGGACCAGAGATGCGCTTCACAACCACCCCGCGTGCCAAACGGCGTTATGGCGGGCTTGGTGAGACCCTGGATGTTATCTCTTAAACACCTTACGGTGACGTTTAGCGACTCCCTTTCCAAGACCCTTTCCTCCCTTGCCGCGTCCAGTCATGGTTCTGATGCAGAGCGAGTGGAGAACCGATGCTGTAGACCTGGTGAATGTGATGCTTTTCGAATCGAAGAATCAGAATATAAAAAGAGAAAAGCAGGAAGATGGGGAAGGGGGGACAGCGTCGAGAAGAAATAGATGGGTGAGAGAAAGGAGGCTCAGTAAAGAAAAAGTCTCCGGGGCTTGACCCAGGTGCTGTATCTTTTTTTTGTGTGTTTATGTGTGAGTCGATCTCGACCTAACGTCACGCTTTTCCCATCTCGCACGCGCAAACAGAAACCACTCTGGGGCGGCTTGCCCGGACATGGGCCTCGAAAGATGGTGCTCCGGACAACCCCAGGACAACCCGCGCCCACCCCCGCCTCCACCAGTTCTTCAGTTTTGGTTTTGTTCTTGAATTTTCTTTACTTCAAGCTTGACTTGTTTTCTCTTCTCTTCTTTCTTCTTTCTTCTTCTCTTCTTTCTTCTTTCTTGTTTTTGTTGTTGCTGTTTGTTTATTGTCTTGTTTTGCTTTTTTTCTGCATTGCCATGTAACGCGCGCACACCCTGATACTCCTCGGCACCCCGCACGGGCGGCTGGCGTCATTTCTCCACTACTCTCTCGCGTCTCCAACAATATACAAACAGGAGAGGAAAATGTGAAAAATTTTAGGGAAGAAGGATGAGATTAAAAGTGTTTTTTGTTTTGTTTTATTTTTTCAAGAGATTGGACAGGGGAAAGAAGGGACTCCGTATGAGCGGAGGGGACCTACAGTTTTACGTGGATCCGAACCACTGATAGAGGAGGGGAAGGCGAGCCGGAATGGGTGGGATTGTTAGGAGTATAAAGTTTTGCAGCAGCGTTAAAAAGGGTAAGATTACCTTCCGTATAGCAGAGGGGTCATGGATTTAATGTGGCCTCGTCCGAACACCACGGTAGGATAGAGCAGTGAGATAAAGACGGGGAGGGTGTTGGGAAGGGACCGGATGGATTGTAGGAGAGTAAAAAGTTTTGTAGTAGCATTAAAAAGGGGGACAGGATACCTTCGTAGAGCGAAGGGGTCATTGGATTTTATGTGGCCTCGTCCGAACCACGAAGGAGAGTGAGAGTTGGTGAGAAGGACAACGGAGAGAGTTGCGACCGAATTTGCTTCCCCACCGACCGACAAAAGTTTACAACCCGACGGACGATCCGAAAGACAACCAGTCTTCATCCCCGCTGTGTGTGGTGGTGAAACCAGGTCTGCTCCCCCGCGGGTGTGGA
Organism: Chionoecetes opilio; assembly: GCA_016584305.1. Taxonomy (NCBI): domain Eukaryota; kingdom Metazoa; phylum Arthropoda; class Malacostraca; order Decapoda; family Majidae; genus Chionoecetes; species Chionoecetes opilio. Next base: position 47,928 of record JACEEZ010002768.1, read on the forward strand.
GGCCGTCGGTGATGACGCAAGGGTCCGGGTCTCGAACTTTAAACTTGGTTGCCTTGCGCCGCCATCAGTCTTGGCTTTCCTGAGAGACTCGCACGGAGGGAGGACAGATGGTTAGAGAGTGTGGTTAGGGGGGGGGGATCCATGCGGAAGACGGGCCGTCGGCGGCTGCGCTGGTCACGGTCATTTAGCCGTGGCCACCCATGGCCTGTCAGTCTTGGCCCGCCTGGATGGAAAACCCTCCGGCCCTGAACCGTTTGAAGAGGTGCAGGGCGTTGCACGCAGCACCAGCCTTATCAAAAAAATAATTTTTAAAAACAAAAAATATGAATACAAAGCTATAAGACAATAAGTGAGAAAAAAACAGCCGGGACCGACTGCGTGCCTCGCCCCGAGGAAACCTGTTGGAAGGGTGTGGTTAATTTCAGGACAGGGAAAGGATAGAGTCGTGGCTGTGTGAACACTGTTGAGGAATCCGTTTGTGGCAGAACGTGGTCTCGACCTGGGCTGTCGCGACTCGCTGCTGCCAGCGGTTGGCACATCTCTAAAACAATACCACAGAGAGTGTGTAAGGAAGGTCTGGCCAAGCCTGGCCCTCCCCGGTGGAAGCGGGTGGAAAAAAAGGTTAGTGGAATAAGAGGGGTTAGTGGGAAACAGTGAAGTGATTATGTGTAGATTGGAAGTGGGGGGTTGGGGTTTGGTGTTAGTAAGTTTGTTCGGGGAAGACGATAAGCTCGCGGGAGAGTGTCGATGAAGGTGTACATTGTGTCATGTGTGTGTTGGAACATGGTGATTCGTTTTTTTTTGCTCTGTTGTATAGTGTGATGTTGATGGGAAGGATGTTGGTCTCCTCGTGAAGGGAGGAAGAGGTCCGGAAGTCGTACCACCTTACTCCTAAGGCGGAGCGTAGTGACTTGTTCTGGATCCTCTGTAGTTTGCGAAGATTGGTTTTTGCCACTAGAGAGAGGATGAGGGGGCAATAGGTTAAGTGTGTAGAACAAGGGCTTTGAAAAGATGCAATTTTGTGCGCGCGCGCAGCTGTAGCGGAACCTGCCAGGCTGCTCTGTACTCTGGCCGCGATACCTAATTTGGCGTTTGTGTGGTGATTGAATCTGAGATGTTTATCTATGTTAAGGCCGAGTACTATGTTATTATTACTTCGGGGGATTGGTGTGGGTTGTGGTAGAAACGGGTATAGATATATTAGTCTCGGCTTCTCGCTTTTTATATTAAAGTAAGTGACTTTAGTTTTTTGAGGGTGTGAGTGAATCCTCCACTTGAGTTCCCACAGGCTGGTTGCAGTAATTTCCCATTGGATGCGGTCAGTTAATTGATCTAATTGTCTGGAGCGTGCTAAAAGTGTCACGTCGTCTGCGTACTGAATGGTCAGTGATTCTCGTTGTGTCGGGTCAGGTAGGTCATGAGTGTACATGTTAAAGAGAGTTGGGGAAAGGATAGAGCCCTGGGGGACCCCGGCTAGTGGTGTAAAAGGGTCGGAAAGTATGTCTGTATGACGGAGTCTCATCTGTCTGTCTGTCAGAAAGTTGCATAGTAGTCTTTTTGTCAGAATAGGGAGGTCAAAGTCGTTACATATTTTATATTTGAGTCCTGTGTGCCACACGGTGTCGAATGCTTGTTTTACGTCTTTTGTCACTAGAACTGTTTTATAATAGCTTGGTTGTGTGCTCCCTTTGAGGTAGGCCACTATGGTGTTTAGCGCGTCGTCGGTGGAGTGTCCTTGCCTGAAGCCAAACTGCTGCTTTTCGAAGAAGAATATAAAAAGAGAAAGCAGGAGATGGGGAAGTGGGGACAGGGAGAAGAATAGATGGGTGAGAGAAAGGAGGCTAGTAAGAGAAAAAGTCTCCGGGGCTTGACCCAGGTGCTGTATGTTTTTTGTGTGTTTTTGTTGTGAGTCGAACTCGACCTAACGACACGCTTTCCCATCTCGCACGAGCAAACAGAAACCACTCTGGGGCGGCTTGGCAGGACATGGGCCTCGGAAGATGGTGCTCCGGACACACCCAGGACAACCCCGCGCCCACCCCCGCCTCCCACCAGTTCTTCGGTTTTGGTTTTGTTCTTGATTTTTCTTTCTTCACGCTTGACTTGATTTCTTCTTCTCTTCTTTCTTCTTATCTTGTTTTTGTTGTTGCTGTTGTTGCTTGTTTATTGTCTTGTTTTGCTTTTTTTTCTGTCATTGCCATGTACGCGCGCCACACCCTGATACTCCTCGGCACCCCGCACGGCGGCTGGCTTCATTTCTCCACTACCTCTCTCGCGTTCCAACATATACAAACAGGAGAAGGAAATTGTGAAAAATTTAGTGAAAGAAGTCTGAGATTAAAAGTGTTTTTTTGTTTTGTTTTATTTTTTCAGAGACTGGACAGGGGAAGAAGGACTCCGTAGAGCGGAGGGACCTACAGTTTTACGTGGATCGAATCGAAATGGACTTTTTTTTTTTTTTTGAAAATGTAAATTTATAGCACTACAATACCTGAGTTACTGTAGTCCAACAAAATATTAAATATAGAACATTGTCGCCCGGGGTCAGTGCAATTTGTGTTCAAGTTTCCCCCACTGGGACTTTTGTTTTTTTTTTTTTTGTTTTTTTTTTTTTTTTTATTATAATATATATTCTTCCCTAGTAAACTAAGGATCTTGTAAAACATCATGGTGGTGAGACGAATAGCGGCGTTGCGTTGGCAGAGATGGAAGATGCCACAGTTTTCACCAGACCCGTTCGTTGACCAAAGTGTTTAAAAGTCGAGCAGGTTATTGGAGAAATATAAACTAATGTACTCGTGTTTTTGTATGGGCGACGCGAGAGAGAAAAAGAAAGGAACACCGCGAAATTAAATAAAAATGAAGAAAATTCAGAGGATCTGAAACCCAACAAGCGTCCGTCCGCCCCTGGGATGTAGGTAGGTAAAAAAGACAATCGCAAAGCAGCATTCGAGTCCTCGTGACGGTGGAATCTTATATAACGCGAAGCAGTTCAGTTATGGCATACTATTTTACTGTTCCAAGGGTTCGAGCAATATGGCTTCGCACAAAGCCAGGACTGCTCGGAAATCTACTGGTGGCAAGAGGCGCCCCGCAAAGGCAGCTGGCCACGAGGCGGCTCGCAAGTCTGCACCGCCACCGGGGGTGTCAAGAAACCTCACCGGTATAGGGCCAGGCACTGGGGCACTCCGTGAGATCCGCGTTACCAGGAAGAGCACCGAATTGCTCATCCGGAAAGCTGCCCTATCCAGCGCCTGGTGCGTGAGATTGGCCAAGATTCAAGGACGACCCCGCTCCCGTCTTCTGCCGTCAGGGCTTTACAGGAAGCTTCTGAGGCTACCTCGTGGGTCTCCTTTGAAGGACACAACCTTTGATGCGATCCACGCTAAGCGTGTGACCATCATGCCAAAGGATATCAGCTCGCTCGTCGCATCCGTGGGAGAGCGTGTAAGCGCCCTTCGTCGGCAAACGACAACATCATAATATCTAGGCCCTTCTCAGGGCCAAAAATAATCTACACGAGAGAAATTGGATAGACAAGAATCATTTAAGTAAGAGTCGCAACTTGTATCGTTATTAGTTTATAATTTTTTTTACTGTTTTTTTTTTCCTAGAGATTGAGAGTGTAGTATACACATAGCTACTTGGTGGTTGATAAACACAGGTCGCTTGTGACTGGTTTTATTGATGGACAGAGTTGTATGTGGTACAATGGTCTGTGTCCTAGTGAGTCTGTCTGTCTCTTGCTTTGAGACTTCCCTGTATATAAAATGCCGGGACGGTCTAATCTCTTAATTGGCGTCGCGGCAAGATCACAGAAAAGTGGGAGGCGAGTGGCTAGGTAAAATACATTAAGAGGTTGGAGGTGATAATTTCTAGGAAAACTTCAAGGTAATTAGCCAGGTGTTCAGACTGAAATATCTTCGTTCGTGTTGCTACAGGAGAGAGTGCGAACGGCAACAATGCGCAAATGTATATTCTTTTGAGATAACTAGCGAATACATATATATACCAATTTATGTGTGGAATTAATGAACCCCTGCAATAATCGGTAGTACATACTAGGACTTTGCATAGAAAATGTATATTTCGAGCACTGGCTTACGAATGAATATGCAGTTGCTAAAGGACAGCGCATGCTGGCAGAGCGACTCTAAAAACTAGCTAGAATAGATCTAGAATAGATTTAAACAAAGTGGTAACTTGGACTAATGTAGAAGGAAATTGTTGGTGGTGAAGAAAAGAGAGCAAATACATAGATGGGACATCATGCTGGGCCCCGAATAAAGGAAAATTCATATTGCTGAGTTTAAATAGCTAGGCTAGTTCCCCACACGTTAGTCGATTTCTTTTCTTTCTTTTCGCTTAACACTGTGTGCTCCAGTGGAGCCGAGTTATGCAAGATGTTGTTCACCTTCATGGAAGTTGCAACCAAGGGTTGTTTCCTTGGAGGAGGTGTATTTGGTGACCGCCTTGGTACTTCAGAAAAACAGGTGTTTAGCCAGTTCACCGGGCTAGTAGGAGTCTAACGGCAGTCTGTAATCTCGCGGACTGGTGATATGGACCGCTTGTTATAATGAGCAAGCGAGGAAGGCTCGCGGCGATGCGCTAAAGAGTCGTTCACGAACGAGTTCATGCTGGACATGGCCTTGGAGAGATACGCGGTGTCGGGGTGTACACTGCTTCAACACCTTGGTAGATGTAGATAGAGTAGCTCTCCCTTCCTCCTGCGCTTCTTCTCTTGTCACCCTTGGGCAATGGCCTTCTGGGCTTGCAGCCTTCTTGGCAGCTTTTCTGAAGCTTTTGGGAGGCATGATAATGTGCTTCTCTCACTCAAACAAATGATATGTTGTCAATTTTGATTTCCATATTTTATATTGCGTTTGGTTACTCAGGATCAAAAAGATTCGAGCTGATTGCTCGGTTATGCTCTCGCCGGGTAACTCTGACCCGGGAGCCCCCGTATATATAACAAGGGTGGTAGAAAAGCAGGTACACAACGGCATCGCTCCAGAAGACTGGTACCACAGTCACATCTGCAACCACATCGTCATCATGTCTGGACGTTGGAAAGGGAGGAAAGGTTAAGGGGAAGTCAAAGTCGCGCTCTAGTCGAGATGGACTCAGTTCCCGGTTGGCAGAATCCATCGACTCCTGAGAAAAGGAATTACGCTGAAACGGTATGCGCTGGTGCCCCAGGTATCTTGCGGCAGTCATGGCGTACTTGGGCTGCTGAGGTGCTCGAGCTAGCCGGCAAACGCTGGCCCGCCCCCCCCCCATGACAACAAGAAGACTCGCATCAGCCCTCGTCACCTGCAGCTGGCAATTCGCAACGATGAGGAGCTCAACAAGCTACTCTCAGGCGTAAAACCATTGCCAGGGCGGTTGTGATGACCAACATCAAGCAGGCTCCTTCCCAAGAAGGACAGAGAAGAAGTTAAAAGGCACAACCACGTTCCTGTCACAAGACAGATAGTATCCGGCCTCCCTATTCCGGGCCACAAATATAATTCTTGAGAGTTGCACGACCGAATAATAAAATACTAATAAGAACAAAATGTAAATACCTATATCTAGTAGTATTGATATATAGTTAATAGTGCTGATGAGAATAATAATAGTATCAGGATAAAAGTAGCGTAGTATATGAGGACAAGGAAAACACGCCACAAACAAAATCAGAAAAAAAAAAAAAAAAAAAGGAGAGCGACCGTATATGGGATCGTTATTCTCGAGGGGAGGGCGGAGCCAGAGGAGCCAGCAGTTGCCGCGCAAGGAGCTGATGGTGGATAACACGCCAAATCTCGTGGCAGCGGGCCATGCATGCCCCCCACGGTTCCTCTTCCCACCTCATTACCCGCCGCGCCAGCCCATAAGTGCTGCGCCCCTTCCCATTGTCCCTCGACTTGTCCCCTATGGGCATTGTCCCTCGGACTTACACCTATGGGCCGCCATCAGGCGTAAGGGCCAGTCTGACCTGTAAACACAGGTGACAATCTACAACAACAACGAGAGGGAGGGGGGCGGGTCAATCCAATGGCCGAGACCCGCGGAAGTTCTCAAGTTGCGTGACCCCGCAGTATATCGTGTTTTATACAGGTGATTAGAAGGATATACTTATTATCTTCGGAATGTGTGTCAATAAGATTATACATAAAAACACATAAATAAAAGGTCATATTAGATGCAGAAAATATGCATGATTTTGTCAGTGCAGACTGAAACAAAGTCGTCATTTCTGTTAGATAGGTGTTACAGGATCTCCCTTTTTACTTTCTTATTGAATGTATCATGATCAGAAGATGCACTTTGGCTGGGATCTAGGTATAAAACCTTTGTTTTCTTGACCTCTGGTTCCAAACTTAAGAACTCTATTTTTTCCTGAAAACAAAATGTAAATTATTATAGTTATATAAAAACTATGGAAACAAGACCAAAGAATGGCCATGACGGTTCACTAAAACTCAAATTGTTGCTTACTGTTTGTTTTTTGTGTGGTGTGGTCTTAGTGATAAACGCGACTGACATGTCAGATGCGTGAGGGCACATTTTTCACTTAATTCCAAATTATTTTATCCCTACTCGGTGCAAAAAGCTGTAACGAAGATTACGGTTTGTTGCATTGGAATAGCTTGATTATGTACATTTTTTCATTATGAGTCACACTCATTAATCACACACCCATACCCCCACATTACTCATTACTCACACATCCATACCTCACCCACTCAACTCACACACCCATACCTCACCCACTCATTATTCATTACTACAATCATACCTCACACTCATACTCACACACCCCATACCTCCACCCACTCATTACTCCCACATCCATACCTCACCTATTAATCACACTTCATTACCTCACCCACTCATTCATACTCACACATCCATACCTCACCACTCATTACTCACAAATCCATACCTCACCACTCATTATTACCAAACATTACTCCCACATCCATACCTCCACCACTCATTACTCACACATCCATACCTCACCACTCATTACTCACACACCCATACCCACCACTCATTACTCCCACATCCCTACCTCCCCAATCATTAATCACACATCCATAACCTAACACTCATTACTCACACATCCATACCTCACCACTTCATTACTCACAAATCCATACCTCCATCATTATTTACCACACTCATCCTCCCCCACTCATTACTCCCACATCCATACCTCACCACTCATTACCACACATCCATACCTCACCACTCATTACCACAATCTAACTCACCACGCAGTTACTCCACACTCATACCTCCCACTCATTCATACTCACACACCCAACCTCACCACTCGTTATTCCCACAGCCCTTACCTCACCAACTCATTAATCACACATCCATACCTCAACCACTCATTACTCAACACATCAATTACCTCACCACTCATTACTCACAAATACATACTTCACCAACCATACCTCACACACTCATTAATATCCATCCCATACCTCACCACTCGTTACTCCCAATATACCTCACCACTCATTACTCACACATCTCATACCTCACCCTCATTACTCCACACCTCCTTACCCACAATCATACCTCACCAACTCATACCTCACACTCATTATTACCACACTATACCCACCCATCATTACTACCAAATCCCATACCTCACACTCATTACTCCAACAATCATACCTCACCACTTATTACAACTCACTCACTACTCACTACATCACTCGCTTCGAAGACCGTGATTGATCGTATATTCAAAAATAAACTTTATTGTTTGTGGCAAATCATTAAGAATGTTTATTAAGTAAACTGCATAAATATAAAAGACCTACAAGTAAACAAGTCGCCAAAGTATACTACCACTCGAATGTAGAGTTATGGGCTGCCTTCAGTATATCAGTGTTCTATAGGTACGTACAGGTTTTTTTATTACTATATTGTATAAATTATTTTTTTATTTATTTGGTCTATTTACCTATTCATCGGGGGACCCCTAAATGCCCGGGCCGGAGGCTGCAGCCTCAGTAACCTCAAATGTAAATCCGCCACGGCCCATGTCACCAATGGTCTTGGTCCACGCGCGTCAGGGACTGCAATCGGCAGTTTCACCCCCCCGGTGCGAGCTTGGAGTCATAAATACGATCTTGGGTAATGCTGGGCATCACTAACACACCCACCAATCCACTTGCTCAGGGAGACAGTAATTTATCATGAATTAAATCCCTGGTAATGGTGGGACGGGGATCCAATTCCGGACGACAGATTGGTTGCCGACGCTGTAACCCAAAGAGCTGTCCAGGTGGTTGTGTTATATATAAATATATATAATATATATATATATATATCTATATAATATATATATATAATATTCGTGGCTCCTATAATGTCTGTCGCGAAACCAGGATGAAATAGGAGGAGGAAAAAGAGGGAAGGAGAGAATTAAGGAGAGGGAGATGAAGGTGTCTTAAAGACACCTAGGGCCGTCCTATTTGACGATCGCCTTTGGCGTTCGGTTGGATGCTGCGCCAGGGTCAAGTCTCCATGGGGCGGAGTCAAGGAGAAGGGTTGTGACAACTGTACAAGTATTTTCTCCCATTCGAAAGCCTTTAATAGTTCAAGTTCTGGCTGGTATTTAATCCCTGAATGCAGAACATGATTAAAGGCTTATTAAATCATATATTGGGTAATGAATATCAATGATCAAGGGAACTAGAACTGTCGCGAACAATTGGAATCCCGCCGACGTGCAAAAATTGGAAAAGTCGCGATATCGGCGGCATTTCTGGTACCCTTTCTCCCCCGTAGGTCAATATGTCTTCGCCACGTTTTGACCTCTAATCTGACCAAGTTGCATTTGATCCGGATTAGAGTTTTTTGCAAAGCATATTTATATTTAAGAAGGAAAAACTTTGTGGAAAACAAACGACAATAGTGTCAACAATTACCGCATGAAAAAGGGTGTGGACCTTTAAAAGCGTCCGGGTTTGTATTATGTTGGTCTCAGGAGAGGTAGTCGAGAAATTACCACCGAATCCGTACAGATGTGCGACCTTGTGCGCTTCGAGGGCATACACAACGTCCAGGGCAGAACGGTCTTGCTGCCTTGGCGAGTCGGGTAGTGACGGCATCCCTGATAACGTTCTCAAGGAAACACCTTGAGCACACCTAGTGTCTCCTCGTAGATGAGACCAGAGATGCGCTTCACACCACCCCTGCGTGCAAAACGACGTATGCGGGGCTTGGTGATACCCTTGGATGTTATCTCTTAACACTTACGGTGACGTTTAGGCGCTCCCCTTCCAAGACCCTTTCCTCCCTTGCCGCGTCCAATTCATGGTAATCTGTGCAGAGCGGAGTGAGAAACCGTGCTGCTAGACCTGGGTGAATGTGATGTTTCGGAGATTAGCGTGCTTTATATAAGACTGCAGCGTTGCGCGGCTTGGTAGTACGTCGTGTACAAAACTTGCCTTTTATTTTCTCATGTTGATGTTATATTTCTGTCCAGGATAGTGCAATGGCTATAAACTCTTACCCTTGATAGCACTGCTCTTGCTTAATCATACAAACCCGCTTCATAATAAGACATGGGAAATCCCCGCTGTTAGTTACGGGAACAACAAAGAATACCGGAGCGTTCATGCAATAGATAGGCAATACGAAGCTTAGCTTCGAGCGGGTAGGTAGTAATAGTTTGGCCAATCACCAAGCAGGTTCGAGACCATCCTCAGGGACGGGGGGAGGCGCGTGGCTATAACGGGGTTGGGGGGATTGGTGTTGGTGATGCAGATTGGGTGGAAGGTGGGGGTGGGGTAGGGTAACGATGAAGGCGGCCTACGGTTTTGTTTTTTCTATTTTTCGCCACGATAGACGAAGATAGGTGGTGTCACGAATCTGCTACATAGCTTCTAATGAATAAGGTCAGGTAGGTAACTGACCTCACCTTCCCTCCCACTTCGACCCTGACTTACCTCCCCACACTAACGTAAATATAACTTTCTTGCTTGCATTATGATTATTGATACAACTTAATTACTATCTCTGTAACCCTTAAATGCCAAGGATATAATTATATGTTCACAGAAACGTGCCTGGTGCTGCCGAGGAGATTTGATTTTTTTTTTTTTTTTTTTTTTTTTTTTTTTTACGTGTGAAAGTGTGTATTTTAGGAAAACACCTAATTGATACCGTTTGGGACTCTCCTCTCATATTTCCTGATTTTTAGCGCCAGATTTTTCCACGCTCAATGTGGTACTCGTGAGCCAAACTTTGGAGGACCGTAGATTTAGAATGTGGTTCTAGAGGGAACTGAGGGGGCGTGGGTTCCAGGAGATGGGAGTGCCATAGAGTTTCTGATACGAGTTGTGAGGGGTTGTGCGAGGCTACGAGCCGAGGCTACGTTTCACGCAAATTCGCAAACCTTTTGTGTTTTGACTGGCCAAAAGAATTGCATTGTAAACGTGCGGAAATTGTTGTTTTTCGACTTGATATCGTCCAAGATAAGTAACTAGAAGTAGATAACACACACACCCACACACACACACACAACACACACAAACACACACACATCCACACACACACACAACACACACACACACCCACACACCCACACACACACACACTCGAGCGGAGGACCATTCGAGCGAATGGTTATTCTTCTTATACAGGTTGCATCATTCTGTGTCTGAAGGGCATATATTCTACTGCAGGCACGGAGTAGGTGGCCAGTGAATTATCTTGTTTTTTGTTTAGCGTTGCCACAGCTTATTCAAGCTTTGCCTGGATTCGCTTGTTACTTTTCGTGTTGATCTGGCTGCGATAGCTTGTTCTTGGGCAACAAGCTGGGTCTCCAGAGTGGACTACCTTGGCCTCTCTGGCAGCACCCTGTGTTTTTTTCGCATATTTATATCAGATACATCAACATACTCCTTTGATCATTAGCATTGGAATAAATGGCCTTCGTATAAAATAGTGACATCAATTCCTTTTGTGGGTTAAACTCTAGCAACAGTAATGTTATTTTATATGCATTGCTGCATGAATGCACGGAACTTACTAATGTTTTTTCTAAACTCTGTGTTGCAAGTCACTCACGCAAGCTATTTATATCGCTCCTCTGATCACGGCAGCTGTAATAGAAAATAAAATGTTTGACAGTCTCTCTGAGTTCTCTCTCCTTATAGACTTAGAAGTTAGAGAGAGGCTGAATAGGGTGTGGGCCTGGAGTGTGTGGCATGACCCCAGGTCAATATAATTAATCATCCCTAGGATGTCAGTAGGATGTGACCTCCGTGAGACGGCACGGCTGAGTCCTAAATCAGGTGTCCAAAAAAGTCCAGTCGTGATAATCCTCCCTTGATGGTAATGTTGTGATAATCCTTCTTGAAGATTATCATGAACGAGTGCAAATGTGCTTTCGAGACAATCAACCTAAAAATCCGCAAACGAAGTAAACATGGCCAAAAACCGCAACGTTTTTTTTTTTAGGGGGCCAGGCTGCCATGGCCCTCTTATGGACTATAATATCATTATATATATATATATATATATTATATATATATATATATAATATTAATATATAAATAATAATATATATATATATATATATATATGATATATAGTATATATATATATATATTATATATATCTATATATATAGTATATATATTTATATATATTAATTATATATAATTGGCGCGCCCATTTAAATTTTCCCCCCCTCTATCCCTCTATCAATAGTATTTGTGTGGGTAGCGGGTTGGGGGATGGATCGGGGTTGGAGGGAGGAGGAGGGAGACGAGAGAGAGAGAGAGACGAGAGAGAGATGATGCGGAGAGAGAGAGAGAGAAGAGAGAAAGAGAGAAAGAGAGAGAGAGAGCCAGCCAGCCAGACGTGGTGACGGAGACACACACACCCACACACACACACACTTGTGCTTGTTTGTCGGTGAAAAATTGGGGTTAGGCGTCACGTTGAAGGTGGGACGGGTGGTGGGGGAGGGGGGGTCAAGTCAGACTGGTAATCTCATCATTTTAAGTTAATCATATTAAAACGCAAAAAGTTTTTTTCTTTGGTTAGAGGTAAAAAAAAAAAAATACAGACATATATTTCATGGTAGTTTTAAGATCATTATTGTTAATGATTGACTATTATAATGAAACGAATTGTAATTGTGTATTGAGTAATAATAGTGTGTGTGTGTGTGTGAGTAGTGACAAGTGAGATAGATGGTGTGCGGACAAAATGTATCCCTGGAGGAATTAAGTGTGAATTCTGAGGCAGGCCTTATCAAGCCCTTCCCTCCCTCCCTCTCACCAAACCCTACCCATCCACCCAAACTGCTTTTAATTAGGAATTCTACTACGACTGCTAATTAATTATTAATAAAGAACAATAATAATTAAAAAAATAATAGTAATAAGGATGATAATGAGAGAGAGAGAGAGAGAGAGGGGGGGCGGGAACATATCGTCCGTTTAGTCAGTCACTCAGACCTAGGGCATGTAGTAGTTTGTTACTGTACATTACGCTAATTTAAAGGGCTAAAAGTACGGTCCAATATGTTTGTATGATAGTTGTATGATAGATAGTTCGGTACGGTACGAAAGTTTCGATTTATTTAAAAATTATTTTATCACTTAATATGATTATATTATAGATTTTATATAAAATTATATATATATATATTTATATATATATAATATATATATATATATATATATATATCTCTATATATATATATATATATATTATATAATAATCACTTACTTCAACCTCGTTCATGGTGAGGAGGAGTAGGTGAGGCGTGGGTGGGTGGGTGCGTGAGGCGGGGATGGATTCGGAATAAGTGATTTGAGTGAGGTACCAAGCTCAGTGTTGGTGGGTTACTTAAAGAGGGAGTGAGGGGGTTGGCGGGGTGTTGGCAGAAATGAGGAGGGGCGGTGGATCGGTTAGTGAGTAAAGAGAGTGAATGGGCGTGGGTGGATGGGCGGATAGGGAAATGAGAGTGAGGAGATTTTGACCCCATTAATTAACACACCGTGTGACTGCATTAGCTAGGTAGAATGACTGCCCCAGTGCCTGGGTGTAGACGGGGCATGGGGATAAATCCCTCCAGCATCTCAGGTCAGGAGATAAGTAAGGAGATAAGTAGTATCTTTCTTTTCAAAGATTGTCATTGATTTTTGTATGTTTGGGCTTATCTATATACTTATATGCGCTCCACGGTCGCATCATCCAACGGCCGGTTTAAGTGTTAATGTCATCCCTTATAATAAGGATTGTTGTTTGGGGGGGAGGGGGGGGGTAACTTTTTTTCAACTGTCGCCGCTCACCAACCTCCCTATCTATAAGACACTGTGTGTGGGACCGTGAGATGTTGCGGCAACATTTATTTTAGCCCTTATCCTCTTGGAGAATAAGTGTGAAAGTCTGTCTGTCCTGTTCCGCGCACACAGCCTTATCAAGACTCTCTCTCTCTCTCTCTCTCTCTCTCTCTCTCTCTCTCTCTCTCTCGCTCTCTCTCTCCTCGCTCCTCTCCTCCTCTAGTCTTGCTCTTTCTCTTTCTCTTTTCTCTTTTCTCTCATTATTATGATCATTATTACTATTATTATGTTATTGTTTATTTAATAATAATTATTATTATACATTAATAATAATAATAATAATAATAGTAGTTTGGGTGGGTCCGCCGTGGGTAGGGGTTGGTGGAGGACGAGCGAGAGAGAGAGATGAGAGAGTGACGACGATGCGAGAGAGAGAGAGAGGAGGAGAGAGAGAGGAGAGAGAGAGAGTGAGGTCAGTCCGCAGTCGATCTCTCGAAGTGTTGTGAAGCAGAGTGTGGGTGGCGGGTGGTGTTTACGTGTGTTGTTAATCACAGACCGGGAATAGTGTAGTGAATAAAATAAAAGACTATCATGATGGACCGCCCATAATTTAGTACCATGACGGCGCTGCGGATTGCATTATGGCGCTATCGTGGTTCCATTATGGAATGTGTGAAGGAGCTGAAGTAGATAGTATGGGGGACAGAAAGGAAAACTGTAAGTATTGTAAAACTCACTAAAGTGTTCCTAACGCAGTGTTGGGAGATCAGAAACACGAAATAGATATGAATTAGGATGATAATCAAAGATTGAAAACTGATCAACAAATGTCGTTCCCAGGGAAATAAAATGTGAAGAGTTAACAAGTTTTGTTAACGAGGAGACAAAGTGGAAGATGACTATGAAGCGATATACTAAGCGACTAAGGTCAACACGAAAGAAGAATTACCTTGCGATGGACGTTTTTCAAGAGGAAACACGCGACAGTGATTTCATTAATTTGTTGTGAAGATTTTACGAAACAGGGTAACTATATGAGTGAGTCAGATCAAATGTTCCATTGGGTGGCCAACTAGCTGCTTTGAACTGATTCGGTCAACGTCGCTTACGTGTAGAAGTCCTGTATAAGTCGATGCTCCTGCATCCACGCCGTCGCCTCACGGTGCGCCACTCTTGAACTGGCCTTGATCGGGTCGGTTTGGGATTAACCTTTAACAGGTTTTTGGCCGTGGACCTTCTCACCATAAAACGAAGGGCCCCTGACAATGCCAAACGAAAGTACAAATCACTGCACAAGATGCAGAACAAACTCCCTGTACCACTGTGTGTGTGTGTGTGACAGAAAGATAGATAGCATAAGGCCACAGTGCCTGGACAATATGATTATTACACATAGAGACGAGAGAGAGAGTGTGACCAGACAGACCACTTTTTCAACGTCGTCGCTCCCCCATCTTCCCTATGTCAAAAAGAAGTGTACGTGTGTGTTGTGATAGATAGATAGCGAGCATAAGGCACAGTGCCTTGATAATTATTTATTATTACACATAGAGAGAGAGTGAGTGACAGACAAGACACTTTTTCAACCGTCGTCGCACCCCAATTCTCCCTATCTAAAAAGAATGTGTACGCGCGCGTGTGTTGTGATAGATAGATAGTAGAGAGCATAAGGCACAGGCCTTCCGATTATTATTATTATTACACATTGAGAGAGATTTTTTTAAATTTTTTTTTAGCTCATCACCTAATCATCAAGCTCAAGCATACGTTTCCTTTTTTAATATCTGATTAACATAAAAAATGTACACCACTTCATGGGCTCGAAACACGCAGGACAAGTACACAATCAGCTCTGGAGGCCGCCAGTGGACATAGGGTTTGAACCTCTGAGAGGGCCGTCGGAGAACTAGGGCCGGAGTGACGTGTTCCACAAATACATCACATACATACATACATACCATACATACATACAACATACATACGTACATGTAGTAAGTTATAATGTGATTAAGTCACCAAACTTTTCCCTCGCTGGCTTATCTCTGTGAAGGCGGGCTTTTAAGAAGGATTGACCCTGGACCAAAGTGTTTTAAAGGTCGAGCAGGTATTAGAGACATATAAACTTAATGTAGGTTTTGTATGGCCAAAAAAAAAAAAAAAAAAAAAAAAATCATAGATACTACATGAAAAAGGTTGGACATGCCAACAAAAACTGGTGTTCCCAGGCGGTCACCTCATCAAGTACTAACCAGACCCAACGTTGATTAACATCGTGATCGGGACGAGAAGCGGTGCATTCAACGTGTATGTCGTGGCTCTAGAAAACGGTGAAGGTTATGGGTTATAGCCAAAGTGACCGCTCCTGAAGATATGCTATTTCACATAGTGCGAAATTAATCGATGCACGAGCATTGCATAATTCCAACATTGATTAGCATGCATCTTGCAATTGCAAGTGTGTGTAGCCTGCAACAAAAACTAAGCCAAATATGATGATGGTTCCTCCTCTTCTGAGAGTTAAGATATGTGACAACAAATGATTCAGGGTCACACTAATATCATTATTTCATTGTCAAATTCAGGGGCACTCTGAAATAGTTTTGAAACACCCTCTGGTTACTAGTCAGGATGAGGAACCTTCTACATTAGGCCATTTCTTACAATTGTATAATTCTTTCTATAGTATGGTTTTCTCTATTTTATTTGTATGTATAAAACTACAATTTCTCTAATGTTGTGTATTATTTTTTTTTTTATGCTTGGTAGCTTTATAACTTAAAGTTTAATTTTTCATTATTTTTGTATTTTGTTAAAATTTATTAATATAAACATTTCATTATTTTATGTGGTATATTTATGGATCTATGTATATATATATATATATATTTATAATTGTGGCATTATTTTGAAATGCTACGGAATTCAATTTTTTGGTTTTGAGTATCTTGATAAAAGAATATTTATTATTGAATTTTTGACTTTTGTTTGTAATATATTGGGGGGGAAGGGGGGAGGGGGGTGGCATAAGGGTCCGACCCAGGTGGCGCCACACAAACCAGGAACCGCCACTTGAGAATTATAGTTTGTAAATAATGTGTTGAGACATAACTGAGTGAAATGTCATCTGGCTTTCTCTCCCCAAGGCCTCTTTTTCCTTCCTGGTGGATGGATAAACCGGAGAACTCTAAACAGCGGAGACGCGTCATCTCATATGGACGTAAGTAATATACCAAAATAATCTTAATTAATTTTTTTTTCTTTTTGTCTCTTTTCTTTCTTTCCATCCATTTTCATTGATTTTTACTTTTTGGGTTATTCCTATAACTTAATATGCACCCCCCCGGTCGCATCACCCAACCCCTTTTAAGGGTTAATGTTAAACATAACATACTATAAGATTAGGTATGAATTTTTTCGCAATAACTACCTATCTTTTTTATTCCCTCCTTCTCTCTTCCTCTCTTCTCCTCTCTCTTCCTTCTCTCTCTCTCTCCTCTCTCTCTCCTCTCTCCTCTCTCTCTCTTCTCTCCTCTCGGGTTGTGGTTTTTTTTCCATGGCCATAATTTTGTTCAAAAAAAAATCAATATATGGAAATTAGGAAAACTAAACCATATCGAATTTTTACTAATATTTCTTATAACATAATTTTCGCAATATTTATATATATTTATTTTAATTTTTTTTTTGGGAAATAAAATATATAATATATATATATTTTTAAATATATTAATATATAT
>JACEEZ010002768.1:69977-74977 GCA_016584305.1 Chionoecetes opilio
CAAGGTGTGTTTGCCTGCAACAAAACTTTGCCAAATATGCTGTATGGTTTCCTTCCTCTTCTGAGAGTTCAGATATTGTGCAACAAATTTATTCAGTCACACTAAATCATTATTTCATTGTAAATTCAGGGGCACTTCTGAAATATTTTTGAACACCCTCTGGTACTAGTCAGGATGTGGAACCTTCTACATTAGCCATTTCTTACAATGGGCCCCAGACATAACTACGTCACGGTTTGTTTACATCGGTGCATTGTGGGGATAAGGGGGTCGCCGCGGGGGACTACGAAGGGAAAAAATACGGCGATGGAAGAATTTAGAGTTATTTTTCGCGAAATTGATATTCCAGTGCTATATTACTGTGCTCTGTTCTCGCTGACAACACTATGAGAAGACCTGAGGTAATGGCTGATGTGCAGAGGTTTCTAACTAAGAAAACAGAGTCATAACAGAGCCTCGTCAAAGGTAAGCAACTGGTAGGTACGTAATGTGTCCCTACCACTTGCTTACTTCTTAATGAGACTCTGCTGTGCTGTTTCGGTTTAGAGCCTTTTACATAAATCACTCAGGTCTTCTCAGTTGTCAGCGAGCACGGAAATATAGCCCCGGGAAATACAATTTCGACCGAACAACTCGAAATTTTTTTCATCGTCGTGGCTTCTTTTTGTAGGTTTAATTTTAGGGTTTATGATTGAATTAAAATCCCTTTTTAAATTTGATTTCCTTTTTGTGTTTTTTCCTAAAATAAGTAGTGGTACATCATGGTTAAGGTTATTTGACGAGCCAATGCATTCTTGAGTCTTACCAGGGTTACCGGTCTTTTCGCCCACAAGACATTTCGCCCTCATGTAAGAGTAAATTTCCCCCACATGAAGGCAATTTCGCCAACCTAAAGTCAATTCCCCCACACGCCATGTCAGGGATCAGGAGTCACATTTTCCTCTAGAGAAATGGAATGAACCCCCCTTTGGGCGAAATGCGGTAAATTTCTAGTGTTTGACCATACCCCCCATTTCCCCCAAAACAATTTTGGGGGACCTGTGGGAATGCGGGGTTTTCGGGGGGGGAAAAAATATGCGTCGGAAACCGAAATTAAAGGTTGTGGGGGGGGGTTTAAAATTCCCAGATCTAGGGTAATTCCTTTATGTCAGAGAAAATTGCAAATCAAAAAAACCAAACCCTAATCAAAATTAAGCTCCCCTGCAGGGGGCTTGACCCCCCGAAACCCTAACCAATTAACCAAATAAAAACCTATCCAAAACCAAAAAAATCTAACCTAACAAACCCAAAAAAAAATTTAAAACCTATCCAAAACCAAACAAAATTAACCTAACCTAACCAACCTAACCAAATCTAACCTAACCTCCTAGGGGGGGGTTTGGGAGGGTTCTCGACAACTAAACAAAATAACCAACCGGGGGGGGTTTGGGGGGGGTTTGGAAAGGATGGGTAATGTAATGGTTTGCAACTTTTTTAGGAGGGAAAATAAGATAAACAAAGCAAAATCAAACCTAACTTTTCCCGTCAGCGAGTTTTCCGTTTTGGTAGGGAAAACATACCCCTTTACAACCCTTTACCTCAGGTCCCATGAGGAAAGGATGGGTAAGTCCCCGGGGGTTATGTATTTGTTTATGGATGGTGTAATAAGATAAATCAAAGAAAAGGTTGGTGATGTTGGTACAGGTACCCGGGTCATTTCCCCCAATGCCTTTCGCCACACCATGGAGTCTTTTCCCCCAAGGTAAATTTCGCCCACACTAGGAGTCATTTCGCCCCCATATGGGTCTAGGAGTAGGGGGTTAGGTTATATTTTTTTAGTGTCGAGAACCCCCCACCCCCTCGCTAGGAGGTTTTGGTTAGATTTGTTTTGGTTAGGTTGGGTAAATTTGATTTGGGTAGGGTTTTTGGTTAGATTTTGTTAGGTTAGATTTTGGGTTTGGTTAGGTTGTTAGGTTTTTGGGTTTTGGGGGGGTCAAGCCCCCTGCTAGGGGGGCTTAATTTTGGTTAGGGTTTGGTTTTTTTTGGTTTGGCAATTTTCTCTAAAATAAGGAAAATTTCCCTAGACTAGGGAATTTACCCCTCTACAAACTCTTTAATTTCTGTTTTCCCAGCATAATTTTTTCCCCACCGGGAAAACCCCCCATTCCCCAAAGGTCCCAAACTTGTTTGGGGGAAGTGGGGGAGTATGGTCAAACATAGAAATTTTCCGTCCCTTTCGCCCAAGGTGGTTCATTCCATTTTTGCTAAGGAAGATATGGGATCCATGCTCGGACAGGATGTGGGCGAATTGACTTTTGAGGGGCGAATTGACTCTTACATGTTGGCGAATGATTTACTGTGGGCGAAAGTCTTGTGGGGGAATTGACGTGGGGGCGAAATGACCCGGGAACCCTGGTATAGACTCAAGAGTATGCATTTTGGTCGTAAGTAAACTTTAAACCCTGAATACCATATATTTTGAGGGGAAAAACAACAAAAGGAAAATCAATTAATAAGGTTTTTTTAAAAATCATAACCCTGAAATGTACAACCTACAAAAAGAAGCCTAGACGATGAAAAAATTTTTGAGTTGTTGCGGTCAAATTTAATTCCAGGGTAATTTCCTGCTCGCGACAACATAGAGAAGACCTGAGGTGATGGGTTTATGGCAAAAAGGGTTCTAAACCAGGGAAAAAAGTCACAGCAGGTTCATTAAAAAGAAGCAAGTGGGGAGGGGCACATTTCGTACCACCAGTTGCTACCCTTTTTACGAGGCTCTGTTATGACCGTTTTCTTGGTTTAGAACCTCTGACACAGCCATTACTCAGGTCTTCTCATGTGTTTTCAGCGAGAACAGAGCACAGTAATATAGCACCTGGAAAAATCAATTCGCGCAAAATAATTAAATTCTTTATCGCCGTAGTTTTTCCCCTTTGTAGGTCCCCCCGCCCGGGGACCCCCCCTTATCCCCAAAAAGCACCCCCCATGTAAACAAACCCTGACGTAGTTTTGGGTAGGGGCCCCTTGTTATAATTTTACATAGTAAAGGATTCTATTTTTTTTTATGTATAAACTACAATTTTCTTAAGTTTTTATTATTATTTTTTATGCTGGTATTTAAACTTAAGTTTAATTTTCATTTTTTTTATTTTTTTAAATTTATAAATAAAATTTCTTATTTAGTGGTATATTTATGGATCTATGTATATATATAATTTTTTTAAATTGTTTATTTTTTGAAATGCTACGGATTCAATTTTTTGGTTTTTTTTTATTTGATAAAAGAAATTTTTTTTGAAATTTTGACTTTTTTTTTGGTGTAAATATTGGGGGGAAGGGGGGGGGGGGTGGCCCAAAGGGTTCGCCAGGGGGCCCCACAAACCGGGCCGCCACTGAGAATTATAGTGTAAATAATGGTTGAGGAAAACGAGTGAAATGTCATTTTGGCTTTCCTCCCAAAGGCCTTTTTCCTTCCTGGTGGATGGGTAAAAGGAGGGAATCTAAAACCGCGGAGGGCGCGTCATTCATATGGACGTAAGTAATAGGACTAAATAATCTTAAATTTAATTTTTTTTTTTTTTTGTTCTTTTCTTTTTTCAATCCTTTCATTGATTTTTTAATGTTTTGGGCTTATTCCTATATACTTAATATGCATCCCACGGTCGCATCATCCAACGCCGTTTAAGGGTAATGTCATCAACATAACACTAATATCAAGATTAGGTATGAATTTTTTCGCAATAACTATCCTTATCTTTATTATTCCCTCTCTCTCTCTCTCTCCCTCTCTCTTCTCCTCCTTCTCTCTCTCTCTCTCCTCTCTTCTCTCTCTCTCTCTCTCTGGTTGCTGGTTTTCTTTCCATGGCCATAATTTTGTTCAAAGAAAATCAACCTATATGGAAATTAATGGTAAACTAAACCATATCGTAATATTTACTAATATTTCTATAACATAATTTTCGCAATATTTATATATTTATTTTAACTTTATTTTTTGGTATAAAAAAAATATAAAATATTATATATATATATATATATATATATATATATATATATATATATATAATATATATATATATTATATATATATACTATATATATGTATATATATATATATCGTCATTCTTCGGGTTGTTTATGCGCAAAGTTTCGCCAAAAGACACTTGGCATCATCAGGCTAAATTTCCAAGAATGACGAGTGTCTGTCACCCTGAAATGTCAAGATGTATCTACCTAAGAATACCAACTATATAGATATAGATATACATGATCCCTTGGATCACATTGATCCTTGTGTTGATTCCATGGACCTTTTTTTTTTTTTTTTTTTTTTTTTTTTTTTTTTTTTTTTTTTTTTTTTTTTTTTTTTTTCCAGTAAACTAAGGACTCTTGTAACATTCTGCTGTGAGACGAATAGCGGCTGTTGGCGTTGGCAGAGATGGAAGATGCCACAGTTTTCACAGACCCGTTCGTTGACCAAAGTGTTTAAAAGTCGAGCAGGTATTGGAGACATATAAACTTAATGTAGGTGTTTTGTATGGGCGAGAGAGAAAAGAAAGGAAAGGAAAGGAAGAGAGAGAGAGAGAGTGAGAGTGAGTGAGGACAGTCCGCAGTGGATCTCTGGAAGTGTTGTGAGGCAGACGTGTGGGCGGGGGTGGTTTACGTGTGTTGTTAATCACAGACCGTGAATAGTGTAGTGAATAAATAAAAGAATGTCATGATGGACCGACCCATAATTAGTACCATGACGGCGCTGCGGATTGCATTATTGGCGCTATCGTGGTTCCATTATGGAATGTGTGAAGGAGCTGAAGTAGATAGTATGGGGACAGAAAGGAAACTGAAAGTATTGTAAACCTCACCAAAGTGTTCCTAACGCAGTGTTGGGAGATCAGAACACGAAATAGACTATGAATTAGGATGATAATCAAAGGATTGAAAACTGATCAAAATGTCTTTCCCAGGTGAAATAGAAATGGGAAGAGTTAACAAGTTTTGTTAACGAAGGAGACAAAGTGGAA
>JACEEZ010002768.1:79977-85793 GCA_016584305.1 Chionoecetes opilio
GCATTCACAATAGGGAAAAAAAATAAAGTTTTGAAAAAAGGGGGAAAGGAATAATCTTGAAAGCTGAGGTCTCTGTTTGGTCGCATATAGTGATGACCAAGGCGCACTCAAGAGGAGGACATCCTCTTCCCCCTTGGGACCACTCCCCTGGGCTCTCTCTCCCCCAGACGGTTTCCAGGAAAAAAAAACAAAGCTTCCTTAGCCACAACTTTGCAAAAGAATGTGACGTAGCAGCCCAACCCCTAAAAATGGGGCTTTGTGATCGATGGAATGAACTTTTTTCAAAGAGTAAGGTTGATCAAGCTACGTTTGGAACATTCCCATAAATACTGTCATGGCTTGCGTAAAGGAAGAAAAAAGTACCCGAAAATTTTTTTTTCGACACTATGAAAAAAATTCTATCAAGAACAGTGAGAGATCGGCCCGGGGGGTAAGAGCCCGGGAAGAATGGGGGGATCACAAGCCCCACAGATCGTAGGCAAGGGAGAAGTTTCTGACAGGAAAACTAAAAAAACCATCTAAAGGTTTCTTTGTCGTGAAGGGGGGAACCCAGTGTACGGGAGAAATACATGAGAAGTTTCGATAACTGTAGATGCAAAGCTACAAAATTACATCACGGGGCAGTGAGAGGTACAGATCCCCCGTCCAGCAGGAAGAAGCGATGGGCGCCTTTTTTTCCATGTTTCCATGCTGCTAGACGGGGCTACCGGCTTTTTGGATAGCGCAGAGGATACAGATGTTTTTATCATGTGTTTGGCATTCCATGACAAGATAGGGCCCCTTATTCCAGAAATGTGG
Organism: Chionoecetes opilio; assembly: GCA_016584305.1. Classification (NCBI taxonomy): domain Eukaryota; kingdom Metazoa; phylum Arthropoda; class Malacostraca; order Decapoda; family Majidae; genus Chionoecetes; species Chionoecetes opilio. The sequence goes on from JACEEZ010002768.1 coordinate 80,776, forward strand.
AATAGAACCAAAAACTAGATTATTTTGACATGGGGGAAAGTCGCGCCACTATCGGCATAGAGTCTCCCAGAGCTCTTTTTGGATACATGCATAACGGATGTGACACTACCAGTGTTTTTCGGGGGTAAAGGGAAGGCAAGTGCTCAAAATTCGTGACCAACAACGGGGGAAAAAATCAAAACACATTTACCAGTTGGGCCGGAATGGGGACCTCTCCTCAGAATGAGGGCAAACAGGGGTTTTTCACATGTCCCCTCTAGCCCCCAAAAGCAGCTTTCACTAGGTCAATACTCGGGTACCACTTTTCTGTGTTGGGGAAAGGTGAGATAGAGAGTCATCAGTTTCCCCCCCGCAGGGATGTTTAGTCAAACATGCACAAAGGGCAAACTCCCAGGGGGAAAATGGAGAAGAGTTTTGGGCAAGCCCCAGGTGTACCAAGTCCTTTGGCAGGGGGTGGAAAATTGACAGGGTGTAGCTGGGAAATTAAGGGTAGTGGTTGGAGGGTGGCGGCCAGCACCTAGGCTATCTTGGCCCTTGGCCCGCAAATGTTCAGGATGTGTCACTGCCAAAATGTGTCGTTTGGGAAATGGAAATTAAGTGCCGATATGTGCAACTGTCAGACGCGAACGTTCATCAGATGATGAGGAGAGCACGGACGAGCGACGATGTTGATGATTAATTTTATAAAAAAGGTGTGTTCAATGTTTTTGGGAAATTTGCGTAGTTAGTACATATATACATTAAAACATTTAATACATATTTATAAAATTTAATCCATTTAATTGGTATATTTATTTAAAAACGGATTTTAAATAATTTTTTAAATTGATCATCTCCCCATTTTTCCCCCGTTTTGAAATTGCCCTAGGCCCGGGGAAAAAGTGGTTCTTCCCCTGAGGAAAACCATTTGGGGGGCAAAAAATCGAAGCTAGGGAAAAAAATAAACATACCGTGAATCACCCGGAAAAGTCTAATGATAGGCCCATAAAACGAAATTTAAAAAATTTCATAATTTTTGGGGGTATTTTGGCGGCCATTTTGGAAAAAAAGGGGATAATCTTAAAGCTGCCACCCCCACAAAGCTATCACATGTTTTCTAACCTAGGGGATTTATACCTTCCCCAAAAAACACCTTAGCATTCTGCCCTAATTTTTTTACCGGTGAGCAAAATTTCGGGGGGGCGACCGATTTAAATTTTAAAATATAATAATATTATATAAAATATTATATATATAATATATATTATATATAATTATATATATATATATATATATCGTCATTCTTGGGGGTTTTTTATGCGCAACGTTTCGCCAAAAAACATTCGCATCATCAGGCAAAAATTTCCAAAAATGACGAGGTCTGTCACCCGAAATGCAAATTATCTCCTAAGAATACCAACTTATAGAATAGAATACAGATCCCTTGGGTCACATTGACCCTTTTGTTTTTCCATGGGCCTTTTTTTTTTTTTTTTTTTTTTTTTTTAGTAAACTAAGGACTCTTTTAACATTCTGCTGTGGACGAATAGCGGGTTGGCGTTGGGGAGATGGAAGATGCCACAGTTTTCACAGACCCGTTCGTTGACCAAAGTTTTAAAAAACAGCAGTATTGAGACATATAAAAAAGCTCAAGCATACGTTTCTTTTTTTAAAAATTAGATTACATTAAAAAAAAAAATGTACACACTTCATGGGCTCGAAAAACGCAGACACGTACACTCAGCTCTGGAGGCCGCCGCAGTGACTAGGGTTGAAACCTCGGAGGCCGGAGAAACTAGGGGGCCCAGTGCTAGGGGCCCGATGACTTGTTTTCCCCCAAAACATACATACATACATACTACATAATACATACATACATACAGACTACAAAATACAGTAGTAAGTAAATGTGATTAATCCCAAACTTTTCCCCCGCGGTTATCTCTGTGAAGGCGGGGTTTTAAAAAGGGTTTACCTGAAAAGTGTTTAAAGCGAGCGGGTATTAGAGACTTTAAAACTTAATGTGGGGTTTTTTTGGGGCCCAAAAAAAAAAAAAACAAAAAAAAAAAAAAATAATAGATAAAAGGGTAATAAAAAAGTTGGAATCCCAAACAACATCTGGGTTCCAGGCGGTCACCCCCACCCAAGTATAACCAACCCAAACGTTCAAACTTCGTGATCGGACGAAAGCGGTTGCATCAAGTGGTATGGTCTTTGGCTCTAGAAAGGGTGAAGTTATGCTTATATCCCAAAAGTGACGCCCCTGAAGATATCTTTTTACATAGTGCAAAAATTAAATCCATTAGCAAGAGCTTGCATAATTAAAAAATTGATGCATGCATCTTGCAATTGCAAGGTGTGTAGCCGAACAAAACTTAGCCAAATATGCTGTATGGTTTCCTTCCTCTTCGAATTTAAAGATATTGTGCAAAAAATTTTTCAGCACATAATTCATTTTTAAATTGTACTTTCAGGGGCACTTCTGAAATTTTTAAAAACCCCCTTTGGGTTAAGTCGGGAAGGGAAACCTTCTACATTAGCCTTCTTAAAATTGTTATAATTTTATCTATAGTAAGGTATTCTCTATTTATTTGTATGTAAAAACTCAATTTTCTCTAATGTTTTTATTATTTAATTTTTATGTTTGGGTACTTTAAAACTTAAGTTTCTTTTTCATTTTTTTTTATTTTTTTAAAATGTTTAAATTCATTTCATTATTTTATGGGGTAGTCCCCCCGGGGAATTTGGCCCGGGTTTTTGAAAAACTTGATCTAGTTTCCATATCTATTGAAATAAACAAACAAAAAGTAAATACTTTATGGGAGGGTCATACCATATGTCTTAAAAGTTTGAAAAAAATTTCCATTATAGCTCTTTTAGCAATACACTGCAAAGTGCGGACGGCTTTGTTACACAAAAATGGGGTAAATCGGACCTAACTGGGGTAAATTGGTCATATATATATATTATATATATAAAAAAAAAAAAAAATTAAAAAATTTACAAACCCCCAAAAACGAAAAAAACATGTCATACCATGCCCATGGACACTATAAAACATTTGTGACGTTCTTCCATGCTTGGTTGGGGGGAAAAAAGTGAAAAACACGCACATTTTGGGTTCCAGTCTTTGATTCTATCTTTTTTCTTTTCTAGGTCTTTTAGTTTTTTTTTTTTATAATTTTAAGCTTTGTTATTTAAATTTAGTAATACTTACACTAGGGCCAGAATTCCCTACACAATTGGGGAGTATGGTTTGTTTCCCTTATTGGATTCTAGGAAACATTCTCTCTATGATTTCCCCGTCACAAAGCACTTCTTTCGGAGATTAAGGGTTTTTAAAAAAAAGGGATCCGAGGTATGGGAGTTTTTAAAAATTAAAAAACTAACCTAACCCCACCTTTTGATCACTAACCAAAAACCTAACACCCTTTAACCCCCAAACTAATGAAAAATCTCCCATTAAAAAGTGTCCGCGGGAAGGGAAAACAGAGGCGATGCAGGGACAAAGGAGAAGAGTGGCGCACGTAAAAAACTTGCCTCGCCTCCCCATGAAAATGTCTTATCTTCGAAATAAAGATTTTCGCGGAAACCATAGAGAAAAGTTTTTCCCAGAATTAAATAAGGGAAACGAAAAACACCCCAATTGTGTAGGGAATTTCGGTCCCCAAGTAAAATAAACCCTTAGGTTACTAATCATGTCCTGTTAGGTTAGTTAACTGCAGGGGGTATGAGTGGGCATAGCCCCCCAGTTATGCAGGGGAGTATTGGGTTTTTAAAGGAAGTATTGGTTGAAATGCACTTTTCCGTGCCATTAAGGAAAAAAGAAATCTTTCCCAATTGGTGAGAATTTGGTCCTTGAGTAAAAATTTTTCCCTTAATTTATTCCAGCCCCTTTAAATTTAAATTTCCCTATTTGTTAAAAATCGAAACAAAAGAAAAAAGTGCAAAAAAGCGTTATTCACCGTGATATGCCTGGGGGGTACATTCACTGGGTCCAATTTTCCCCGCGAGTGTTTTTTTCACCGGGGGGAAAACGGACCCAAACTGAGCTGATCAACGAAAGAGACAAGATAGAGCCTTTTTTTATATTTTTTATGTTAAAATAGAGGGGAAAAAAACCATATTGCTTATTTCAAAAATGTACTCAGTCTCGTATTTTAAACCCTAAAGTTCGCCAAATCACGATTTTTTAAACAAACTTTTTCCGCAACTTTTTTTTGCTGTCTTTTACTCATTTTATTTTGGTTCTGGGTCATTACATATCGTATTTTTATCAATTTAATACAGAAATGTTAAAATGGTTTTTTACACATGGGGGGAAATTTAAAACTGTTACCTCTTATTTTTATTGAAAAAAACACCAAAACAAAAAAGGCGGTCCGAATAGAAAAAGGTCCGTTGGAAGGGCCCAAAATTTCCCGGTCGGCATAATTTATGGATCTATGTTTTATAATTTTTTTTTGTTGCATTATTTTAAATGCACGGATTCAATTTTTTGGTTTTTGGTATCTTGATAAAAGAATATTTATTATTGAAAATTTGACTTTTTTGTGGGTAATAATTGGGGGGGAAGGGGGGGGGGGGGGTGGCATAAGGGTTCGCCCAGGGCGCCACACAAAACCCGGACCGCCACTGAGAAAATAGTTAAATAATGTGTTGAGGAATAAAATGAGTGAAATGTCATTGTCTTTCTTCCCAAGGCCCTTTTTTCCTTCCTGGGGATGGAAAACGGAGAACTCTAAACCAGCGGAGAGCGTCATCTCATATGGCGTAAGTAATAGACAAAAAAATTTAAAGTTTTTTTTTTCTTTTTTTCTTCTTTTCTTTCTTTCAATCCTTTTTATTGATTTTTTTTAAAGTTTTTGGGTTATTCCTATTACTTAATATGCCCCCACGGGCCATCATCCAAAGCCGTTTAAAGGGGTTTAAATTTTAAAATAAATAACACTTATATCAGATTAGGTATGAATTTTTTTCGCCAAAAACTACCCTTTTCTTTATTATTCTCTCTTCTCTTTTTCTTTTTTTCCCCCCCC
>JACEEZ010002770.1:0-44268 GCA_016584305.1 Chionoecetes opilio
CTACCAGTAACCAATATTCTAATTTCCACAAAACAACATGAGCTGGAGGAGGTTAAAATGGTGGAACGTCCAGTGGAAATATAATAAAAAAGGGTAGTAAGAGCATTGAAAAGGGATGAAAGATGAGAGGCACCAGGTCCATCGTGTGTAAGCAATGATATGCTGAAACTACGGAAGGACAGGTATCAGAAAACTCCCGGAGTTTTTAAAAAAAATATGAGGGAGGAAAAAGGTCCAGAAGAATGGAAGGATAGTTTTAACCTTACCACTCTTTAAAGGGAAAAATAAGATGCACTGTCATGTGGTGGGTACAGAGGTTTGAGGATGTTAGAGCATGGGATGAAGATTTGAGAGTGTGTTGTGTGAAAGGCTTAAAAAAATCACAAAATTGATGACTGCCAATTTGATTTTCCTCGCTGGAAAGTCAACTCCCGATGCAATCTTCATCACAAGACATCTCCAAGAGAATATAAGGAAAAGAAGAAAAGGCTTTTATCATGGGTTTGTGGATCTGGAAAATACATTTGACTGATTCCAAGAAGAACAATTAGATGGGCATTGCTAAGCCCAAAAGATACCGAGAGACTTCTAAGGTTGGTAATGGCACTGTATGAAGGTCATATCAAGGTGAGAGTAGCTAGAGGAACATAGATGAATTTCAAATAGATATAATGAGTATCAAGGCTCAGTTCTCAGTCCTCTTTTGTTTGTGGTAGTGATTAAGATGCCACAAGGAATGCAGAAAGGAGGTCCATGGAAGCTGTTATATGCAGGTGATAGTCTTGACAGTTGAAACAAAGGAGGTAGTTTAGAGGAGATTTATAGATTGGGAAGCAAGCAATGGAGAGAAGAGGTCTGAAGCTGAATATGTCCAAGACGAAGATGATGGTAACCGGCAATAAAAAAAGCAAAATATACAAGGGGGAAAGGGTTTCCCGTGGAGTGTGCGGTAGTGGAGTAAGAGTAAACTCTATTCGTTGCTAGGAATGACAAGTGGTGTCATAACAGATGTTTGGGACTAGGAAACCTGAATAGGGTAGTAGATTTCTGCTGTCCAGTGTGTATAAGAAGAATCAACAGAGGGGCCCCCGAAGAGGAAGAGATAGAATCTATAGATGTGATGGTGATGAAATAGAAATGAAACAGTTTTGATATCTTGATGACATGTTAGATAGCGATGGTGGAGTGGAGAGAGCAGTAAGAACACGAGTACCAAAATACATGGATTAAATGGAGAGAGATAGCGTGACTGCTGATAAACAAGAGTATTCCATTGAAAAACTGAGGGAAGGTATTTGAAGCATGCACTGTATCAGATAAGTTTTGCGTATGGGTCTGAGACATGGGCTTTGACGAAGAAGTTGGGGGATGTGTTGGTTGGTTGTGATCAGAGAATGTTTTAGATATATGACTGGGATCACATGGAAATTTTAAGATAAGATATTTGGGATCCTATCTAGACACTTTGCAAGTACCAACTACAAGGTTATTGACTATACAAAGCGCCACCACGCCAGGACGAACCTGGTGGACTCAAACCGCTGACCGAATGCGGGGACTCTGCACGCGAGCTCACGGCTCTACCAACCATGCCACCCTGACGGTGGATCACATTAGTCTAGGGGCCAAGGGCTGAAAAAATAATTGTCGTGGTACCCATGCGGTAACAGCTTCATAATATACCATCTGAAAGGAAATTTGTCTACTTTTCGAATCTGGCAATGAAAATTTCGAAATCGTGTAGCTTCATGGTGATTTTTTGGTTACCATGACAACCACATTACATATTTCAGACCAACATGTTTAGTCTAGTAGTCCAGTGGACCCCACGTGCACCCCAGGGACAATCTAATGAGACCTACTTGTTTTAGATGCCAAAATATGTCTAGAAAAAAAAAATCAATGTTAACACTGTCAACTAATGTCCCATGGGGTTCGTATGGCGGCCATCGTCGATCGCGAAATATTTGACTTTCTCGAAATTCCCAAAAATGCCCAATAAAATCAAAAATAATGTAGTTACAAATTTAATTTTGGTGCCCACGTGACAAGAATAACATGGCCTATTAAATTTAAGAAAAATTTAAATGCAGTAATTGGTACAAGTCATGGAACGGCAAAAACCTAAAAAAAGGCGGAAAAATTACTTCGGTTTCGCCGACAACTTACAACATAATGACAATAACTTCACTTATATACAACATACTGGTCAGTTTAACAAACAAAATCATCGTCTATTATTCCCCCTCAAATGCAGTCAAACAATTGACATACATATATGACTATCATACATTAATTGTTACCAATGTTACTCACCCCTCTTGTAAAACTTTATGTTGAAAATACAAACATTCGAGAAAAGTCAAAAAACAATGTTTCCTTTCTATTAAATTTTTAACAAGTGATGTAGGGCAGCTAGGTACGCTGTCAGTAGAAGTGAGTAATTGACTTTGGTATAATTACAAATAACAGAGAGTCAAATCCTGACCCCAATTTGAAGGCTGCGTTATGGGCAGCAGCCATATGATCAGTGTCTACGTTACGGTTTCCTCCTCGTTCCTGTGCCCGGATGTGATTTCGATATTCCGTGGTAAAGGGAAATTCTGCTTTTCGGAATGGAACTGTGCTTCAACGGCAAATAAGTCCTTTCCTTTCACCTGTCGGTATAAACGAGTCTTTCCCAGTTCAAGGGCCTGGGACTCGATGCTTTTCCAAACAGGCTCTTTGTGTTTCCATGATAGGAATTTGATGGGTCTCTCGGTTTTTCCAGATACCTTTATTTCAAACTTCTCGCAGAACATACATCAGGTGGGAATTAGTTGGGAATTCTCAGCAGATGACAGTTTGCGCGGAGAGTGATGCTTCGTGGACATAGATGCTACGGTCGAATCATTCAAGCGATGTAATTTGCTGTGAAACGCTGGTAAAAATGGTCTGTGGTATCATATCATCTCCAAGTTCAACCCTTCGAGAGTCTCTGTATCTGAGCACACACTGCTTCCATACGGCGAGGTAAATTTGTTACCAATTGTTCAGCCATGGTTTCCTCTCACATTTCTGAAAGTGTCAAGGGACCATAGTCTCGGATGTCTATTGCGTGGGACGATACATGATGGGCATTTAGGGTTTTCAGATTTGGGTGATATTTTGTCGCTTTTTCGTTTCCTCGTGCTAGCCATGATTTAGTTCAGTTATATTCCACAACCAGAAAGAACTACGGATGTACCACACATAATGTTAGGTCACTGACATACCCTCTACACTATCACTATCACCGACGCATCTAAGGCGAAGGAAAGTAGTGTTAATTGACATCGTATACAGGTTAGCAATACACATATGCAATACAGTATTGTAAAGAGAAACAAACATATATTACAATATATATACATATATGACATGACTATGGAGCAAAACAGTGTTTTTCAAATGGCAAACTGAACAATACTAAGTTGTATTATCTTGTTGCCCATGATTAACTGCTAAAATTGAATATATAACTAAGTTTTTTCGAATGTATGTATTTGATGTAAGTAAAGGTTCACTAGTTGGGTGGGTTACATTGGTAACAATTAGTGTATGATAATCATATATGTATGTCAATTGTTTGACTGCATTAGATGGGGAATAATAGACGATGATTTTGATTTGTTAAACTGACCAGATGTTGTATATTAAAGAAGTTATTTTCATTTATGTTGAAAATTGTCGTCGAAACCGAAGTAAATTTTTCCGCCTTTTTTTTAGGTTTTTGCCGTTCCATGACTAAACTTGTACCAATTACTGCATTAATTGTTCTTAGTACAGTAGGCCATGTTATTTGTGTCACGTGGGCACCAAAATTAAATTTGTAACTACATTATTTGTGATTTTATGGACATTTTGGTAATTTCGAGAAAGTCAAATATTTCGCGATCGACGATGGCCGCCATTCGAACCCCATGGGACATTAGTTGACAGTATTAACATTGATTTTTGTTTTCTAGACATATTTTTGCACTAAAAAGTAGGTTTTCATTAGATTGTCCAGGGGGTGCACGTGGGGTCCACTGGACTACTAGACTAAACATGTTGGTCTGAAATATGTAATGTTGTTGTCATGGTAACCAAAATCACCATGAAACTACACGATTTCGAAATTTTCATTGCCAGATTTGAAAAGTAGACAAAATTTCCTTTCAGCTGGTATATTATGAAGGTGTCACCGCATGGGTACCACGAAAGTCGATTTTTAAAGACACTTCTCAGTTTTGGCCCCAAGACTAATGGAGAGATGAAGTGTCCAGTGAAGAGGTGGCAAGATAATGTGGATTGAAGGAGCTAAGTACAGTGCTGAGAGTAAGGCGATTGAGGTGGTTTGGTAAGTGAAGAGGAGAGGGAAAGGGGGTGAGGCATTGGGGAGAGCTGTTAGAGTGGAAGTTCCAGGTCGCCGTCCACCGGGCAGGCCAAGGGAAAACATGGAGGCAGTGTATTGAAGAGGATCTGGCAGCATTGGGCATTGAAGAAGCTGAAGAAGCAGATATATATATATAGTTGGAAGCATACATCGGCAGCCTAACCTCATAAAATATTTTGGGAAAAACTGCCCTTAAACAGAAAGAAGAAGAAGAAGAAGTATGGCCTCTGGTTGCTCCTACCTTGTACATACATGTCCTCTTTGTAATTTCTCTCCATTCCTGACATAGCTTTATACATTCTATCAAGTCCCCTCTTTTTCTCTTCTTCCCAATGATGGCAGCCCCGATTTTTTCAGCCTCTCCTCATAAGTCAGTTCTGACAGGCTAGGAACGACTTTTGTGGCTACCCTGTGTATTCTTTCCACTTCTTTACATCCTTCTTCTTGTGTGGATTTCACCAGGGCGGCAGGTGTCTGACTGCCTACTCCCTACTCTGACTGCCTACTCCCTACTCTGACTGGCCTACTCCCTACTGACCCTCCCCTGTGCCTCCCTACGTGCCAGGAGTCGTCTCTCTACTCCATTGGCCACGCAGATCCCCTTCGGCAGCGACTGACTCCCCGGCAGCCCGCTCGACCTACCGCAACACACCACACGCCCACCTCCCAAGACGTCTCTAACCTCACTGCCCTTGGTGCCACGCGGCACCCCTCTGTCTTCTTCCTTTGTCCCGACGCCACACGCCAGCCAATCACCATTCAGTGGCCACCATGCCGCGATGAATAGGAATCTTTGGCACGAATGACGTCACCCTGATGAAGGCACAGACTGCCTTCGTAACACTGCCCTTTCCCCCACAAAAACTGGCCGACCTGGGCCAGCCAAAACTAAAAAGAAACAGAAAATCATAATATATGGCTACATGCACATGTAACACAAATCCTCAAATGAAGGGCAACTCGCCCCATCATTAAAAAAACCACCTTTTCCCAAAACATTACCGCCCCAAAGCTTCACAACTGCAAGTCCCTCCATCGCCATCTATATCTATCAGCCGCCACTGCAGTGTTGGAAAGGTCACACCAGGCCGCCCTCCTCTTCTACGCGAGACACCCAGCAGAAACACAGCTGCTACCTCAACCAGGCGCCACAAACCACAGGAGACTTTCTCCCCCTTTTTGGGCCCCCGCCCAGAGGTAACCACGGCCCAGGAGTCTTCACACTCCACTGGCCCCGCAGCTCTAACCCGGCTTCCACTGCTCCAGTCTCCGGGGGAAAGGCGCCACGACTTCCCGACCGACCATGCCCTCCACTGAAAGGGCGCCGGTGAGGGTGCGACAGGGCTTAACAGCAGCACGCTGTGGCTGGCTCTGCCTGGTATGGGCACGGTGCATCCCTCCACCGTCTAACAAGCAGTTACTGCCAACTGTACCAGCTTCGGAGGGGGCCAAAACACTGCAGGAGTAGCTCAATGCTCGTCAACCCCCCGAAAGCGCAGCAGAGGCGGGTAGGGGTGCGTCCACTTCGTCATCCTAGCGCTCGGAGGTCTACCTCGCTTGCTTCTGAGGCCTCCCACGCTCACTCCGACGGCGCCTCCTTTTCCGGTGGTTCCATGTCGAGGCAAAGTGAGCGGGTTTTTTGCCTTCCCACAGGGGGCCTTTGACTCGCACCCGTCTGGGCGTCAGGCCACCCACAGGCCTTTCACGCCGCGCAGGCCCCCAAACCAGGCCTTTCTTCACGCGCAGGCCACCAACAAGGCCTTTCACGCCGCGCAGCCACCAAAAACTCCTGCGGGCGTGCCCTAGGACCCGCGCGACCATGTGGAGACTCGCGTGAGCTAGGTTTGGGGGGGGTAGCGGGAGGGGTAGGCCTACGCTCTCCTTTCACTCCCCAACACGCACCCCGGTCACCACCTCACACTCACAAGACGCGGCAGCATTCTCCCCCCAGACTCGTTCTTCACAATCACACCCACGACCAGTCACAACCGCGGCCCCAGCGCTAGCCACACGCTCAGACATATCACCCACAGCCAGGTTTTTTCTGCTCACTCATCACTGGGTCTAACTCTTTCAACTTGTTATTTCCCCCTGCACTTCAATTTTCACTTCAGTGCACATAGCATCCATTTCTTCCTTTTTTTCCTGCCGTGTAACACTTATTTCTTGCCTTATCGCCTTTTGTCCTGCTTTTCAACGTAACATTCATGGCTTGCATCACCGCCATAAGGTCTGCCAAGGACGGATGTTTCCGCTGACTCAGCATTGCCCGCCATCTTGTCTTCCCCCGAAGCCAGACAAAGGGAATTTCACGATACCTGCCTTTTTTTCACCTCAATATGCCAGCAACATCCCACTATTGACACCAGTGCAACGAACGCCCCTTACCTGCGCTGTCCTCAGCTAGGCTCCTTTACAAATGCTCCGGGCTGCTCTCTTGAGATGCAGGGAAGCAGGCAGGTGCTTAAGACAGAGGGGGGACGCGTAGCTCGTAAACAGGGTTCGTGCTAGGAATTGAGGACTTACCAGGCTGGGTTCCCCTTCTCTGGCTGTTCACACACTCAGGGGGGAAGGGTTTAGGCAAACACAAGGGGTCCTTTCACGGTGTTATATTGAAGTAACACCACAGTACAAGCTTCAAGGTCACTCACTACAAATCTACAACTCCTAGACACTACAACACACGCCAACAACCCCCCGACCTCTTCCTCGGCCGTCGTAGGGAACGCTCCAACAGTCACACCCCAGACCTCTCACAGGCACACCACAGGGGCCGCCTCGTCCAGGCGCCACAACCCACAGGGGGCCGCCACAAGCCAGGCGCCGAAATTTACTACCACACAACCTTACCTCCTCGCAGGCACAACCTTGCCACTATCCACTGTGGCCGCCTCCTTCTGCTGCGTCGCCGTCAGTACCGACAGGCGCACGGCAAGCACACCGCACGTCACCTCCTAGGGGCCACCCCAACGCACACAGTGCCACGGGAGACGTCACGTCGCCTTATCTCACACCGGCACACTACAGTGGCCGCCTCGTCAGGGCGCCACAACCCACAGGGGCAATTCCTCTCCCAGGAAGACCCCTGTGCCTCCCTACGTGCCAGGAGTCTTTCTCTCCACTCCACTCGCCACGCAGATCCCCTTCGGCAGCGAGTGCCTCGCCGGCAGCCCGCTCGACCCACCGCAACACACCACGCGTCACCTCTCAGAGACGTCTCTAACCTCACTGCCCTTGGGTGCCACGCGGCACCCTCTGTCTTCTTCCTTTGTCCCGGCGCCACCACGCCAGCCAATCACCATTCAGTGGCCACCATGCCGCGACGAATAGGAATCCTTGGCACGAATGACGTCACCCTGATGAAGGCACAGCCTGCCTTCGTAACAATATCTTATACATTATCATGTACCACCTACCGTAGATAACACTATAGTAGCCAGTCACTTGCCACTGCACTAATGTCGCCAGGCGCCATATATTGTGAAGTTTAGCATCACTACAGACTTTTATGTGCTATTGAAGAGGCATGCACAGTAGTTTTATATTTTGTACATCACACTACATGTTTTCAGTGGCACATACAAATCTCTAGTGATGCTAAAATTCGTAATACAATGTGCCTGGCGACATTAGTGCAGTGGCGAGTGACTGGCGACTATAGTGTTATCTACGGTAAACAATGGTTCAATTCTAGTTCTTAATTAATTACCACTACTGTTTGTACAAAGCCGAATAATAATTTACATTAGGATACGGTATAATTATTCTTCATTTTCGTTCTCTGTCTCTCTTCCCCCTTCCTCTCCCTCTGGATATTCCATGACGTCACGTCCCCCTGGGCGGCGAGGGGGTGGTGAAACTACCTTGCGTTAGCAATATTTACCTTGTGTATTTATAAATACATTGGTTTACACGTATTTAAATACAGTATTTAAATACTTTATGAGTATTTAAATGCATTGTATTTAAATACTTATAATAAAACATATGTAACTATTGTTTAATCAGTTAATTACTTAATAATCTTAATTAATGATCTCAATTACTCAAGTTAATTAATCATTAATGAAATATACAATAGGAAACTATCCTTCATCATTTATCAAGCATTTTATATTGTTAATCATGAATTACTGAATACATGTTGAAATATGTTTGTATTTAAAATGTATTTAAAAATATATTTAAATACAATTGATGTATTTAGTATTTAGTATTTAAATACATTCGTAAAATGTATTTAGTCCTTGGTATTTAAATACATTTCTCCCATGTATTTAGTATTTAGTATTTAAATACATTCAATGTATTTAGTGCCCAGCTCTGAATGTTGAAAACCTGCTACAGAAGCTAAACCGTGTAGTGACACAATCCAATAGAGGCGTGTTGGCTAAGGATAAAAGATAGGCCTACTACATACCGACATAATTTAATTTCCTAATTTCTTTTCTGGACCTCGGAGATTGTTCATATAAGAGTGGTTTTTCATAAAATTCTTATGTACATATTCTTATAATTTATTTAAAGTTGGTTTTCGTGCCTTATAATGAGGTAACAACATATTTTGTGAAGTTTTGTTGATGTGGTCATATACGTCGAAGGATGAATATATATCGGTTTTACACATGTGTATGTATATTTCTTGATCTATACTTTTATATGAATACTCCCATGGTCACCAGCAAAGGTATGAAAACAACAAATCAAGATTTTCGTCAAAGAGATTACGGCTCCCATCGACAGAGACTAGGAAACAAAATTGTTTCGGTGTTCGGTTTCGGTTATGTTTAGAGGCGCAAAGGAACAAATTGGGGCACAGAAGGTTATGTTTCGTCTCTTAACTCATGTATGCAGGAACTATTCACTATCTGAGAAACAAATAAGAGTTAATGTATGTATACTGTATTTTTATTTACAGATTATACGCTTAAAACTGCTTATATTTCACAATTATCAACCATTATAACCATTGCAGAATCGGTTATGTATAGGGTAAATAACGATCAGCACGACTAAGGAACTCTATTAATATTATTCCTTATATTGAACTCACACCATCGTAAAGTCATTGATATAGCTGTAAAGTCAAATTAGCAGATTTATCTGCTGTTAAAAGATATATATACGGTCTGGGGTCTTGGTCTGGGGAGACTCTGGGCTCAGACTCTGGCTTCTTGTTCTGTTAATACCTTTGCTGGTGACCACTGGAGTATTTAAATAAAACTATCGATCAAGAATATTTATACACATGTGTAAAAACCGATAAATATTCATCCCTTGACGCATATGGCCACATCAACAAAACTTCACAAAATATGTTGCTACCTCATTATTAGGCACGAAACCAACTTTTTAATGTATTATAAGAATATGTACATAAGAATTCTATGAACAACCACTCGTATATGAACAATCTCCGAGGTCCACAAAAGAAATCAGGAAATTAAAATTTTGGCGGTATGTAGTATCTATATCCTTAACCAAACAGTCACAGTAGAGACCGAGAGTGATGGCCAACTACCGTTCCTAGACACGTGAACTCTCTTAACAAATATGCATTCTTCACACACGAGCACTTTCAGACCATGGTTGCTTTACATCTCTGAATAATATCAAGAAAGTGCAAGTGAGAAACTACAGAAGTTTATAATGATCTGTGAACGGCGTCTACGCCAATCACATGACTCCCCTCATCGTATGCAGTCTGTGTGTGATCAAATTCCCAACATTCTTCCAACTGACTTGGATAATGTTGGGTATCACCGCCAGTGCTATCAACGCTTCACGGCAAACCTACATCGTTTGGAAGATGAAGCAGAAGAAGCATCAACATCAACACGACATCACTCTCCTCATAAATCGGTTGAGGCGCCTGGATCCCTCTTCCCACCAGAGTGCATTTTCTGCGAAAAGTTGAAATCAAAGTACATTGCAAATGGAGAGACCAGAACATTTTTCCTTTTCAGAAACAAAGCAAATGCCTGGCAACAAATCACACCAAGGCCCGAGAAAATGTTCATGTTGGACTTTATCGACGAGTGAAAGATAAAGATCTCTTTGTTGTTGAGGCAAAGCATCATCCATCATATTTCAAATCTTTTTGCACAGCCTTTGCCAACTACGGTCACGGAGTTCTTAGAACTGAAGGCTCCCCGGATCTGAACACCATCGTTTGTCAGTTGCCCACCAGGAGGCTTGATCTTTGTATTAGATCACATGCAAACACATGTGGTCCTGCATAACGAGGTGCTACAACTTTCTTCCTTGCGCTTGCTCAATGTTGAAGAATTGAGATGGAATGGATATGAAAATTCGAATTATCGATCAGAAAAA
Source organism: Chionoecetes opilio (assembly GCA_016584305.1). Lineage (NCBI taxonomy): Eukaryota > Metazoa > Arthropoda > Malacostraca > Decapoda > Majidae > Chionoecetes > Chionoecetes opilio. Next base: position 10,730 of record JACEEZ010002770.1, read on the forward strand.
CTGTTACAATGTCTATAAAATGACCCAATCAATGTTCATATCTCCTTCACGAAGATCGATAGAGACAATGGTGATGCAATATCATCATGACTTGTGTACAGCTAAAAAATCACCATTTCTGATGCCCTGGCATATATACTATAATCTGGCTATACTCTCGGAAGTGCAGATAAGTACCAAGATGTGCACTCCTTCTTCGAAGACTTATGCTATGGGCTTTCAAAGAGTCCAAAGCTCTGCCCTGGCCGCCTACAGCAAATGATATGGAACTCAATGCAGACAAACTTCTACCTCCATACTTCGTCAGGTTTCTCAGCATTGTCATGACCGGCAAGGAGGACGGTGAGATCAAATGAAAAGACTAAACGTCTCGTATTCTCCACCAGGCAAGACCTGTGCCGAATGGTTTCAGAAGAAGAATGGAAACTGCCTAACACGTGTTTCTCTGTGAGACTGTCAGGCACTTGTTGAGAAGCAAAAAGCTTACTACTATACTGCACATTTTGGTCACTTAGAGAGCTATGATTTTGGATTAGAGATGGAAATTGCCTTAGCAAAGGCTCTGAATGAAGTTTCTATCCATCTCACACCACAAATTGTGACAGGCGAGGCCAATTTAGTATTTCACTGTGAGTTGGACAACTTGAATAAACCACAGCAAGTATTCACGGTAACGTTGTCAACAGTGGGGAGGAATTATGATACAGGAGATCAAGAGCTAGACAACCCAAACACCCGAATGCTGCCTCTCATTGACAAATCAATGAAGCGTACTCTGAAGGTCGGCACACCAGAAAATCTCCCACCTTTGCACTGTGCTCGTCTTGACCCAAAATTTCTACAGGACGCGTCATTTAAACCCCTGCTGACAACGACGCAGTCTTTGCTGTTCAGATGCAAAAGTAAATACGTCTGGCTTTTCATTAGGTATATCGGAAGCGACGGCACACAACCCGTGTCAGGATTGGGGGGCTTCACCTCCACAACCAGAGCTCCCCCTCCCAGAATCTCAATAGTGGATTACTTCATTCCCATCAATCAACCGATTACTCAGTGCAGTGGTGCACGCTCAGAGGCAGAAACAGCAGAATGCTCAGAACAGGTCAGAAGTGGGTCTTAAATACATTTGACTTGGGAGTCTGTTTGAAGGCGCTACTAATCATCTGGCAATGGCCTAAAGAATTTTTTCATTCATGTGGCTACAATTGGACCCTTTGACACATCCATGAACTATATCAGTATGATCACAAACTACATAATGCGTGGTTCTGGATACACATAAATTCTGCTGGAGGCGCAACTGGTAACTAGTGGATTCCTCAAAGGTGTTCTCAGCGGGAAGCATACGTAAATCTCTTTTTTTTTCCTTAAAACTGAAGTCAACATCTTTGAGCTCGCACAGTCTCTGGGTGAAGACTATTGTGCCCTTCTTCTTGGGTTCTATATGTTCACTGAGAGGACTTCACCAGTGCCTTCAAGGGATGGGGAAGGTGGGGTCCCTGAAGAAGCTGGAGAAGAACCCAAGGTTTCACACTGCCTTCAAGCAACTTGGTGACGACTGGAATGTCAAGCCTCAGGTGCTGAAGCAGTTGGAACAATTTACCTGCCTGATGTATAAACAGAGTCATGAGTCTTCCGTTGATGTCGTTCGTGCTTGCTGCGCAAGATGTTGGGAGAGGACAGAAAACTCACTACAAAATCTAAGATCGACCTGGTTTGCCTTCCTCCCTGTTATTCTGCTCTGAAGCCGCATATTCATCGTGTGAACCACCGCGTTGCCGTGGAAAAGAGAGCTACTGAAAGCATTCTTGAAACGCCAAAACTCTATGATGACGGACAGGGATGGATGAGGACTGAGACTGGTGTGTTGGAACTTATGTGGTCTTACAATCCCATCCTACCAGTGTCACTGATTGATCTCCTGGGTTCTAGTGGTAGTGAGGAGGAAGACAAGGAAAAAGAGCAAGAAGTGCATGAGGCTGACTCTGACGCATTTGATGAAAGCAATAATGACTTCTGACTCAAGTTCTGAGTCTGGCCATCCTGGTATCCTCTAAAAAAAAATTTTATGACAATATCTGTTCCTTGGCAGCTAGCATGTAGCTGACCTTTACCTCGTGAGCAAGACATTTAATCGTAAAAATGAAACCATATTCGGACTCAGCGTCCTGAAAAAACCTTTAAAGGGTTAAAATGTCATTTGCCTGTGTCGGGCGTTTGGGGGGGCCATCCTTTTGTTGGAGGCCCCTGAGAGCCCCGCCCGGGGGTAGTTCGAACCCCCAAAAGGGTGCGTGGGACATTTTTTTCGAAGTTTTTAACATACAATCTTTTTTCTAGGGAAAATTTTTCTATCTAAAAATTTGCCAATTAAAAGGGTATTTTTTTCCGTGGGTGCACGTTTAAGCCTTTTTAGCAAACCCAAATAATATCCACAGGGGAGGGATGGGGCACATGGCCAATCCCTGGATTTTTCCCACTTTTCCCTTTTTTGTCAAAGGGTTAAGCCCCAAAAAAATTTTACCCCCCAAAGGGGACTCATTTTTCACATAACCCCGCTTTTTTTAAAACTGGTTAAACCTGTCATTCACTAGTTTCCCCAAATTTAAAACCCCTTTTCACCACAGCTTCCATAGCCCCCTAAACCCAGCACGTTGGTAAAAAAGGGAAAAAATAAAAAGCGGGATATTTAAATTTACCTGTAACAAAAATAGAGGACCAAAATTATGATAAAAAAATTTGCCCTTTTCCCGAGCAAGTTGCGAAATCTTTGTTTTCATCTTTAGACAAAATTTACAATATTTTATTCAAACCCTCATAAAATTGTGATACTTTATCCCAAATAAGCAAATACGGGTTTAAACCAGGTAAAATTTGGGCAATGTACTTTTTGTTTTTAAATTAAAAATAACAAATATTTCATTTTTTTTTTGTCCCAATGAAATTTTTTTAAAATTTAAAAAATAAAGGGTTAATCTTTAAAATCCCTTCTAAGTTTTACTTCAACACAAAGTTTTGAAAAATAAACAGGCAGGTATCGCGATACTAAACTTTGGAAAAATATTGCTCAATAAAGAAAATTTAATGGTGAAAATTTATGAATTTCGTTCATTATTATTAAAATAATTTTTGTAAAAAGGCTAAAATCTGTATTAATTTTTTATGGCTAAGTTGCCGCCAGTGAAAAATGTGGCCTCCTCAGCCCCCTTTAGTATTTTTTGGGGTTTTAAAGTAACAGGGGGAAATGATGGAGGAAACCTTCCATCACTTCCTAAATTTAATTTTAAATTTTGGGAACTCAAAAGGGTGCCCTTTTTAAATTAAATCCTTTCCAAACTTATTTTTTAATACCAGAAATTTTCCAATGGGAACAGTTTCACATTTTCCTCTGACATCGTACCGGTTCTATTCCCCCAGGTTTTTTCCCCAACAATGTAGGGCATATTAGGGAAATTTTGGGGCCCATAAAGCAGGTTTGACATTGTAAGGGGTAGTTAAATTTTTCTACCCAATAAAATAATATAAGTATGTAAGGGGTGTTTTTCCGGGAAAGGGGGCCCATTTTGGGAAATTTCAAGTTGTGATGAAAAAAACAATGAAAAAAATCTGACTAAGGGTCTTGTTTGGACTAGAAGTATCCCCATTACTTCAGTTTCCTTTTTGTGAAAAAAATTTTTACTGTAAATAAAAACAAACTAGCAAGAGGGAATGTAAGCAGGATTTTTTTTTAATTGCGGGACACCATTTTGAGCATAATGGTTCCATCGGGTCGCATTGTGCCAAGCCAGGGCCTTAAGGGAGGCGTTTTTCCCACACCCCACTGAAATGAGACTTCTCAAAGAAACTAAAAAATTTCCCAACTTTGGGCTTTAAATTTTTTCACCCAAACCATTTCAAGGGGAAAATATTTTTTGTAAATTTTGAAAAACATTCTACCTTTACACCCCTCCAATGCTTTTTTTTTTTTTTTTGGCCAGCCTGTAGAAAACAAAACAATGAGAGATGGGGGGGTCAAAAAATAAATATTTAATTTTCTCTAATGAAAAAATTCTAAAGACTATAGGGAGGGAAAAACAGATGAAAATCCAATTTTCCCGGGGAAGCCCCACAAGGGGAAAGGCAAAGCCATAGAACCTGTTTTGGCCATGAAATACTCCCATAATTTATGTAAGGCAAAGCCCTCTAAAAACCATTCGGGCTACAAAAAATGGCAGTAGACCACGATGATAGCATTGGGGGGAAAGCAAAACCAATGGCCATTTGCACTAAGATAAATATTTTTAATACAAGCCCTTTAAACCGGGAAAATTTTTTGTACTAAGGTAAAAAATCCCCCAAGGAAAACAAAAACATCACTTTAAATGATGGGGTGTCAAAAAATCATTTTGGGCCTTTTGTGGCTGAAAGAGGTCAAAGAGAAGATTCCCAATTTTCCAGGGGATGAAGAGGAAAAAATGAGGGTAAGAATTTATATATTTTTTTTTTCAAGCATCTCAAAATTATCCCTATACATGTGTAAATATATTTTTTTTTCTTTAAGCTTTGGAAAGGGAAAGGTAATATTTAACTTTAATTTTTTAACCCCAATGGTTACTTAAACTTATCATTTTTTCTTAAATTAACTCTGGATTCTTATATAAATTTAAAAAATAATGGTTTAAAAATTGTCTTTCATTTTTTATTTAGGGGTTATTGTTACAAACATCTTTTTTTATAATCTTGGGGTTGTGTCCAAAAATAAATTTTGGTCATGATATGAAAAATGTAAAAATACGAATTTTACTCCCCCGGCTATTATCATGAAAACCCCCTTTCCCCCACTTGGTAAAGGTAATGATGAAAAAGCTTAATGTTTAAATATTGAGTCCCAGACCCATTGGAAAGTTTAAAAATAAACGCCCCCGACCCTTTTTTCTTTGCATAAATTTTTTGAAAGTTCATTCAAAACCCCCTAATCCCAAAAAAAATCATTTCCACGCCTTATTTCCCCCAAAAAAACGACCTTTGTAAAAAGGGCTGGAAAAAAATTTTGCACCGTTTTTTAGAAAAAAGCGGGAAAATTAAATGATACCCTCATATGAGGTTTTTCACCGGAGGGGAGAGAGAGAGAAGAGAGAGAGGAGAGAGAGAGAGAGAGAGAAAGAGAGAAAAGGGGAGAGAGAGAGAGAGAGAGAGGAGAGAGAGGAAGGGGAGAGAGAGAGAGAGAGAGAAAAAGAACCGGGGGGGAACCCCCAAAACCCTCTCCCCTCGGCTTTTCCCCGCTTTTTAGGGAAAACCGCCAGGGGAAAAATGGGGCATCACCTGGGGATCAACCCGCCAGGTCACCTCCCCCTTTTTCACCCCAACCCTTAAACCCCCTGAAGTGCGAGGCAAACCCCTCCCCCTCAGGGGGAAAAACCTTCCCCCCTCATCCCCCCAGCCCGGGCATCCCGGTGCCCCCCGCCGCTGCTGCTGGGGGTAATCAGATCTGCCCCCGGGGCCCCTCAAACCCCCACCGTTCGGGAGTAACCCCCCCCCCCCAAGGGAATTTCCAAACCCCACTGCCTTTTTTTTTTTTTTTTGTAATGCCATAATTCCACAGGCGGGTTTCTATAGGGAAAAACCGCGTCAACCACAGTGGTTTTACAAAATTTTTTTAACAACAAAAGGGGGGGGTGCTGGAGTCCTTCAAGAATCTCCATATTCAAACCCACTTTTGTCCCCAACACCCACCCCCATCCCACAACAACCACCCCCCTTCCCACCCACATCCCCCCTTCCCAAAACCCCCTCCCCTTTCCCCCACCCTCATCCCCCCAAAAACCCCCCCCCGTTCCCCCCCCAATCCCCCCCTTCTAACACTCTTCCCCTTCCCCCCCCCACCAACAAACCATCCCTTTCCCCCTACCCCAAAATCCCCCCCCTTTCCCCCCCCACCAACACTTTTGCATCCCCTTCCCCCACCACCAACACTCGATATCCCCTTCCCCCCCCACCCAAAAACCAAACCCCCTCCTCCACCAAAAATCCACCCCCTTCCCCCCCCCCCAACACTTATCCCCTTCCCCCCCCCCAACATTCCCCCCTTTCCCCCCCTACCCAAAACCCATCCCCTTTCCCCCAACCCCCCAACACCCATTTCCCCCCCCCCCCAAAACCAACATCCACCCCCGTTTAACCCCCACCCAACACCCATTTCCCCCTTTAAACCCCCACCAACACCTTTTCCCCTTTCCCCCACCACCAACACCCCGTTCCCCTTTGCCCACCACCCAAAACCAAACCCCTTCCTCCACCACCAACACCCAATCCCTTCCCCCACCCCCAACACTTTTCTCCTTCCCCCACCACCAACAAACCATCCCCTTCCCCACCACAAACACCCCCCCCTTTCCCCCCCTTTCCAACACCCCTCCTCTTCCCCCACCACAAAACCCATCCCCCCTTTCCCCCACCACCAAAAAGCTGGGCAGTATTAAATAATTTTATTTAAATACTTATTTAAATATATTTTTGGGGTATTTAGAAATTTTTTTTTTAAATTTTCCGTTGGGCATGTTTTTTTAAAAAAACAGTTTTTAAAAACTTTTATGAGTATTTAAAATACAAAGATTTAAATACTCATAATATGAAAAGGTAAATATTTTTTTTATCAGTTTAATTTTGGGCCCAAAAACCCCCCCCACTATTGGCAATCCTGAGTTTCAGGAACCATGTTTCACAAAATTTTAAATTTTTTTAAGGAAATTTAGGCCTGAGAAGGAAATTTTAAGGAAACGCAAAAACTAAGGAAATCCTAAGGAAATCCTTTTTTTCGGACATGTTAAAAAATTTTTGTGTTTTTGAAATTATTTACAAATGTATTTAAATACCCAATTTATTATTTAATTTAGTATTTTAAATAAATTCGTAAAATGTATTTAGTATTTAGTATTTAAATACATTTCTCCCATGTATTTTGTATTTTGTATTTAAATACTTTAATGTATTTAGCGCCCACTCTGCCACCACCAAGATCCACCCCTTTTTCCCCACCACCAAGATCCACCCCGTTCCCCACACCACACCATCCCTTCACACCCCCAACACCATCCCTTCCCCCACACCAACATCCACCCCTTTTAACCACACCAAACCCTCCCCTTCCACTACCACCAAACCCATCCCTTCCCCAACCCAACACCCTTCCCTTCGCCCCCCACAACACCATCCCTTCCCCCACCACCACACCCATATCCTACCCCACCCCAACATTTATCCCTTCTCCACCCCCAACATCCATCCCTTTCCCCCCCCACAAACACCCCACCCCTTTCCCCCACTACCAACACCCATCCCTTCCCCACCATCAACACCCACCCCCTTTCCTCACCACCAACACCACCCCCGTTTCCCCACCACCAACACCCATCCCCTTCCACCCACCAACAACACCCACCCCTTTCCACACCACCAACACCCTTTCCCCCTTCCCCCACCACCAACCCCATCCCCTTCCCCTCCACCAACCCCACCCCTTTCCCTCACCACTAACACCAATCCCCTTCCCCCACCACCAACACCCATCCCCTTCCCCCACACCAAACCACCCATCCCCTTCCCCTCCACCAACAACACCCACCCCCTTCCCCCACCCACTAACCCATCCCCTTTCCCCCACCACCAACGCCCATCCCCTTCCCCCCCCAAATCAACACCATCCCCTTCCCCCACCACCAACATCCGTCCTCTTCCCCCACCACCAACATCCATCCCCTTCCCCCACCACCAACATCCACCCCCGTTCCCCCCACCACAACACCATCCCCTTCCCCACCACCAAAACCCATCCCCTTCCCCCATAACCCCCCCACCCATCCCCTCCCCTACCATAACACCCATCCCCTTCCCCCCCCAATAAGACGTCATCCAGGCATTTCTCCCCTCCCACGCCATCCAAAAGCACGTAAACCTAGGCAATAAACATAGTACTTGAATAATTGTGGTGTTTCTGATTGATTTTTTTTGCGATATGGTATACACATGCATCTTTTATGGGTGCAGCAAGAAAGCTTGTGCCTTTCCAGAGAAGTTTGCACACGTATCCGACCAATAGGAACACGAGAAATGTGTAAAAATTGTTGGTGCGTCGGACGAGGGCACATTGGAGAGCCATCGCAATGGGATGAAGGTAGGGAAACGGGGTGTTGGGTGGGTGACAACAATATGTTGTCCCTTTTTGCATCCAGTCAACCGTTTTTGAATAATCTGCATTCAAAATCTGTAAATTCCCCGAGCTTCCAAAACGCTGCTGGCAACTGGCAGACGACGCCACTTGTGAAAACAATGAGCTCTCTCTCTCTCTCTCTCTCTCTCTCTCTCTCTCTCTCCTCTCTCTCTCTCTCTCTTCTCTCTCTCTCTCTCTCTCTCTCTCTCTCTCTCCTCTCTCTCTCTCTCTCTCTCTCTCTCTCTCTCTCTCTCTCTCTCTCTCTCTCTCATTGTGTATGTGTGTTTTGTGTTCATTCATTCACCCACGGCCTGATCACGCGGTGGATATTGAGTGTTAGTCTAGTCAAAGTAGCCAACAACCCTAAAGTAATTGCAAGAAATTGTTTTATGGTGTTTATTTGTTCTTTAATGTGTGAGTAACAATACAGCAAAAGCTTACCAAAATTGGGTTACCGGAAATGGGTCAAAATGGCGTCATACAAAGATGGCGACCAATGCTTCATATTTCCATATTTCACATTTCCCCTTCATCATCTGATACTGGATCTTGACGCGTGCTGTAACAATGGCCATTTTGGCATTGTCCACATGCTTGAGAACAGTCTAGTCCATGCTTTCGGCAAGTACAACGGTGTGTATTGCAAACACCGGAACAGCTGCAGCGAATAATTTTCAGGAGTGTTTCTGGTGCGGGTGCAGTGTCCGTCATCACTGGAACTAGTCTGTTGTTTTGTAGGCTCCACCCCCATTTAGTGACGTCAATATCCTCACCCTTGCCCATCCATTGCATTACCTGGAGATAGCTTCTCAGAGAATGATACTTTAGTAGCCGGAGATGTTGGAGGCAGTCGTTCGGGTGTCATGAAGCTTTTGGCCGCACTCACTTTTTTGCAAAGACGGGTGTATCTGACAGCAGATAGGTTGTCCCCAGGTTTGCCATTGAACAGAGACACCATGAGTGCACACCCAGACCCAGAGTCTACAATAACATCCATGTCTTGTCCAGGTGTACTAAAGATCTTTGTACAACTTTGCAGGATTGGATCACCTTTTATCAGCTTTTGCAGAGCAGACTGCTTTCCAATTCCAAATATCCTGGAAGTGGTGTCGCATCCTGTGAACGCATGCAGAAACAGCAAACTTTGACAGATCTCGCTACCTAGAACCTGCTTTATGACCTTTATGTCATACACTACAGTAGGACTCCCTTTATCTGAGCGGAAGTAGAGCTTTGTACCATCGCTCGGAGATGCGTAATGAAGCAGTAGCACTAACAAATCTGTGTCCTCGCCTATGAGCATGGTAGTTTTTTCAGATGACATTGATACTGCTGTCCTCACAATGTCCAAGTCAGCATCTCCCATAGCATGTATCACATGACATCCTCTGATTTTTATGCGATCGGCAATCATATGGATCAGTGTCTGTTTGTTCTCGTTATTGGAAAGGAAATCCTCCATCTTTCCAGTGAATTTGGTTGTTTCAGTGATATTCACCTTATGACCGTCACGATTTTGTCCCCGTTGCTGATGTGTATTGTCCTTCGTACTTGGACCACCATTGTAACCATCGAAGACTACCGTAGCCTTGCCATAGAGTTTCACAGTGAATGCTGCATAGTCGTTGGCAATGGAGGTGTAGGTCCTTCCATCAGACCACTTCAGCCGACGAAGAAGGGAACCTCCATCTAAGACATTGTGTTTTGCTTCAGGAGCAGTCTCCAGGACCGCTTCATCCAAAATGGCTGTGACATGGGCTTTAAGAGCGTGCATCAGTTGTGCTTTGTCTGCCTTTCGTAAGACCTGTTTTGCTTCAAAGAGTGCTTGAGGATAAGGCGAGAGCTCGTAGTTCATGATCTCATCGAGTGAAAGCTCTGCAGTTTGAGACACTACGAGAAACCTTTGGAACAACAAAGCTGAGTCTATTGCTCTGTCTTCGGCAATTCTGATTGTCGACGCTGATGCCAAGGTCTTTGCCTTCATATTCCTTCTGTATGAAAAGGAAAACACCGACTGTCCTTCCATCTTTGTTAGTGTTTCCTTGCCGATAGTAAACAGGTCATGGACGTTCACATCCTCATTTGCGTTTACACCTGTTATAATATTGTGCAAAGATGCTTCATCAGCAAAAGGAGAAAAGGCTTGTAGTTTGTCTGCAATTTTCTCCAGGTCTTCATGATCTCTTCTCACCCTTGACCCTGTTGCCTCCTTATGTTGCTCACTGGTGACGAAGCTCTGGCCTGTGAAAATCTGCATTGCCTCACTGTACGTTGAAGACACTGGCACAGACATGGTCCACAGGACCCTTTGATGGTACTTAAAATCGTATGGTACTAAAAATGGTACAAAATCGGCACTACCGGGTGATTTTACTATCTCATTGCCACAGAACAAACAGTGCGATTTACTGTTGAAAGGTCCGACAGAAACACGCGCACTCCTTTTGACAGGTTGAGGTGGTTGTAGCTTGGCTTTCTTGAACAAGTATATTTGCTTTTGTTAATATAGCTCACTCTGCATCTTTTATGCACCTCGGTACCAGCAACTACCACGATACTGTCGCCTCTGTCGATGTTGATTCCTTCAGCCCCCTTTTCACCAATCACCACCGTTTCACCATCTAGCCATAATCTTTATAATAATATAAGCGAAAGTGTGTCTGTCTGTCTGTGTGTGTGTGTGTGTGTGTGTGTGTGTGTGTGTGGTATACGTTCCGCCCCCCGTGGCACAATCCCCTCATATGGCACAGTTTTGGAACCGGGTCGAGCAGGGAAAGTTTTAAGCCCACTTATAGGATGATCCGATCACGTTTTTTTTTTTTTTTAGCAGCCTATTAGCGAGAATTGTGAAAAAAAAGTGGGTTGCGAGAATTGAGGAAACCTTGATGTAGGGTGATGGGTAATGGGTGAGTGAATGGGTGGGGTGATGGGTAAGGGTGTGGGGGATGGGTGAGTGAATGGGTGGGGGGTGATGGGTTGGAGGTGATGGGTGATGGGTGAGGGAAAAGGTGGGGGGTGATGGGTAATGGGTGAGTGAATGGTGTGTGGTGATGGGTAATGGGTGAGTGAATGGGTGGGGGGTGATGGGTAATGGGTGAGTGAATGGGTTGGGGGTGATGTGAATGGGTTGGCGTTAATACATACATTTCTACATCCATGAAGTTAGAAGGGGCTATCTGGAGAGTCTGTGTTTGGTGGGCCGAAGGCCCACCAATAGCCCTCCGCAGGTGATAGCCAAAATGTCCGCCCGGAGGGCGGCTTTGCGGCTAGTACACCATAATAGCGACCATTATGAGATCAGATTTAGCTTAAAATGGGAAGTTGGAAAATTAAGTGGCAATAGGCATCGAATACCTAATTTCAAAAAGGCCAATTGTGCGGGATTAAGAAGACACCTGAAGGTTATTAATAAGAGGTGTGGGATGGAGGATAAGAAATTTTCCCAGGACAGGGCGCTGACAGCTGGAAAGGCCAATTATGAAGGATTAGGAAGGCACCTGGAGGTAATTGGCGCGGTCAGATATGGTAGTGAGGTCGAGGCTGAGGAGATAATTAGAGCGGTTAGACAGGGAAGTGAGGTCAGGGCTGAGGAGGTAATTAGGAGGTTAGAAGGGGAAGTGAGGTCGGAGCCGAGGAGGATTATACCTCATTTGTAAGGAATATAATTGACGGACAGAAAAGAAATATTTCTTATAGGGAAATAAGGTCCAGAAAGAGTGATCCAAAATGGATGACCACCAAGTTAAAACACAGCATTGGAGTAAAAAGAAACATTTATTTAAGGTTCAAGGCAGGATTGGTAAACAAAGAACAGTATAACGTGATGGCGAGGACAGTGAAGAAATTAACTCGAGTTGCTAAGAACAATTATGAGATTAAAGTAGCAGAACAGGCGAAAAGGGACCCAAAGGGGTTCTATCAGGTTTATAAAACAAAGACAAGGGAATTAGTTGGGCCGTTAAGGTCAGGACAGGGTGAGGTCTTAAATACGGATGAGGATATGTGTAGGAGTCTAAATGATTATTTCTTAAGTGTTTTTACGGAGGAGGATACACAGACGATACCTGATAGTGAACAGATGTTCAAAGGAAGCGATGAGGAGAAATTCAAAGATATTGTGGTAACTAGGGAAATGGTGGAGGAGGGTATAGAAAAAATGAAAAAAATTAAATCGCCAGGACCAGATGAAGTGTATCCCAGCGTATTAAAGGAATGCAAGGAGGTTGTTAATGAGTCTTTTAGTGCACATTTTTAGGAAATCGGTTGAGATAGGCGATGTGCCATTATTGTGGAGGAAAGGAAATGTTGTTCCCATATTTAAGAAGGGAGACAGAGGACTAAAGTCAAATTATCGACCCGTAAGTCTAACGTCAGTGGTGGGTAAATTATTGGAATCTATTATTGCAAAAACATTAGAGAGCACTTACATAACATAGTTTGATCAATGATTCACAACATGGATTCACCAAGGGTAGGTCATGTCTCACCAATTTATTGAGTTTTTATAGGAAAGTTTATGAGACGGCAGATAATGATAAAGATTATGATATAATATATCTGGACTTTAGTAAGGCATTTGACAAAGTACCTCACGAGCGACTCTTAAATAAGGTTGGGGCTCATGGTATAGATGGGGAGGTTCTTCATTGGATCAGAGCTTGGCTAAGTAATAGGCAACAAAGGGTTACAATTAATGGTTCCAAATCTGAATGGGGACTGGTGACAAGTGGAGTTCCACAAAGGGTCTGTTTGGGCCCATTACTATTTTGATTACATCAACGACTTGGATAGTGAGATTAGCAGTGATATCAGCAAGTTTGCTGATGATACTAAGTTAGGTAGGATTATTTGATCACAGTCTGACGTAAACATATTGCAGGGAGACTTAGATAAACTTAACGAGTTTATGAGTCAGATGGCAGATGGAATTTAATATTGATAAATGTAGCGTTATGAATGTTGGTAGAAAAAACCCTGGTAATAGATACACCATAAGCAATGTATCGCTGAAAAGATCAGGTGAAAAAGATCTTGGAGTGAGGGTGAGCCCAGACCTCCGACCTAGGAAACAATGTATTGAGGCCAGAAATAGAGCTAATAGAGTATGTATTAGGATTCATTACCAGAAGTGTTAAAAGTAGAAGTGCGGAAGTTATTCTAAAGCCTTATCTGGCTCTAGTCAGGCCTCGCCTAGACTATGCAGTTCAGTTTTGGTCTCCATATTACAGGATGGATATAGTGTTATTAGAAAAAGTGCAGAGAAGGATGACCAAAAGGATACAAGGGATGCGTAACTTTAGTTATGAGAAGAGATTGAAGTTATTAAAATTACACTCACTCGAGAGACGCAGAGTAAGGGGCGATCTGATAGAAGTTTTTAAGTGGATAAAGGGATTTAATAAAGGAGAGATAGGAAAGGTTCTTTCGGCTTTTAACCAGGGTAGAACAAGAAGTAACGGATTCAAGCTGGAAAAGCGTAGATTTAGAAAGGAAATAGGGGAAAACTGGTTCACAAATAGGGTGGTGAATGAATGGAATGGTCTCAGTAGACAGGTAGTTAGTGCTGAGTCATTAGGGAGCTTTAAAGGGGAGCTGGATAGGTTCATGGATGGGGATGAAAGGTGGATGTAGGTAGTGTTAGGTGACAGGAACTACCACGTGTAGGCCTCGCGGCCTCTTGTAGCTTCCTTATTTTCTTATGTTCTTATGTTCTTATCTATCTCACTGCCACATAAATGACAATTTCCTCGACCTGCCATCTTCTCATGCTCTGAAATGCAAAATAAATTAATGTTAGTAAAACCTAAAATATGGAATGGCTGAATGAAAACAATAACTTAACTCAGTGCATGTACCAACCAAATTGACGTCATTGCAGGATGACGTCACGACATTATGACTGCGCCTATAATCTTTTTGAGAGCCCATAATAATGGTGTTATTGTTTTTTAGACTTTTCCAAAGTCACTTGTTCACTGAAATGAACACTTATCAAAGTACGGAAGAGCTAACCGCCTTCCTAACTGGAATATTAGGTGTTTCTAGTGGCAGAGGCGGCCATCAAGCATGACGCCATTTTGACCCATTTTTGGTAACCCAATTTTGGTAAACTTTTGTTGTATCGTTATTTACACTTGAAACAACAAAATAATGCAATAAAACAATTTCTTGCAATTTGTTTGGGGTGAAAGGGGTTCAGGTCATATTTTGACTGGACTATGTCTAGAGTTCTAGACTCTAGTGTATGTTTAGGCTCTGGGTGAATGAAGGACACACACACACACACGCTCAAGATCATGACACACGCCGGACGCGGGAGAGTGGCTCAGTTCTGAATGGTCCATATCAGCTGATGAAAGGAGAATTTACCTGTTGAGTTACTGGGAAATGGTCTATGAATACACAAGGGGTCCCTCGAAGTCACGAAGGTCTCGTGAGTAGAGGTTGTATTGGTCAGAGTTACAAAGACAGGCGATTGTTTACATGTTTTGCTATGGCGGAGGGATATACTCTGGCATCATGGAGGTATGGATTTGAAGGCTTCACCTCGGGAGAAAAAAGTTATGGCATCAACATGAGGCGTATTGCCCATGTGGAAAACCTGGCTGAAGGTAACGCATTTGATCTCATATGTGTTTGGGAAAAGATCAAAGTGTTAGAGAAGGAAGTAGTCAACAATAAGAATAGAATGAGTTAAGCATTGTTCTGACACTGAAGCACAAGGAGGCTAAGACCATTCATTAATGAAGTGACAATGAATAATGACCAGGCTACAAAGGAAATAGGACAACTTAAATAGGACAACAGGAAACTACTGGAGAAGAGAGACAAAATTAAAGAAGAGCTGAGGCTGAATGAGGACAAGGCATTGGTTCATGAGTAACAGCTGGATGAAATTAAAGAGTAAAAAGGATGGAAAAGATTGCACGAGGAGGAAAAGATGGCCTTTAAAGAAATGTTCAATCAGCAATTAAAGGAGAACCAAGACAATGTAAAAAACAAGTTCTTAGGGTTCTAAAGACCAAGGAAAATTTAGTACAAGATGCAGCTGACAAAAAGAGATGTTTAATAATAACAGGATTTAAAGAGACATCCATGCCAGTAAGAATAGAGAGAGATAAGTTTGAACTTGCGTCTTGCGGTGGCTAAGGAAATTGTGTCAACCGTATTGGAGGAAAATGTGAAAGCCCAAGATGAAATAGAAAAAAAAATATCGACTGGGTAAGCTTGAAGAAGATGAAGCAAGGCCGATGAAGGTGAAATTTCGATCCCATGTTACACTAAATGAGTTAATGAACAAGACTTGGAAACTTGCTGGAAAAAAAAGTTCAAAGCAGTATGGTTGAGAAGGGATTCCAACGAGGAGGACAGGGCAAACAAAGATCAGGGAACTAGTATAAGAGGCCAAGGAAAAACAACAACTAGCAGAGAACGGAGAAGGAGAAGGCAAAGTTCTACAGACGAGTGATGGACATGAGTATCAAAAAATGGTATCAGCAGAGGGAAAGAGCGAGAGTATCAAGAAATGGTATCAGCAGAGGGAAAGGGCGAGATGAATGGGTCGGCAAACTGCGGAAAGAGTCTAACAATAGTATATGCCAACGTTGACGGGTTGAGATCAGCAAGATTAGAGATAAATTACTTTATGAGGAACGAGGAACCAGATATGTTGTGCTTGGTGGAGACGATATTGAGTAAGGAGGTGGAAGCACAATTGGGAGATGGAAAATATAACCTGTGGAGAAGAGACATGTAATGTGGAGGTGAGAGAAGGAAAAGCAGAATTTATTCAAATAAGCTTAGAAACTATTAAAGGAGGAAACAGATATATTGCCGTGGCGTACGTTCCACCAAAAACTAGATCATGAAGAGGTGATGAATATCAAGAAATGTTGAACATCACAACCGGACAACTGGGGAAACTAATGGAGAAAAATTCTGACTTGATTTTAATGGTTGACTTTAACTGTAAGGAGGTAAACTGGGAGGAGTGCTTTGCAGAAGAGAGGAAACTCTCCTCTCTTTTCTCTTTTTTCAAAGCATCTCTCTGACGGGGCTCAAGCTAGCCCGTGGTCCTCCCCTGCTGGAGGCCCGAAAAAAAAGAGAAAAAAAAAGTGATGACTCGTTGGGTAACAAGTTACTTAACTTAGTAATGAATAATGTGATGGCCCAATGGGTTGACCAAGAGACAAGATTCCGAGGAAAGGACACACCCGCAAGACTGGATATGTTGTTTACAAAGGAGACTGGCATTATTGATAACTTAGAATACTTGTGTCCATTTGGAAAGAGTGACCCTGTTGTAATACAGTTTGAAATTACAGAGGGCATTGTGAAACCAAAGGATGAGAGATATAGAAAGGGAAGATACAATTATAGAAAAGCCAACTTTGGGGGATAACAGAAGTTCTTTACTGAATGCAATTGGAAGCCCTTCCACGAGGCCAAAAATGTGGAAGAGCAGTGGGACTATTTCTTGGAAATGTATAATATTGCTGTTGATAAAAATGTACCAAAGATAACAGGGAAGGAAAACTAGAAGAACGACTGGTTTAATAGAAGATGTGAAGTAGCAAAAAGAGATAGAAATGTTGCATGGAACAGATGGAAAAGGAAGATGAATAATAGGACAAAGGAAGAATACGAGGGAGCTATAAATTAATAAGTAAGAATGCGCAGAGAATGAAAGAGAGGAATTATAGAAAAATGCAGGAATGAACCAGAATTGTTTAAAGGAATGAACCAAAATTGTGTAATAGGTTTATCAACGATAAATCAAAGCAAAAAGAACGGATTAACAAGCTGGAAGTGAAAGGGACAGCTTACGAAGAACCAGTAGCACAAGTCAAAGTCATAAACGAATGTTTTCAAAAAGTTTTCAATGAGGAAAAGGAATTCCTGGAAGGATAGGGTAGAAAAAAGCACAGTACTAAGTGATATAGAAGTGGAAAAGCAGGAAATTATGAAATTATTGGAGCCCAAGAAGTAAATATAGCACCAGTTCCGGATTGAGTTTCAAACTGGATTTTGAAGGAAATTAGGGAGAAACTGGTGGATAAAGTACACAATCTAGGACTCTAGGTAAGCTACATGTTCCCTAAATGAGGGTAAAGTACCTCAAGCATGGAAAAGAGCATCAATTGTCCCCACATGTAAAGGGGGAAGCAAGAAGGAACCGCGGAATTACAGACTGGTCTCCTTGACTAGTGAAATAGGAAAGCTATGTGAGAAGAATGTAAGAGACAGATGGGTTAAGAATCTTGAAAAAAATAGTATCATATCAGACAGACAATTTGATTAAGAGCTGGGAGTTCCTGTACATCAAACCTGCAATGATTCTACTCAAGGGTGATCGATATAGTACTAAGAAAGAGATGGATGGGTGGATTGTGCTTACTTGGATCTGAAGAAAGCATTTGATAAGGTATCCCATAAAATATTGTTGTGGAAACACAAATACGAAGGAGGACTAGATAGGAATGTCCTGAAATTGATGAAGGACTAACTAAAAGGGAGACAGATGAGAACCATAATAAATGATTGTGCGTCAGCCTGGAGAAGTGTATTAAGCGGAGTATCTCAAGGCTCGGTATTAGCACCTGTTATGTTCCTGATTTTTGTTTATGACATGGTGTCTGATTTGAAAAGATTCGTGAGCTGTTTGCAGATGATGTGAAAATTATGAAGGTTAAAAAGTAGGAGGGTTGCAGACTTCTACAGGAAGACTTGAATAGAATACATGAATGGAGTCAAAAATGGAAAATGAAATTTAATGAAAAAAAGGGCAACATATTAGAATTTGGTAAGAGTGAGAAATGGATAAGATGGAATTACGAAATGGAAAGCGAGACAATCAATAAGGCAAATGAAGAAAAGGTTCTTGGAGTAATAATTCAGGACAACTTATCACCAGAGAAACGCATTAATATATACTTGTTGGTGCTACATTATAATATTCTAACAAACATCAGAACGGCCAAATTTGTCTATATGGACGAGAACATGATGAAGAAATTGATTGTGGCCATGATACACCCTAGACTGGAGTACGACACAGTAGTTTGGTCTCTGCACAAGAGGAAGGATGTAAAGAAGATACAAAGAATACAGAGGGCAGCCACAAAGATTGTTCCCATCGTGTCGACCTGACTTATGAGGATAGGCTTATAAGTCTGTATATTTGTAGAAACTTTCTTGGGCTAAGTTGAAATGGTAATTCCAGTTTGTACACATTTATTTCTTTAAATCTAATAAGAACTTCGTTTTGTTACAACCCAAATGTAGGCTTGACCAGCCAGTGAGTGCAGCCACAGCTCGTGAGATGAGCGTCTTGTTAGTGTCGTGATCCTAGATGTTCTGTCGTCGTTCCCAGGCTTCTGATCCCTCCTCTCACATGTTACTGGTGACGTCGACATTTATAATAGGCTGACATATATACAATTGGTCTGTGACCTACTTGCTCGAGCTAACACAATGATAGCTGTATTGGGTTCTCACGGTAAACTCGGAAAGATATTCATATAATAACATATACATTATATTTATATAATTATATGTTCATGATGTTCCTAAAAAATATATATATATATATTTTTTTTTTTTTTTTTTTATAACATTTGTGCCTATAGCGCCTGTAGGCAGTGGTGACCCAGGGCTCGGATGGTAGGCTCTGGAGGTTCACTTGAGGGTTCTGATGGTTGGTCCTCGCCCGTTGGTGGCGCAGGCAGGTTTCTTATAGTGACGCCTGTGAGGCTCATGCCGCCCCCCTGTGTCCTCCGATGCACTCGCAGTCGAAGGTAGAGTTGATAGGCAGGGTATGTGGGTGTTCTTAGGCCACTCGACGGTGCAGAAAGGTTTTGGGTTTCTTCGGGGATCGAACTCGGGTCACCGAGAACGCCAGTCGGAGACTCTAACCGCTCCGCTACCGCCTCCCCATTTGATGAATGTCCATGAAAGTATCCTGTATGGAAGTTATAATACTTGTTACAGTTGTGTGATAACAATTGTAATTCATTATTTATGTTAATGCAAGTTATCATATATGGTAGAAGTGATTACTGACTGACATTGCTCGTGTCGCTAAAGAAATTGTCCTCAAATTAGTCAAACAAGAATTAGCTAAGGCATGAAAAGAGTAAAAAACACCTGTACACCTAACTAAAGGCTATATACATACATACATTATATACATAATACACCCTAAACTTCCCAAAGCTTAATTCCTATCGCTAAAAGTGTGTAAAATCAGAGCTAAATACATAGAAAAATATGTACGAAGAGTTCGGCGGGACCAGAGGTGGAAGGTTGAGCCGCTTGAATTCCAAGTACCATGCGGGAATTGCTACAAACGCAAATGGGGAAAACAATGTTGTACATGATGTTCAACATCAAAGACAATGACATGGCCGAGTAATATAAATATATGTGTCAGTACTAGTGAAGGTAAATCCACAATGTGTAAAAACTTCACTGATAAAAGTTTTCGAGTGGATTTTTTTTTTTTTTTTTTTTTTTACATTTGTGCCTATAGCGCCTGTAGGCAGTGGTGACCTAGGACACGGATGGTAGGCTCTGGAGGTTCACTTGAGGGCTCTGATGGTTGGTCCTCGCCCGTGGTGGCGCAGGCAGGATTCTTATAGTGACGCCTGTGATTAGAGGCTCATGCCGCCCCCCTGTGTTCTCCGATGCACTCGCAATCGAAGGTAGAGTTGATGGGCAGGGCATGTGGGTGTTCTTAGGCCACTCGACGGTGCAGAAAGGCTTTGGTTTTCTTCGGGGATCGAACTCGGGTCACCGAGAACGCCAGTCGGAGACGCTAACCACTCCGCTACCGCCTCCCTTGGTACTGCATGATGGATGTACCAGTACCTGGATGATACTGTAGATGGTACTGTAGCTAGTAGAAGTAGATATAAGTAGATAGCTAGGAAGCTGAAAAAATGTCAGCGAAATTAGCTGTAAAAATGGCAGGGGAAAATTGAGAAAACTACATTTCAAGTAATCGCAGAAGAACCCTGAATGTTTCAAGTAACGACGAAGGCTCGTCTGACTGTAGAGCTGCTGCTGTGTGCATAGTATAACAGTTGACGTATGAGTATAATAGTACAACGTCAGTAAAATAATGCAATGATTTGTAGAAATATAAGTAAAAATAGACAAATACCTCGCCTGATACAATCTGTGTGGATGTATCAGTGTGGGTAACTGTGGTATAAATATGTTAATAACATAGTAATATGAAATAAGTAATAGATATAATGGATAAATAACAAAAGTAGAGACATCGATGGATACACATTAATGAGGTTGCATCGTTGTGGGCAAATCTATGTTTGCTAAAAAGTCATTCATAAATGATAAGAACTCAATGTTTTTGTAGAACACATGTTGACATCAGCGAGTGTAAAAATGACTGGCAGAGAAATTGAATGAAGTTTACACACTTGGATGAACTTCAGACAACCTTGGTGATGTATAATAGGTAGAGTGATGAGCACCCTTGTAATGATCTTGTAAGAATCATGTACTAACGAAGCATGTTTAACCATTAATTTACTGGTTTATCAATAGGACAGGAAACTGCCTTTAAGCCTTAAGGTGTATTTAAAAAATAAACAGAAAAATTGCTATGGGTGCATGTGTTGATAATTCTTCTTGCTGTGCTACCCGGGAGTGAGAAAGCAAATGTACACCCAATGTAAGTAAGTCTCCATGGGAGTGAAAAAGCAAATGTTCTCCTGAATGGAGGTAAATCTTATCAAGGCAAATGCAAATGTAGCTGTTGAAGCATTCCGAATTGTAAAATGATAAGTTGGGCATATTTAGTATATGTGTATCAATATAGTAATCCTCATCAGGGCAATTATACATGCAACAGCAGAAACCTTTAAAATTGTGTTTGGTCTCCCAATTAGGATAGATAAACTGGGGTGGAGCGGCGTGCGCCTTTACTAGTCTAGCAGCTAGGAGGCGTTCCCATGCACCCCCCCCTAAAACAAAATTCTGAAAGCATTTTGGGCACCTCTATGATCTCATCTTTCAGAATTTTGATGTTACCAGAGAAAAAAAATGTCCCACGGGGTCATAATTAGCAATTTCCAAGATGGCGGCCACCCGCATCCACCGATGCTTGTCGTCCTATTTCAGTTACTAATCGACCGATTTCAATTATTTTGGTATCGTTATTGTGGTTTTTCGGGGTGCTGATATTATTGGCGAAGTTTATGAAACAATTTGAGGTCAAGATAACACGATTCAAGGAAATTTACAGACAATTTTGTGAAAAATCGCTACATTTTCATTGTTTGTACTAGTTTCTTGACCTTGCCTTGCGGCAACCATTGCGGCTGCTACTGCCTCAGTGAGGTCCTTGTCCAGGTCAGTGTCTGTCGAGCCAGGTGGAGCCTTGAGTCACGGATAATGTGACAGGAAGTCCGCTGCACTGTTTCTCCTCCCAGGTAGGTACTTCACTTGGAAGCGAAACTGCAGCGTCCTTTCTTTAAGTTGGAAAAGCCTTGGGTTTACCACGTCCGTCAGGGCTCTGTCACCGAGGAGCCTGGTAAGGGGGCGGTGGTCGGTGATGATGGTGAGGTTGGGACACCCTAATACGAACAGTCTCGCTTTCTGAAGGCACCATACCACAGCCAGGGCTTCCCCCTCCACTGCAGCGTAGCCTGCCTCGGCGGTGGTGAGGTGGCGGCTGCCGCACAGAGGGAGGCGCCACCCTCCCTTACAACAGAAGGGCGTGGCGGCGGAGGAACAGTCGCATTACTTTTGAAGGATGACAAACCCTATGCCTTCTTTGCTCCAATCGGTGATGGCGGCTGTGGGGCGGGTCTTGTCGTAATATGCCAAGCCATCCTTGGCAAGTTGGCATATAGTGTCCTGGGCTTGGCGAAACTTGACACGGAGGTGATCATCAAAGTACACCTGTTTCCCGACTGGCTTTCTCAGGAGCTCCCTGAATGCGTTCATAATAGGGGCCGTGGCGAGGAATGGGGCGAGTTGATTTACAAACCCGTACCACGATGTCGAATGTCGGAGATGGAAGGCTTGTCTGGCATGGAAAAGTTCCTGATGGCCGGCAGGCGTTCGTCGGTGGGCTTGTAGGCATCCCAGCCAAGACGAAAGCCCACAAGTCAACCTCCCTCCTGGCAAACTGGAATTTTTTGGGCTTGAGGGAGATGACCTTTCTGCACATATAGCCAGGAAATCATAGATGTACCAGAAAGCCTCCTCACGCTGCTGTCATGTAGATCGAGTGTGTCATCAACACACTTGTACCTTCTGGGGACGCCTTGGATGGCGTCGTCAAAGCGTTTCGTGTAGCATCCCCGGCAGAGCAGTGGCCCATGGGGGTCCGGCAGTACCTGAACCTCCCCACGGCGTGGATGAATGAAGTGAGGCTGCGGCTCTCTGGGTCTAGCTCCACTTGATGATAACCCCAGTATGCGTCCGCTACAGTCTTGGAGGAGTTCTTGGGGACCCCGAACACCATGTCAAAAGGGTGTGGTGTGTTTCCCTTATAGGCACGACGCGTTGAGGCGCTTATAATCGACTGTGCTGGCTGGATTTTTTTGCGACCACCGTAGATTGTCCTGATGGACGGGATCGATGACGCCTCGCTTGATATCCTTGTCCAGCTGTGCTCTCACCTCGTCCTCCCAGTGTTTCGGCACCGATGATGTGTGTGACATGCGTGGGGGAGCGTGTTGGGTGTTAGGTGGATATGGTGAGGCTTGCCCTCCATCACGGGTAATAGTTTCCTGTGGTGTTGAATGTTGTAGACGAGAAATGCTGAGTAGCCATTCCTCTAACCTCGCGACGTGCTCCTCCAGTGGTAGGAGGGCAGAGATGAGGTCCTGAGCGGCAACTGTATTGGCGCGTGTGCCGCCTTCCCCGCAGCCTGTGTGGTGCCACCGACGGGGAGCTGTGAGAGAAGTTCTCGGGCACTAACCCCAATTCTTTGCACGCGTCTAGCGTTAGGAAGAGGGCCTTGGCTGACTGGATGAAGTAGACATCTTGTTCCGTGGATCGGGCCACCCAGCGTGATGTTACACACGGCGGGAACCGAGGCATTTCAAGGGTAATCTGCTACATCCCGCAGGGCGGCTCGAACGTGCAGCAGCGCGGCCCTGATGTGGAGGTTGGACAGCAGGGAGGGCCCGGCAACACAAACTTGCGCTCCTGTGTCATGAGCTATGGCCACTGTAGACAATGTAGCCCTTTTGCCCCGTGTGTGACAGAGACTCCCACTTTGGGTTGGTGGGAGAAGTGAGTGCCTGCGATAGTCACGGCACCTGAAACATCCTGGGCGGGCACCTGGGTGCTAGGACGTTTAATACTCCTGCAGCACCTCTTGAAGTGGCCCTGCCTTTGGCACCGTAGCAGATGGTGTAGATATGTGATTTTAACCAGACAGTCACACCTACATAATATTCATGCCTCTTAATAAACCCTATACATACATGCTATGTTGCAACGCCGCTGTGCCTGCGACGCAGCAGCGTTGTACACCGCCCCTCAGGTCACATGTAACTCAGTCACCACCCAGCTCTGAGTCCACCAAGAGCTGACTCTCTGTCAGTGGCTCTCACCCTTCTGTACACCAGAATAAAGGACTTACAGGAGTTCTGCCCTCTCCTTTCGGATCCTACTTACCCACTCCTATCCACCACCTGCAAAGGAGCACCTCGATGGCGCAGTGACACTTTGTGTTGAAAAAAGTGAGTGTAGAGCCGGGTGGTGATTCACCCCGCCAACACAACGCCGCTCCCCCGGCAATTTCTCACCACGACACCTCGCTTCTCTCCTTGGACTACTTCGTCTTCAGCGACTCATGTTCGTGTGCCTGTGGACAGACGTACAGCGTGTGGATTGTGTATGACGGTAGGGTTCACCAGTGTTCCATAAGTGCTCCGTGTGTGTTTTTTAGTGGCGTGCTCTTCGCCCCGGGGCCTGGTGTGCGTGTGTCGGCCCACGCTTGGTTGTTTCGTTACCTTGAAACCAGGTGCGAGCGGCTAGAGCCCGACCCCCCCTTCTCCCTCACCCCACCCCACGCCCCGCACACACCACGTAAACCACACACACACACTCAACCCAGTTTTTTAAATTTACCACGAAAGGTGGTAATTTCCTCGTAGTGCTTGTCAACACTCCACATGTCATTCCCCACGGTGTCTCCCGCGGCTAGCGGGTCTAGGTATGACGAGGAGGAGGAAGTTGTGTCCCCCCCTTCGAGTCACTCCACGCCGCATCCCCGCCGAACGTTGAGCCTCACGGCCATGCATGTCCTCCCTCCTCCGCTATCTCGTAGATACCCGCGTATCAGAGAACGCTCGTCGCTGACAGGAGGATAAGGATCGCATCAAGCGTGAAGAGGAGAGGATTCAGCGCGACGAGGAGAGACGTCGACGCAATCACGAGGCCAGAAGGAAGGAGGAGGATGCACGCTTTCAAGTTCTTGTGACACTCCTGTCTCCCACACATGCTGCCAGCGCGCGGCTGCCTCCCTTAGAGTACCTTGAATCTTATTACAGAGCCCCTAGCCTCCCCCCCTACCTCCCCTGTCACGGCTACTGCGAGCACGACCACTGCTCCGCCTGCCGCTTCTCCTGTGGCTGCCACGCCCACCTGTGCGCCTTCTGCAGGCAAGGATGTGGCTCATAGCCCACCAACGTTGCTTGCTGAATCGCCCTTTCCAAGTTTTCCGGCAATGGCGTCGACTGTGGCAAGATTTCTCCACCATGCTGGATTTACAGAAACTGCCACAACAGAAGCAACTCATCCAGTTTCGGATGGCTGTGTCACTGGACGTGCAAAGGATCCTAGAGCATACCCTAGGGATCGCACCTGACATTTCCTTGACTGTGACGGAGGTCTTGGACGCGTTACAGTCTCACTTCAAGAGTCAACGCAATGAGGCACTACGCAGTCGCGAACTCCTGTGTTGTAAACAGGCGGACGGCGAGTCATTCTCCGATTTCTACGTACGATTGAAGAACCTGGCAGAGGAGGTCGACTTGTGCACTGGTAATGCTATGACGTGCACGGAGATCCAATTGAAAATGATTCTACTGATGGGGGTGCGAGATGAAGAGCTGATTCAACGCCTTATCTCCCTCGACACAGGCGCCTCTCTCCAAGACGTGGTCACCTGTTGCCGTTCATTCGAAGCCACCCGCCATACAGCCTCCGCTATTCACTCGTCACCAAGCCAACTGCGCGTCATGTCTACCTACAAAAAAGGCAGACGCCACGACAATACGCCTCATTCACCTCAACAGCCACCTTCAGGTCATCGCGGGAAGCCTCAACAATTTAGGGTACGCCGTAGGTCCAATGAAAAGTGAAATATAGATTATTTCAAATTTGGCAGGGTGTTTTCTTATGTAAAATTGAATTTTAAGGGTGGTTTGTCCTCTTCAACTTTTTGGTTTGAGCACTTCTTGCTATGCAAAAATGGACTTTTATATTTATATGCAAAACATAGCTTAGCCCCGCTAAAGTAACGGCTTCATTTGCACCTATCATCAATTTTTGATCGTCTTTTCAGGATGGCTTCTCCTTGTAAATCAAGTGGGTCGAAGCCCGCAACTAGACAGAGCTCTGGATCCAAGTTGGCCGCCTTTGTTGGCGGTGGACGAGAGTTTGCTGAGAGTGAGGTGCCTACGTATCGCGGCGTGATGAAGAGGGGAATCCTTCTCCAAGAACTCAGCGGTATCCGGGAGGGTGTTGACAAGCGGGGGTACCCAGTGAGAGACATTGCGAAGGATCTGACCCCCATGGTGCTTACCCAGTGGAAGAAATCAAACGCCCAGTTTGCACCTCCAGTGGTTGTTATTGACCGGTCCGTGACCAGAAGGATAGATAGTTTTTGGAAGAAGGTTAGTGAAGTGGTGAGAGACAGAGCAACTAAAGCAGTAAAAGAATTCGTGGAGAAGAATATGACATAACGGCCTGCCCTCACACGATCTTCCTCTGCAAGGACCAGGAATCCCACTGCTCCAACCCCCAGCTGTGCCACGCGAGAGCACACGTGCAGTGTGACTGCCCCCTGGCCAGCAAAGTCCCTACTTTAGAACTGGAGTGGCTGTAATACCAGAGGATCAAAGTTGGGGAGGAGAGTGCAATGATGATGACAGGGGTAGACAAGAATGAGACGCATAGACAAGTGAAAGCAGCAAAGAGAAAGCAGTTGGAAGAGGAGGCTAAGCTGAAGAAGCAGCAGCAGAAAGATGAAAAGGTCAGACGTCTTGAGCTGCAGGAGCAGATGTTCCTGGGCCAGGCTGAAGATCACCAGGATTCTGAGGATGGGACGGAGGAGTCGTTCACCCTGCCACTCAGAGGAAAGAGGCAGGAGCAACAGGAGGCTGCCATACTGGTAGACCGACTGCTCAGGGAGAGGCTGGGGTCCCTGGCACCCCTTGTGATGCAGTACTTGGACAGGCCAGCTGCAAGAAGAAAGACAATGCCAGTCCGGAACCTGGCGCCGGGAAACATCCGGTTCGACGTTCCGCCCACTGCTGCTGCTGCCTTGGCTTCTGGATTCCTCCAGGACCTTATCGCTGACGGCCACCTCTCTCCAGACATGTACCTGGTCTGCGATCCTAACAAGCTGAGGAGGGCCAGGCAGGATGCCATGGCATCGGCCAGGGACCTTGACCAGGGGAGGCACCAGGATACCAAAATAGTTGGATTGGGTTACGATGGGAGGAAGGACAAGACCAGGGCGATGGTGCCCGACAGCTATGGGAAACTGCACCCAAGGTTGATCAGGGAGGAGCATGTGTCAGTGACAGAGGAGCCATCTGGAAGGTACCTTTGGCACTTTGTACCAGAGGACCCGGTGCCACCTGAGAAGCCTGCGTTCAAGGTGGCTCAGGCTCTCTATGATCTGCTGGTGACATACGACTCCACCGACTCACTGATCGTACTGCAAGGTGACTCAACTAGGGCCAACACGGGGTGGAAGGGTGGTACTCACGCCCATTTGGAGAAGATGCTGGGACGCAAGCTCTTCTGGAGTATATGCGTGTTGCACACAAACGAGTTGCCCCTGCGCCACCTTATCACCAGCATCGACGGGCCTACCTCATCTGACACTGGCTTCACGGCTCCAGTGTGCAGTCTGCTGTCCAGCGTGAATGAGATGCAGTACAACGCAGAGTTCAGAGGAGTGCCAGGCGGTGAAAATCTCACGGAGATACCGGAGTATATCCTGGTCAACATGTCCACTGACCAGCAGGTCTCCTACCAGCTGGTCCAGGCTGTGAAGCGGGGCGTTCTCCCGTCCGAGCTGCAGGAGATCAAGGGTGGCAAGGTGTCCCACTCCAGATGGCTCACCACAGCCCAGTCGCTCGTGTACATGTGGACCAGAAAGCATGGACTGACTGGAAAAGAACTGAACACCCTGGAAATCCTAGTCAAGTACTGCCTGCAGGTGTACTTCAAACTCTACTACGACATCAAGGTTCACCACAGACTAGAGGACGGCCCCAAGCACATCCTCACGCAGCTCAGAGTGATGAGGTCGCAGCCCAAGAAGGTCCAAACAGCTGTGACCTTCTACGTGCGGACAGGAGCATGGTTCGCACACTCAGAATGTGTCCTCCTCTCGCTGATGGCGAGTCAGAGTGAGTACGACCGCAGGTTCGCCGTGACCCATATTTTGAAGCTGAGGACTGGCGAGGAGTATGGGGACACCAGTGTAAGACCTCGCATCACACCCAAGCTGAACTTGTCAGTCACCAGCTTTCAGACACTGATCAGCTGGCAGCCTGGCCAGGTGCACGAGCCGGCATTCACCTGTTCACTGTCCGGGGATCAGATCCAGGAGATCCTGGTCAAGCCGTACGAGGTTCCGGAGTTCTCTATCCACACTCAGAGCACCGAAAGAGTCGTGAAGCAGGTGACAGAGGCTGCGGCAGCAGTGGTAGGGCAGCAGGCCAGAGACGGGTTCATCCTGGCTCGGGCCCACCACCGGGAGACCATGCTTCAGGTCTAAGAAGGACATGATGGACCCGTTCTAGGCCAACGTAGAGGCTGTGACACTGTGATGTAGTGCCTGATGAACCAACTGATCAGAAAGAGCTTACTTAGAAAGAGCTAGTCATTTGG
Source organism: Chionoecetes opilio (assembly GCA_016584305.1). NCBI lineage: Eukaryota > Metazoa > Arthropoda > Malacostraca > Decapoda > Majidae > Chionoecetes > Chionoecetes opilio. The sequence continues at coordinate 39,030 of JACEEZ010002770.1, forward strand.
AACTCATATTGGTGCATGCTGCAATAAACAGGACCAACCGGACACTGCGTACTCATTTAAGCATTATTCGATAAGGGTGCAATATAAAAGTGCGATTTTGCATAGTAAGAATTGCTCAAATGCAAAAATGGAATTAGATAAAATCGTCTTAGAATTCCATTTTACATAGGAAATTGGCATGCCAAAGTTGAGAAAAAGAATTTTGTTATACGGCGTACCCTACAGTCAACATAGAACAGCGGTTCCCAGCCCTGCTCACCCCTGCCAGTCTTGCGCGCGTCGACACGGCCCCAAGTGCCCGGCCGGCGCCGCTTCTTGCCACAACTGCAGACGTCAAGGTCATTGGGCGGGGACTGACAGGTGTCCCGCCAAAACCGCCCAATATCGCCTCTGCACCAGAACTGGCTACTACGACAGGTTCTGCCGCAACACGCCTAGTCACGATGGTCAGGGTGGCGCGTTAAACGTTGGTCGCGCATCACCCACTCCACGGCGTAAATACAGCAACTGTCGTAGCGTAACAGATGTCTCACCTTCAAGTGCCATGACTCCCACGCCGGTCTGCGTTCACCTGGTGTACGGGGAGTCTACTTCAAGGCTCCAGATGTTACCAGACACAGGCGCCGACGTCACTATCATCGGCACGAGACACCTGCAAATGCTTCACATTCCCCTCAGCAGCCTACAACCTCTACCGTCCACTACTGCGCTGAAGGCGGATGGGTCAGAAATGCCACCTGCTGCGGGATGCTTTTATGCTACTTTACGGCTCCACGGGAAATCTTGTACTGCCAAGATACAGGTGCACGAGGGTATTCAAACGCCTCTCCTCTCCTACAGCCACTGCATGGAGCTGGCTATCATTTCACCTGCCTTCCCGAAGCCACTATTGGAGGTAAAGCACGTCAACAGATGCGCTGAGATGACTCTCCCTCCCAACACGTCCCCGTCTGCTGCACGGGCGCACTTCCTGGGCGAGTTTCCGGACGTGTTACTCTCCAAGACGGATCTCAAGACGGCTCCTCTGAACCCATGGTGGGTAAACCCATGAGGATTCACGTGAAGGAGGGAGCCGTACCTTTCGCCATTCACACACCGAGGCAGGTTCCCTTCGCTTTCCAGCGTCAATTTCAGGAGAAAATTGAGTCCATGGCACGTCAGGGGATCACCAAGCCTGCCGGTGACGACTCTTCAGAGTGGGAGTCACTCCGCTAGTCGTCGTGGCTAAGGATAAAGACGTTGTGAATCACGGTTGACTTGACGAAGCTCAACTCTCAAGTGGCCCGCCCGACACATCCTGCCCCAACTCCATTCATCACCGTCCGCAGTATTAACCCGTCAGCGTGTTTTTTCACCACAGCGGACGCCTTTTGCGGGTACTGGCAGTTGGAACTGCACGAGGACGACCAACACCTGACAACCTTTATCACACCATACGGCCGCTTTCAACACTGCAGAGGCCCCAGTGGGTTTCCGGCTATCGGTGACGCTTACTGTCTCCGCGGTGACCTGGCCCTGCAGGGTGTAGATAACTGCGTTAAGGTGGTTGATGACATTCTCCTCTTCGACGACGACTTCCCCACGCATCTCCAACGTATTCACCAGATGCTCACTAGATGTCGCAAGTACAGGATCACACTTAACAAAGACAAGTTTGTGGTCGCCGCGCCTAGTGTGAGCTTCTGCGGGTATATCCTCTCAGCTGAGGCGTGGCCGCGGACGAGGACAGAGTCAGTGCCATCCGGGACTTCGCGACTCCCGCTAACTTGGCTGACCTCCGCTCATTTATGGGCCTGGTGAACCAGCTGTCAGAGTTCAACCCAGCCATCGCCGCCGCTCCCAGCCACTCCGCCTCCTGAACAGCCCGAAAAGAATGTTTACGTGGATACCTGATCACGACGAGGCCTTCAGTCGTGTCAAGACGGCGCTGCTTCGACCGCCGATTCTCGCTCACTTTGACCAGCACTCCCAGTTATTCTTCAAAGTGACGCCTCTCGCCTCTACGGGCTTGGTTACGCCCTTCTGCAAGACCATGGCCAGGGACGCAAATGCCTCGTTCAGTGTGGCTCACGATTCCTCGCCGACGCCGAGACCCGCTACGCCACCATTGAACTCGAGGTGCTCGCTGCCGCCTGGGCCATGTCGAAGTGCAGGCCTTACTTGATAGGCCTACAGAGCTTCAGGTTGATGACGGACCACTGACCCCTGATCCCGATTCTCAACCACTACACCTTGGAAAACGGTTGAAAACCCTTGCCTCCAACGCCTCAAGGAGAAGGTTTCACCCTACCTGTTTACGGCTGTGTGGCGTGCTGGGAAGCAGCTCTGCATCCTTGATGCCCTGTCACGAGCCCCAGTTAGCCGCCCTGTTCTGGTTATTCCTTTACGCGAGTAATATTCACACATTTAGACTCACCTTCAATGTGGTTGATGAGTCAATGTCCAGTATTCACGTTTCTTTAATCTGTTTACGTTGGAATGTTAATCAGTGGTTTCATGAGGATGTAGAGAGACGACAGGGTAATTGAGTAGTATTATTGTGTTAATATACAATATATACACTTTGACTAAATATTCAGTTAACTTCGTCTCTACCCTAGCTAAGGCAGTCCTCGTCTCCCTCTCGTCGCCGGCAGATAGCTCCGTGCCCCTGCCAAGCAGTTGACAACTACCATGTATATTTATCTACATATACATCTGCTCCACTATTAAGCATATAGTAATGAGCAAGTAATGTTTCTACTATAGAATAAACTGATAATATAGCTACTCTATATAAATATCTATTATGTTACCATTTATTTATAAGAGATGCATAATAATGGTACGTGACATCTCAATATAACATTGCCGGGCCCTCTATCTTTGCTGAGCCTGCAGTAACTAGGTGTAGCCGGCCCCAAAACTGAGTGCCACCACATACATACATACATACATAAGTTTTCTCCCCTTTTTATAAATCCCTTAACATCGCTCGGTCACGCGCCTGGCGCCCCCAAACGCGGCATAATAAAATGTACCTAACCAGGGTTAAAATGTGTAATACCTGTCAGACCTATGAAATGGAACTTTTACGTTTACATTTTTTTTTTTTTATATATATGTGCCTATAGCGCCTGTGGGCTGTGGTGAACCGGGGGCTCGGAGGGTGGGCTCTGGAGGTTCACTTGGGGGTTTCTGATGGTTGGTTTCCTCACCCGTTGGTGGCGCAGGCAGGATTCTTAGGCCCAGTTGCAAGAAATGGACGTTTTCCATCGAGTACACGATAGTGATGGGGGCGCCCGACCATCGTGATACTCCATTGATAAGTTTCATGAACGGCTGATTTTGCCCCCATCGGCAGGGATTGTCCCGACGTGGGGAGCGAGGTGTACCAACCCATGCCGATAAATAGAATGATAATATTTTACTACTATAAATAAATTTATCCTGTCTTTTCTATAAATGAATTATTCTTTTCTATAACTAAAATAAAGTAATACTTGTTTAGCAATGCTGTTTCAATAGTAAGAGGCGGTACAAAAAGATTTAAAAGTTCTGAGGTTGGTTATTTGAGTTACCATGACAACGCCAGGCTGGCGTGCCAGCTGCCCCCACCTCCTCCCCCTTCCCCTCCTCTCTCCCCCTTTCCTCTCTCTCTCTCTCTCTCTCTCCCCTTCTCTCTCTCCCTCTCTCTCTTTTCTCTCTCTCTTCCTCTCTCTCTCTCTCTTTTCTCTCTCTCTCTCTTTTCTCTCTCTTTTCTCTCTCCCCTCTTTTCATGGTTACAATTCTTTTGCGTTTCTAGATGATTTTAGTCAGTAATGTTTAGCCATATTACTTATTATCATTTCGAAATGGTAACTGCATACAAACGTACATTCAATCATAGTTTAAGTCTGTTCACTCCCAGCGGGAATACCGAGCGGGTATTGTATATTGTTTAGGGCTGCAAGGATTCGTTGAGGAACCATATTGCCCTGGTGATGTCCTACGATGCGTTCACAGGCGTGATAGTTGATCAGTCTTTTCAGGAAGACATAGGTAAGGTAGATGACAACGTATCGTTATGAGGTGTGGATGGACTCCGCCCGCCCACCCGCCCGCCCTATATCGCTCATCGCTGTCAAAGGGGGCGCGGACATCCCCCCGCTTGGGCTTAATTGAGTTCACGGCAACTGAACATTATGAATTAGCTGCCTTTTGGTTAAATAAACCCCTTTGATTCTTCCCCCGAAATGTGTCACATATTGAATAGTTGATTATTGATGTTTAATGGAAGTATTTAATAATATATAATGCTCATCGATCATCTCGTCGGTAGGGGGTTACCGCCCGACATTTTTGCCCGATGGGGCCCACGATGGGATGAAATGGCGCTGTTCTTGACCCGAGGTGTCGGGCATTTCCACCCGGGACCCTATAGGGAGCACATAAGACCTTCTTTCAACTGGGCCTTATAGTGACCGCCTGTGAGGTTCATGCGCCCCCTGTGTCCACCGATGCACTCGCAGTCGAAGGTAGAGTTGATAGGCAGGGCATGTGGGTGTTCTTAGGCCACTCGACGGTGCAGAAAGGTTTTTGGGTTCCTTCGGGGATCGAAAATCGGGTCACCCAGAACGCCCAGTCGGAGAAATCTAACCGCTCCGCTCCGCCTCCCCAAAAGATCTTGCCTACGTAAAAGATACTTGCCTAACGTGATAGTTTGTTAACACAATAACAAAGTAGCTATAGTACAACTGGGAATAAAACAATGGGTTTAGATAATCAGGAGAGGCGTTCTCCAGAGCCGCAGTATACTGCGACTCGTCAGAAAAGGTATTAGGAAAAAAGATATTCTAGAGAATGTTAAACTCTGAAGAGATTTGAGCGGAAACAGTGAGACGTTTCTTGTAAAAGCTTTCCCGGAAGCAAAAAAAATTCACCCCTTATATAGTGACCAGAAACCCGTTGATAGGAAGTTCCGTAAAGGCAAACGACAGTCACATGATGTTCGCTCATAAAAATTATTGATACCTATGAAACGGATTTAATGCGTCAACTGGACTACCTTAAACAATTGTCAAAAAACACATATGCACCTTAAATATGAAGGAAGGCAAAAAGTGAAGCGGTAAATAGATCCCCTAGTCGGCCAGATGCATAGCGACAAATCGCAGCCATAAAAACTAGAGATGATAGTAAATCCCCGTTTATAAATGTCTGATTAAAAAAAAATTGAAAAAATACCCCCCGCTAAGTCTCAAAATCTCTGACGATTTTA